>OV656858.1:0-600000 GCA_927399475.2 Acleris emargana | reverse complement strand
GAGCAGGAAAATGTGTCAAAACTCAGAATTGTCACAAAAACTAATAAGTAATAGTAATAAAAAAAAATTGAAACTACATTTACAAGTTATACCTACTTACCTGTGACGGTGCAAGACAACCTGCATAAAAAGTTTCGATACGTTCTCCTACAGGAACCGTGTCCCCCAGACAACGAGTTAAGACGAAAACCGCTTTATCCCAAAGGAGAATACTCTACTTTTCTCACCTTTTCTTTGTTTTGTGTATATGGCTTGTAGCGGCCAGTTGAAATGAATGAATGAAATAAGTTTATTTAGCAAATAAACATAGCCAATAATTTGCTAAGAAAGCTTAGTGCCACGAAATATACCAATGGATATTCCGAGACTCTGATTTTCAGTGACGCCTGGCTACCGAAGTGGTTGTTGTTGTTTAAATGCTTGCATATTTAGTCAACGGATTCAAACATCAAAACTATTTTAAAACTAATTGGACCATGCATAATAAAATGAATTCATCCTTAACATATTTAAATAGATTCATATTCGTAATCATAAATCGTGTTTCACGAAGTAAATCTTTATCTATATATATTACAGCGGACCATGGCTAAACTGCCAGTAGGCACTTAATATACCAAATCAATTCATATAACTTTGATGGTGACGATACGAGTTCAGATTAAAGATTACTTTCAATTTTGTATTTAGAAAATTGGCAAGATAACATCTAGGGCCTTCCGCCTCAAGCCTGTCAGTGCACCAACGTCTATACTTAATCGACTGTCGCCCGACAAATAGTGTGGTGACATGGTCACTTCACTGTTTGATAGTGAGGAGACATACGCATCGATATACATACATACATACCTTCACGCCTTCATTCCCAGAGTGGGGTAGGCAGAGCTACAGAATTACCAACAACTCCAAAAACTTGTTGATAACTCTGTAACCACAATTTGCATCGATATAATAGGTATAATTAAAGAGTGTCCATGTCTTCCCGTGGATGTCGTAAGAGGCGACTAAGGAAATAATGGCTTGTGCCACTAATGCGCTGTTAAACACCTTAGCCTAATTATGCAAAGTGTGGTTACAGAATTATCAACAAGGTTTTAGAGTTGCTGATAATTCCGTAGCTCTGCCTACCCCACTTTGGGAATGAAGGCGTGAGTTTATGTATGTATGTATGTAATTAAAGAGGATTTTTGTTCATACTTACTTGAGCCTTTATTATGGTTTTGCACTCATAAGGTGCTAAAAGACTTGAGCATTAACTCGATGTGATTACCATTTGAACTGTTTGAAGAAGCAATCGGTACGCACATTTCGAGTAACGGCTGAAGTCTTGAACGCATAAAGAGAAAGTACCTGGATGACCAATTTTGGGAAGTTTTCTAAAAATGAAACCTAGCTCGATTTATCGGCCCCGAAACTACGGCAAACTAAATTTCATGAAAATCGTTGCAGCCATTTCAGAGAGTCAGAATATATATACAAGAATGACTCGTTTAAAGGTATCAGATAAATAGATAGAGCAGTCATTTATTTATATACTTCCGTAGAAGAAAACGATGACAACGTAGCAAGAGACCTTATAATGAGTTGTTAAAAAATGCTAGGTTTCCGTCAGTAAAATAGCCTATAGGAGTCATGTATCTGTTCCTTTACCGCCTGCTACTTGTCAATAAAGATCTACTACTTAGCTTAGATATCACTCACTTATGGGTGAATCAACTTTTAAGGTACTCCTTTTCTTTTGGGGTATCAAAACTTTCCTGGTGACTTATCATTAATAATAATGTATGAATATTAATATCAGACCACCAAATTTACAGACCTTACACGTTAAACACCTCAAATATTATTTAATCTTCGAAAAAACCTGGTAGCTCAGGGGAAAATGCACATTTTCCATACAAAACCTAGGGACAACATCGTCCGCTGCGTTACCAACTATATTATTATTTCAAACTGTACTATTTTTAAATCAAATCATTTCAAATGCTAGCCTAATTGTCTGATTTAATAAGCGTGTAAGCTACGTCGTTGGCAAATATATAGTTTATCTAAAAACATATAATTTGTGAAACATGTCGAAAAATGGGGAGTACCTCAGAAGTTGATTCACCCTTATATCGATTATCGATAACCAAACTAGCGACTACGCCCCATCACTAAACCACAATCCCACGTTTAATCCCCCGTCTGACACTTTTCAATTAATCTGTACCACACGGTAGATGTTATTCTATAACTAAATCCGTTCTTAGACCCCTGGATTCATAGCAAGTATTCGCAATTAGAGGTTAACATAGACTGGTTCATTGTTCGTAAAACCACTATAATTTGATCTGTACTTATGAACTTCTGCTATATAAACACGGGTCAAATATAAATGGTTCGGTTGTAAATTCGATTGTATAGTGTGGAAAATAACTTGGTTGGGTTAGTTATGGGACCCATCAAGTTAACGATACGTTGGGACATGATTTGTGACACGAGATAAAGTTGCATACAAGTTCTTAATCACTTAATCTTAATGTAGCGGGCACACTAACCGCATGGTATGTATACAGGGTGGCTGTGGGGTCGTGATCCTAACTTAAATTTCCCAACTCGGTAAATGATTGAGATTGTAGGTATAGTGTTTTTCTAATCGCGTACTATAAGCCGTTAATATTGATATCGTTAATGGTGTCAGAATACCACCTATAGCGTAACCGAAGCGTGAAAACAATTGTATAATTAGCGTTGCCATGGTAATAACAGTTCTATAATAATAGCATTGTTAGTACCATGGTTACGGTCATTCCGGATATTAGTCTTGCTTGGCGTTTAGTGAACACTTGACATCCTAATTTGTATAATAAATCGTTAAAAAATATTTAAATATGAATAAAAATTACGTATATTAAAAACAAAATTATTATTGAGACTAATAACCTCGCCACTCGTGCTGGCCTAGTCGGTAACCCTGCCTACGAAGCTAGCAGTCCTGGGTTCAAATCCTGGTAAGGGCAGATATTTGTGTGATGAGCGCGAACATTTTTTGGCCAATTCCAATTCGCACACGCCAGATAAAAACACTTGACAATGCGTTATAGTGACTAGTTGGTAGTGACCCTGCTACGAGGTTCCATATCAGTACGACTAAAATTAATAAACCTAATATATCATACTTCCTGGAGTTCATAATATCTACCTACTTAATGGTTTTTTTTAAAACGTTAACTTCACAGGATTTTTTAGATGGCCGTTTTATAGAACTCTTTAGGTTAGGTTAGCAATCCTGTTGTTTTATAACGTTTCAGAAAAAATACTAAATTAATTCATACTTAGTCCTAAAACTACATGTGATCTTGAATGGGGGATAGCGTTATAATCACCAAAGAGGACAGGGTTTAGGCCAAATATGAATATGATCACATAATTTCTGGACGAGTCCTTAGGCTGATTAATTGTAGGCATTCTGATACATAAAATAAACGCCTACGAAGCTAGCAGTCCTGGTCCCGTATGGGCAAATGTTTGTTATGAAAGCGAGTATTTGTTTAGTCTTGGGTATTTACTGGGTATGTATTTAAGTTGGTATTTGTCTAATGCTTGACGTTGTCTAGTACCCATGGTACGAGCCTAGTTTAGTTTGGGACTAGGTCAATTTGTGTGAGATTGTACCCAGATATTTATTTATTTATTATTACTATTCTAGCGAGGGATCTCATCGAAATCAGAACTACATTATATTTTCATGATGTATATTTTTATAGCGGCTACTATAGCTGAATACACATTGAAAATTTCATGTGCGTTGATATCACTGTTCATGAGATAGACATACTGCTGACAGACAGACTTATGCAGAGACTGAGGGATGAACCGTGGAGGCTTATTAATAGGGTCCCATTGATACCCTTTGGGCATGGAACCCTATAAAGTACCATTTTAAATTAGGTACATTTTCTTTGAATTGTTCTTCTGTCCTATTCAACCAGGTAACTCATACTGTTATTTGAATAAAGTATTTTGAAATCTTTTTATTAGCAGTTAGAGTTAAGGTAACAGATAGGGCCAAGTCTTCCCACACTAAATAACTCTGTGTGAGTACTTAACTAAGTAATATTTTTGTTTGCTCTGCACCTCACACATTAAATAAAAACAAATCACTATGGTTATTATATATTTAACTAAAACATAATTTAATTTTACCTATCCTAATCCCGTTTACTGAGAATTGGCAATTCATCCAAATCTTCTAGATTTGTATGTAAGGAACATTGCAAGGTGTCCTCGTTTTGAACGTTTTGGACCAATTCTCCCATGCACAACTTAAAGCATATTGTATTTATATTGTGCTGAGCTGTTGCTATTTCTTTTCTTGGCCGTCCACACTCACGTAACTTGTGAGCAATGTATTCTCCGTAAATGTCAAATTCGTCTCTTGAACAAACTTTTTCTGCTAATGTCCGCATACATTTAAAAGCTTCAGATGCTGTTGCGGTGCTTTCTTTGTTCTGGACGTTAGTAAACTTTATGGGCAATGGTGTTACAGGCTCAGTTTCATCTATCCTCTCATATTCAACATATTCTGTATATTCTGTATCAGAGGCGTCTATTGATTCCTGAAAAAATAATTGTTTTAGTTAGAGCAGCACAGACTTGTAGCGTAGAAATACTCAGAGAATGTTTCAATTTAATTAAATAACTGTAATACAGCATGACTATTTAAAGTTAAGGACCTTTTGTCATTTTATTGTATTTGTTATACAAACTTCCAAAAAAGAATATTTAGTTCCAATTTACATGAACTAAACCTTAGATCTGTCTGTCTAACTATTGTTATACAGATTGAAATAAGATGAACTTAACTCCACAAACTGAAATACGCATTTAGATATAATATAACCGATTGCAAATCACTTGGAGGTTGTGTTTTCAATAACATAAATATTGACATTGTTATGAAGCTTAAAATGCGTTTAACACATCTTTAATACCACAATACCTGCGTCACATCCTGCTCGCTTCCTTCTGGATACGGTTTAACGCAGTTATACAACAAAAACAGCAAAGGTTCATATCCAAACCAATGAATTTGCTTCGGAGATAAACCAGCTTCGTGTTTCTCTAATCTTCGATGCTCACGGCGAAATTGGTTCTTTAACGCTTGAAACTTCAGTTCAATATCTTTTGGTTTAACACCGTATTTAACTCCCAAAGTCTCATAGGCATTGGTTCTATTTATACGTTTTTTAAAATCCTCGTTTTTTATATCCCATAAACACCGGTGGAGACGAATGTCTTCAATGAGAGCAAGCGTACTTTTTTGAGACCACATTGTGTGTCAGAAACACAAATAACTTTGGATGGAGGCTTTAAAATGCCTCTGACTGAACTGAAGCTAGGTAGAGATAGATCTTTGTTTTGTGGCATGTCATTTGTGTTGCCACTATGATTTCGCCAATGTCAGGTAGGAAGGCACACGTTTTAACGGAGAGTGAACAATTTTGAAAAGGGGGATAAGAGATAAAAAATGTTTAGGTTTCATATACTTACAAAACAAAACAAAAATTTACATGTTTACACAGACAGAGGCCAGTGCAAGAAAACGCAAGCGTGATTGGTTTTGCTTTGCTTACTGAGAGACAGTTCAACAGCTGTCACTCTGCATGCAATCCATTATAAAAATACAAATGTAAAATACGAGTATTTTCTTTTAGGTATGTATTATTTGTAACTTTGATAAGTTATTTTAAACGTATTTTTTTTACAATAGATTTTGAATTTTAAATGAGTCTTTAAAAAAAAGGAATAGTGTCTTTAAGGTGTTTGGCAGGCGCGTTAAAAACGCTTCATGAACGAAAGAGTAATACAATAGGAGTGGTAGCGTACATCAGAACGAGATAGACACAAACGTCAAGTTTATAAAAACGTTACACCCGTTACACCTGGATTCAAGGCATTTAAGTATTTGCTTTGTTTAAATATTTTGGGTAATGTTCTGTAAATAGGTAAGTATTTCATTATAAGTTCGATAGAATTTGATAAATATTCATCGAAAACTCGCCAAGAAAAATGAACCTTAAACTTTATATTTATTTACGTAATATGTAAGTAATTACTTAGTAGAACGTTACAAATATTTTACTTGGTAATCTAGCTTGTATTCATTCCATTTAATTACCTTAAGTTACAAGGTATTTAGAATAGCCTGACAGAATGTGAGCGCTTAATTTATCATCGTGGCTGCTTCAATATGTCAAGTCGTGGAATCACAGTCACGCGCGGTACATTCGGAGTCATTTTCTGCTCTTTTCAAAACAAAGTTGATATTAAATTTGTTTTTTTTGATACTTTCCTTTACTAAAAAAAAAGATCCTTGTCGTTGACTTGTGATCTATAATATTTACTCAAAAACTGTTGCTCAATGTGATGAGATGGTTGCCTCTTGAGAATTGTAGTCCAACCTGTTACAGAAGCAAACTCTCTATTACCAACCTACAAAATATTTGCTATACGTTCTTTCTTTAGCCTTTCCGCGGTAAAGACAGACGAATTAATTGCTCGTCCGTGATAGTTCGTGACATGAGCGACAGACGCATAACGCTAAAGATAGCCATTTTTGAAAATTTACATTATGTGTAGGATTTGCGTAAGGTGATGACAGATCACATCGAACGCTTATGTCAACTCCTACATTTCGAGTCGATAGAAAACAGAAATATTTGCATATTTTGCTTGGCTTTCAGGTTTGACGACTTGACGTAAGCTGATTATTTATCGCGTCGGCCGCTTATGTCAATACATTTTGTAAATTTTAGAAACTGGCTAACTTTAACGTTATGCGTCTTGCCTAGGCCTGCTAACCTGATGGTTTTGGTGCCGACTGTACGGTATCATCGTTTAATGTGTCTCAATCTGTCGCTCGTGTCACGACCTATCACGGACGAGCAATTAATTCGTCTGACTATACCGTGGTCAAGGCTAAAGAACGTATAGCAAATACTCACCTCCCGTAAGTAGTGTGCGTGCATGCTTGCGTGCGTGCGTGCGTGCGCGTGAGCGTGCGTGCGTGCATGTGCGTGTGCGTGTGTGTCTGTGAGTGTGTGCGTGGGTGTAAGCAAGTTTTCTAGCGGTGGTACAAAGCTAGGTTTCATGAATATCAGTAGGGTCGTTTGACAGATCACTAGCAATATGATATGATATGACATAGCTATGGAGTATAGTTTACCCTGAGAGAAAAGGACAGAGCAATATAACTTCTATAGCTCTGCCCTTAACGCTCACCGTAAAATGAACTGAATAGCTATGTCATAACATAATAACCCCCCCGCTCTGAAAAAAGGGGTGACCATCATATCGGGGGTTTTATCAGTCTTATGTTTTTAATAAGGTTTTAATCAGTGCGGGCCCTTTTGGATAACATTCGTCCCTGTAGGATCTTTTGTATGTACCGTCGAGGGCATTATTATCTATATAGCCATCGCGTCAAATATATGTATACATGAACCTTATAGCCAGTGGCATAAAGGTGTACAGATATTTTTGACGTCTTGGGAAAAAACCGCCTCCGTTAGGCTGCGGCTCCACTGAGGCGGGGATGAGCGGAGCAGAGCCGTGCTAATATCAACCAATAGAATCTAAACTAACGTGCGCAAGGCGAACTCGATGTGACCGCATGCGCCTTCTATTGGTTAATATTGGCGCAGCTCCGCTCCGCTCGTCTCCGCCTCAGTGGACCCGCAGCCTAAGGGTGCGGCTCCACTGAGGCGGAGACGAGAGGAGCGGAGCGGAGCTGTGCCAATATTAACCAATGGAATCTGCGCAAGGCGCGCTCGACGTGACCGCATGCGCGTTTTATTGGTTAATATTGGCACAGCTCCGCTCCGCTCCTCTCGTCTCCGCCTCAGTGGAGCCGCACCCTTACGCCCCTACTTTGCGATACAGATGTAGTGCATAATTGTTTTCCTTCGTATTTTCACGGAAACGTACGAACGTGTATTGCTATTTCAGTCGGTCACAGTACAAAAGTACTGAGGTTGACTGAAGTAGCATGACAAATACGAATGTTTCCGAGAAAATACGAAGGAAAACAATTCTGCCCTCCTAAGCAAAACAGCAGTATCTCAAATTCAATAACCAATGCAGTTTGAATTCTATTCCGTTAGTAATGAGGTTGATATTGCTACAGAAGTTTTATCCGAGATACTGCGTTTTTCCTTAGGAGGGCAGAATTATGCACTACATCTGTAGCTATTTGAGGATTCCGGTTCATTACAGCCAAATATTTTTGAAATGGAGTAATTACTATGATAGTGTAATTTAGTAGGTAGTGTAATACTCCAATGAAACAATGCTTTGTAGTAAGCCTACCCTAGTGGACATTGTATATGAACAGCGTCTCGTAAGTTAACTCAAATTAAATGGTAACACACTCACACACACACACACACACACACACACACACACACACACACACACACACACACACACACACACACACACACACACACACACACACACACACAAACAAATTCATTTCTGTATATAAAACTTGTTGTTATGAAGGAGCGGGGCTTCCTGATACAGGTATTGCATACTTAATAGGAAGTCCCCACCTTAGTATAATTTACACTAAGTTTTATCGAAATAAATAATTTTCAAATTTTCAAATTTAAAAAAAAAAAACAAATATCATAATGCCCTTTTACATATTTTACTAAATCTCAAATTGTCTTAGTTCCAAAATGCCTTAATTCCCAAATTGACTTATTTTCAATACAATACAATGTCATAATAACATTTACACATTACATCCGATATCCAAATTGTATAGTTGGTAAAATGAATAACTTCAAATACCGAATTATTATTAAGACTGAAAGTGAAAATGCATTAGTTTCAAATTTACCAAAATTTAAAAATGCCTTTTGTTGACAGGCCTAAAGACCAAAATGACACTGTCTCATAATACCTAAAATTTTAACCACGCAGTATTTTTAGTGTTACTTATTTTTAAATGTAAATAATTAGTTCAGTTTAACACATTCGGTGTAGCAATTTACAACTACTATGCTTTTGTAAACGATCAAACAAAAACTGTCCTTATGAGCAGGGGTGTGATTCGCTCAAGAAGCAAAGGTGAGCGAATGTCCGAGTGATGTCCTAGCAGTCTTACTTACTTAATTAATTCTCGATTGTACAGAGTAAAAATAGTATAAAGATGAAAATTGGGATGCCGTTGATAATTAATTTAATTACTCATTGGTTAAAAACTGTAAACTTCAACATAATTTTAAATGTTTTCCATATTGACGTTTTTGTGTCTAGTTAATTTGAGTTTTAGACATTTTGCGAAATGGTATAATTGAAAATTCATCAAAACATGATCAAGTCAAGTTTTAGACATTTTGGGAAATGGTAGAGTTGAAAATTTATCAAAACGAGATAGAGTCTAAATGAATTACAGTCATATTAAGAAAAAGGTAATTTAAGAAGTAGGCGTATGATGATGATGATGATGATGATGATGATGATAAGTGGGGACGCCCAGCCGAAGCAGGCGGGCAGTCGATTCGGTCAGCCGTTCATTCTGCCCTATTCCCCTCAGTCGTGCCTCAGGTTACTGGCCCGGCGGCGCTCCCATCCAGCATCGATCCCATCTTCCTGTCTTCCTACAGAACAACAGTGCGTCCCGTAGGTTGATGCTTTTGAGATCTTCTGTGGACAAAACGTCCTCTCCGAATGTGTGGTATCTCAGTGACGAGTACATGACACACTCGGCTAGGACGTGTTGACTAGTTTCCTCTTTGCCACAGTGTGGGCATTGAGGGTTCTGTTTAATACCTATTACCGTCAGATGTCTGTTGAGCGGACAGTGTCCAGTCAGAATTCCTGTTAGTATGCTTAGGTTATACTTACCCAGGTTTAGAAGGTACCTTGTTCTGTTTTTATTAACCCTTCCTATCATGAGTTTGGATTGTCTGCACCCTTGCGTCATCCCCCATGCCTCATTTGTTTTCTTTTCCATTCTTCTGGCGATAACTCCTTTGGTTACCATCTCCGATATCGGTAATACCGGTTCCGGGCCTAGGTATTGTTGGTCCGCACCTGCTCTGGCTAGTTCGTCTGCCTTCTCGTTTCCTACTGCTCCACTGTGTCCTGGCACCCACGCCAGTGTTACATGGGATGTGGTGCCTAGAGTGTTCAGTTCATTCCTACACTCTTGCACTAGAGATGATTTGATCACCGGATTTTCTAGTGCTTTGAGTGCCGCTTGGCTATCTGAGTATATTATAACGTGACTTCCCGTTACATTGCTTTTTTCTTTGAGGCTCAGGGCACACTTCATGATGGCAAAGACTTCTGCCTGAAACACACTGGTGGAGCCCCCTAGTGGTATCGTCGTGTGCTCATCTGATTCTTGGCTATATATGCCCGCTCCCGCTCTTTTGGTTGAGGATTTCCATGAACCGTCTGTGAAGCATGTCACTTTGGGTTCTGGTATTTCTCTCTCCCAGCTGTCTCTCTCTCCTATGTGGATTCTGTATTTCTTGTCGAACCTCTTCCTTTTCTTGATTAGGTCATTGTTTACCATGAGCATATCCATGTTTGACATTAACTCTTTCTGTATGCTTGCGTGTCTTTTGTCCATCTCGGACCATATCCACTCCCTGCTCGCTTTTATTCTATACCACTGTTCTGTGGCTCTCTTCTCCACCTCTATGTGCACCGGGTTCAATCCTAGCATGATCTCCAGGGCTTGTGTAGGTGCTGTTCTCATTGCCCCGGTTGTCATCAGACATGCTAGTCTTTGAACCTTTGTTAGTTCTTTGTCTATATCTTTTATCTTTGCTCTGTGCCACCACACGATGGCTCCATATAGGAGTCTGGGTAGGACCACCGCTCTGTAAATCCATTGCGTTATCCTTGGTCTTAGTCCCCATCTCCTTCCTATGGCTTTCCTGCATTGCCACAGGGCTATAGTGGCTCTTCTGCATTGCTCCTTTACATGTGTCTTGTATAGCAGTTTGCTGTCTAGTACTACTCCAAGGTATTTTATTTCCTTGAGTGTTTCTATCTCTTCACCTTTTATTTTTATTGGTGTTAGGACGGGCAACTTTCTTTTGTTGGTGAAGAGTACTATTTTCGTCTTTGTCGGGTTCAGGTCTAGTCCCCTGTTCTGACACCAATTTAGTACCTGTTTTATCCCTCTTGTCATGACTTCTCTCAATACACTGAGGACTTTTCCCCTCACTAAGAGTACCCCGTCATCCGAATACGCTTGCATGTGTATACCTCTTGTGTTAGTTTCTCTTATGAGCGAGTCTAGTAGGAGACACCATAGGAGTGGTGACAGACAGCCTCCTTGTGGGAATCCACGGCTCGTCTTTATCCTTATTGAGTCTCCCCCCAGTTGTGCTGTGATCGCTCTCCCTTTTAACATGGCCATTATCCATCTCCTAACTGCGGGGTCTATGTCATCCCTCCGTATACATTTCTTTACATACATACATACATACCTTCACGCCTTCATTCCCAGAGTGGGGTAGGCAGAGCTACAGAATTACCAACAATTTATTTATTTATTGCACCAAAAGTAGCTCTGTCGAATGCTCCCTCTACGTCGAAGAAGCATCCCAGTGCCAACTTCTTGTCTTCTAATGCTCTTTCTATCCTTGTAGTCAGGTTGTGCAGAGCTGTCTCTGTTGATTTACCTTCCATGTAGGCGTGTTGATGCCCGTGTAAGGGTAGTCTACCACCTTGCATGCTTGTCCTTATCTGTGTATCTATGATTTTCTCCAATGCCTTCAAAACGAATGATGAGAGGCTTATGCTTCTGAAGGATTTAGCGTCCTTGTAGTTTTTCTTGCCTGGTTTAGGTAGAAATATTACCTTTACCTCGCTCCAGATTTTCGGGATGTGGCCTAGCACCAGACTTCTTTCATAAATTTCTTTCAGATGGTTCCAGATGTATTTCAACCCCTTTTGTAGTAGTGCGGGTATCACTCCATCTGGTCCTGCCGCTTTGTAGGGGGCGAAGGAATTTATAGCCCATTCCCCCACTTCATCACTTATCTTGAGGTTCATCGTTTCCCCTGCTTCCCTTATCTCGTTATTATTTTCTACTGGAGCCTCATGTAAGTTGTCCTCCCTGCAATCGGGAAAGTGTATTTTTACCATGTGCTGCAGTACTTCTTTGGGGTCCGTCAGTTCGGTCGATCCTACTATCAGGCTACCCAGTTGGCAGGTTCTCTCGTTCGACAGTACCCTTACTAATCTCGCTGCCTCTGTGTAGCGTTGTATCTCTCCCGTGAATGTTTTCCATCCCTGTGCTCTCAGTTTTTCTCTAGTATTAGTATATTTGTTCCTAATGCTTCTGTACTCGTGCCAGCACTGATCATTGTTCCTTTTCAGAGCTGATCTTAGCGCTTTACGAGATCTCTTCCTCAGTTTCTGTATCTCTTTATTCCACCACGGCTGTCCTTTGTCTCCGTTGCTCGTTTTTTCTGGACACGCCGATAGGTAGGCTTTTGATATGGCCTTGTTCAGATCTTCCGCAGCTCTGTCCAGTTCCTCACTCGTTTCTGGTCTTCTATGGCTCGGTGTCCATTTACTCAGTATGTCGTTATATTGCTCCCAATCCGTTTTCCTAGGGTTTCTTATTTTCGTTCTTTCCGTGTAGTAGTCCAGGCCGTACAGTAGTCTTCTGTGGTCCGACATACTGTCCTCCCGGTCCACCCTCCAGTCTCTTACATGTTTGCCTATCCCCCCTGAGGTAATTGTTATATCCAATACCTCCTCTCTAGCCCTGGTTACAAAGGTTGGGGTTGTCCCTGTGTTATGTATGTCCAGGTCATTACTTACAATAAATTCTAGTAGTGCTTCCCCCTTCTTGTTGGTGTCGGTGCTCCCCCACACCTCATGATGTGAGTTTGCATCGCAGCCTACAAGAATGGGTGTTTTCTTACCTTTATATCTTATAATCGTTTCCTCCAATTCTTTAGTTGGCGCGTTGCTTTCACCTGGGATGTAGCATGTTGCCATCGCTGCTTTGATTCTCTCTCCGCTCCTTGTCACGAGGTTGATTTCTACCACGACTAGGTCTCTGAAACATATGGTCACAAGGCATCCCATATTTCTTAAGTCTCTACTAACATAAATGCATGCCCTAGGGGGTAACTCACCATTTCTTTCGAAGTGTAGGTCACCCCCCAGGCTTCCCAGGCCTGTGACCTGGTTTTTCCATACATATGGTTCTTGCATCAGGACTATATCAATCTTTTCCCTTACTATGTATTGACATAGTTCCGACATTGCGTCCTTACAATGCTGAAGGTTTACTTGACATATTCTTATTTTTTTGTAGTTTGTGTTGTGTGTGTTGTTGTGTAGTGCTGGTTGTTTGTCTGTGTTGTCCATTGCTGGTTGTGTTTGTGTGTAGTGTAGCTGCCCCCCGTTTCCCTAGGCTGAGGAGCCCCCCTCGGTTTCCATCCGTGGTGGATGGTCATCGACCGGGGCTGCCTCTGCCTGGTTTCCGGGTTGCAGCGCTGGGTCGCCACAGCTGCACTTGCAGCTACAGCTCCCCCTCCCACCCGGGGTCTCTGCCTCCACATCTTTCCTCCGAGGCTGAGCCCTGACCAAGCGCGCCCTGATGCGTGTGGCTTGGAAAAACAGCCATTGGCTGGCCTCCGCACCCCACGCATCCTCTACGCTCTTGGGCACCGAGTAGCATACCCGGATACCCGTGGCCAGGTTCTCCCGCCCCATCTGCGTCCACTCCTGGAGTTTCAGCTCCCCCTCCCTGTCCCAGTTTTGGGCTCTCAGGTAGAGGAGCGGATCCTTCAGGAGCTCCTCCGGCGGGCCTGGGATCCATACATTGACCCGGGTGTTGCTCAACATCCGGGCCTGCAGCCTATGCCCCTGAGGCTCCCCCAGGTCCTTCTCAAGAAGCCACTCCCTCGCCTCTGCCGTGGATGGTGTCACAAGGAAAAATCCCTCTGACACCAATCCCGACATGGCGAACTGAAGTTGCCTCCCTCGAACTCCCTGCTCCTTAATCGCCTCCGTAATGAAACGGCTAACAATTCTCCGGACTTCGGTCCCTAGCGACTCATCCAGCGGTACACCGTCCACGCGGCAGATCGCCACTGCGAGCTCCCGTGTTTCCCTTGCGGTCGCACGGGTGCTCGCGAGCGAGTCACCGCGGTTTGGTCTCTTCGCTGGAGGCCGTGTCGAGGGTCCTTCGTCCGGGTCAGTTGTTTGCCGCTTCAACTTCGGCGCCCTCCCTGGCGGCGGGGGCCTCCCCTTCGCCTGAATGTGGCAAGGGTTTTCTCCCGCTGCCATCGCTAACCTATGCTGGTTCCTCCTAGCCTGTCTGGCCTTCTTTTTCCCTGCCTTGGTAAGTGGTCTACTAAACTCGCCTCCCTCCGTCGGGGTTGCCGCCGTGGCGGTTCCCTCCTCCGAAGTTGATGGTGGGTTCAGCAGACGCTCCTCGTCGTCCAAGGACAGGTTTACTAAGTCACTCCACGGCATCTGCAGGGGTCCCCCTTGCACCTTCTTGTTGGTGCTTGGCATCCCTCCTGCTTCTGCCCCTTCCGCTCCCTTACGCTCTGGCATCTGCAGGGGTCCCCCTTGCACCATCTTGTTGGTGCTCGGCTTCCCTCCCACTTCTGCCTTTTCCACTCCCTTACTTTCATCTTTTTTATTGTTAGTTTTATGCTCCATGCTTGTACATCTAAAATATTCATCCGACTCGCTCCCCACCCTCCTCGGAGCCCTCCTACTGGGGATGGTTTGACCCATCAGGGATACGAGTCCGATATAGCGCTCTGGGGTGAGCTGTCAAGTGAGCCCGCACGATGTCAAGCCCTCCGTCACCACTACAGCGACTCGGGGCCGTACTCCGCCGGCTACTGACCTCATCACCCCAGAACGCTCGCCCGCGGCCAGAATACTGTAGACGCGACAGCCGATTGATTCTGACTGGCTGGGCCAGAACCTCCCGTGTGAGATGAATCCCGAGCCAAAGTGGCGTGTTGTTATCCGAGGGTAACTACTCCGACCCTCTTCAAACTCAGCCTACCAGGATCTCGTTCTCCACCCGTACGGGTCCCCGCGCACGGCACAAACACGCGGGTGGCATTTTACCGCCCCCCATCCTTTCCTATTGGATAGGAGGCCCGCTGCGACATGCCACAACATCGCTTGCAGCTGATTGGATAGGAAATTTAGGAGGCGTGGAGGGGTGAAAACAGGACGGTCAGGAGTGCGACTGTTGTTTCTGTTCTACTCGTTTAATCCGAGGGAAACCGAGTAGTTGACAGGCAGCAACCTCGGGAAGGAACACAACCAGTCTTGCCTGGGGTATCATAGCAACTGTGAGCTCCACCCTCGGCCATTAGCCAAACCAACTACCGGACAAGTAGATTGACATAGGGACGGACCCATATCATCTGGCGACCGGTCGCAAACTAACGTTGATTTGGACCCACCCCCGCCCAAGAGTAAGAAGTAGGCGTAAGTAATTTCGATCTTTGGACATTATGAGAATAATCTGTTTTGACATTTTGATATTTTAGGAACACGTTATTATGATATTTGGCTGTAACGAACCGAAATCTATTTGAGACCTCATGCCACCACAAGTACGCTAGCGGTCCCGGGTTCGATCCCCGGTACGGGCAAATATTAGTGTGATGAGCGCGAGTATTTGTTCCAGTCTTGGGTGTTTTCTATGTATCTAAGTATGTATTTATCTATTTTAACTATGTTTATCGTTGTGAGGTAACCATAGCACAAGCCTAGAGCTTGGGACTAGGTAAGGCGGAAACTTGTTAAAATCGCATCCAAACTTCCGCTACGGTGCCACAGACAGACAGACATCGTTTAAAAGCTATGGTGCCACAGACGGATACACCCATACATAGCGATCAAACTTATAACACCCCTCTTTTTGCGACAGGGGGTAAATCATTGATTAAAAAAAAAAAAAGAGGATTATTAAATTTTATAACGTGTGTCTCTATGCCTACTTATGTATCTGAGTGTCTGTTTGTGGCATCGTAGCTCCGAAACAGATGAACGGATTTCGACGCAGGTTTTTTTTTAATAAAGCTGCATTAATCAGGATGGTTCTAATCAAGATTTCATGAAAATTGGTTGAGCCGTTTAACAGATATCAGTTCTGAAAGTAGGTGTCACCGTTATTTTGGGGGTTTTTAACCCCCTAAAAGCTCAATATCTCAAATACGGCTGGACCAATTTTGATAAAACATGCCTAAGACCCACCGCTAGAAAACCTGCTTTCAAATAAAAAAAAACCGCATATAAATCGATTCATCCGTTTAAGAGCTACGGTGCCACAGACACACACACACATTTAAAAGTCAAACTTATAAGCTTATAGCTTAGAAGACGCGCTGGCCTAGTTGGTAGTGACCCTGCCTACGAAGCTAGCGGTCCTGGGTTCAAATCCTGGTACGGGCAGATAATTGTGTGTTGAGCGCGAATATATGTTCCTGAGTCATGGATGTTTACTATGTATTTAAGTATTATATTTCTCTATATACACTCGCGGTCAAATAATACGGGTCAGAGTGCGTTTTTCATACAAACGAGGCTATTTTGAAGCCTTGGTTCTAGGGCATTGGTTGTTTTGAGTGAGGTTTAATAGTAGATACTCTGAGATTCAATAGAGGAGGTCAAAAGTGCTTAAGATACCTAACTGATCGCACAATCAGGTAACACCACAGCGAGAGAGTTTGGGTCAGCATTTGGATTTCATTTACATTTTTTGCCATTTTATAGGTTTTTCCTGAACATGCACAATTCCGGCGTTAACCGCAGATTCAATCAGTTGGATGTCCTAGGCACTCTGGAAGTCCTGGATCGATGCTCGGGGTGTCCATCATCAGATTTCACTAAAAGCATCCCCTGGCGAGGAACCAAGGGTTTGAAATAGCCTCTTTAGTATGAAAAACGCACTCTGACCTGTATTATTTGACCGCGAGTGTAAGTATTTATATCGTTGTCTAGTACCCATAATACACGCCTAGAGCTTGATTTGGGACTGGTCAATTGGTGTGACATTGTCCCCTGATATTTATTTATTTATTTATTATAGCATCCCTCTTTTTGCGTCGGGGGTTAATAAAACAGGAATAAACAAACAGCGTACCTTTAAATAACCGCGGCGTTTCCTGCCACAGTGCGTGGTATCAGGATTAGCATACAATGAGCCGGTTGCTATCGTCGAACCAGATATCACCGATAAATCCAATTTATTTCGTAATGCGCGATATTTGCTGCGTATGGGCATAGAGTGGGTTAGAACTGGTATTACTGTAAGGCCAGCCTACACTATACACAGCAGGAATATCTAGTAAGTGTATTAATTTATTTAATATAATATAGGATTATAGGTACTACAATTAAAAGTTAAAACTAAACCTATTTAAATTTAAATTAAATTAAGCTACTTAAATATTAAAGATGTAAATAATAATCACCACTATAAAAAGAACACCTAGTTAAATCTATAATCTGAATTCGGACACTTACCACCGATTTTACCAAACTGAAATAAGACTTATTATTGGGGGGGTTGAGGTGGGCCTTGTGAGCCACTTCGACCATTGCTGATCTTTTGTAGCAGCACTTTATTTTAGAGCTCACCGCAAAGGCCCTTTGCGTCCAGGAATTTCCAGATGCTTTGGGCAGTGAGGAGTTGTATCTCTTGTGGGTCCATTATATGTCGCCCTAGGTAGATACTTCTGTTGCGCATTAGTGGTCCGCAGGAACAGAGGATGTGCATTGCTGTCTCCTCTGTCTCCTGACAGAACCTGCATATCGCGTCTTGTTTCATACCCATTAGAAACAGATGTCTGTTCAGTTGGCAGTGGCCAGTTAGGATCCTAGTCACTGCGCAAGACTTTTCTCTTTTGAGTTGTAAAATCTCTTTGGAGAGCTTGCTTTTGAACCCTTTAATTAGTGTTTTCGAGTGATTTTGTCCTTTTGTGGACTTCCACAGCTCGATCGCCCTAGATTTGTATAGGTCGTTTAGCAGGGAATAGGATTTGCGTTTTGTGATGCCACAAAACGGCTCCTAATAAGACTTACTCCGAGATTAGTCTATAACAAATTCCGCGTTTGATTTAGGTATAAGATCTTATTCTCGTTTGGTCGAATCCTCCCTTAGCCTTAAATATCCAATCGAATACTAAGATTAAGAATGTTAAAATTCAGAAATACCCTCTTTAAATTAGTGAAATTGTTTTGTTGTTTGTTACCTACCCGTAGATGTCGTGTCTGTGTGAATACAAAAATAATAAAGATAAGATAAAGATAAAGACCTTTATTTAGTAAGTAGACCGCACGGGCACTTTTACACGGCAAGAATCAACCAGCGCTTCACAAGAGGAGACCAAGGGGAGTACCCCTTAATGCCGGGTCCAATATAGAGATTCTCGGTGTCGATATATCGAGCAATGCCCAGTTCCGATGTCATCTGGAAGTTAAAGCTAAGATAGCTTCGAAGAAGCTTGGTGTGCTCTGGAGAGTGGGGCGGTCACGCCGGCTCATTGCCTTACAACTCTTACAAGGCACAAATATATTGCTCCCATATTTGGGCCAGAGCCCCCGAATATCAACTTCTTCCACTTGACCTAATTCAGAACAGAGCTGCTCGATGTGTCAGCTTCGCAAACCGGGAGCTTCTCATAAATCTGGATCCACTGGCCGTGCAGAAGGATGTTGCTTCCCTCTGTTTCTTTCACCGCATTTATCACGGAGAGTGCTCCGAGGAATTATTCGGCTAAATACCAGCCGCTGGATTCCACCATCGTACAACTCGTACCAACTATCATTTCACCAACACCAACTTGATAGTGGTCGCGATGGTCCCTTATCATCAGATGGCTCGCTTGCTTGTCTGCCCCTCTTTTTTCATATAACAAAATATATAGATACTTTTTTTTGTAAAAACAGATGTGGGCAAAAAATTTGTACAACTATGCCAATTTTCAAGTTGATAGCATTTGTAGTTGTTGAGAAAAACTGCTGTGACATACAGACAGACAGACCACGAAGTCTCAACACAAGGGTTCCTTTTTTACCTTTTTTTGGTACGGAGCCCTAAAAAGGGAGTTTGATAGACACGTCATGATGGAGTAAGAGGAATGTGAATAAAAAATAATTGCAATGTTATTTGTTCACGGAATAAAAATATTTCACAATCAAGCTGTGTTTTACATGGTGTTAATTACGACAGTAAAGGAAATATTTTATACAGCACAGGCAACAATCATTCATTCGGTCTTGGGATTTTCCCAGACTGCTATTGTTAATTTATGTAAATATTATCAGAATTAAGTCGCTGAAATAAAAGTTGGTAGATAAATAAGCCAGCATTTTGAAAACTCAATCTGACTCACTACCAAGCCATTGTTGCACGCACCTCCGTTATTTGAAATTTAAAATGAAAATGTATTTGATTTTCATCTTCGTATTGAACATAGTTTTGAGAGTGGATTCTCTGTGTTGCTTCAGAACGCTGGTATTCTGGGACGCACCAACCTGTGACCCCTTTCACACCAATTGGATACCCAGGCGATGCTATGCTAAGGTGAGTTAGTAGTAATTCAAATTAGTAGAAAAGTTCATCAGAACTTGTCACCGGCTCTGTACCCTGTGGGCCTATTATGGTCGTGTTTACCGATGTGGTTATATATCATCTGTCACTTTTTGGCCAGTATGTAAGTGCGAAAGTGACAGATGCTTTATTCACCGCGTTAAATAATAATAATAATAATAAACTTTTATTTCGAGCAACGAGGCCCATAGTTACAAATACCTTATAGACTAACATACATAACAATATAAAACTTAAAAACTAACACCGAGGTGACAGAACAGTGTGTGTTCTGTTTTGCCAAACTTGGCGTGATGATCGATGCCGGTAGGTTGCCCCGAAACCGCCCAAAAAAGGCGATCATAATTATATAAGGGCCCTAAGTACAAACTTTTAGCTTCTACCGAGCAAGTTACGTTAATGTTTATAAAGATAAGAGAATATAGAGGTGCAGTTCTTGGAAGGGTGGATCAGATCAAACAGGGACATAGACGTAGTCATTTCCAATCATTTTAACCGATAAGTGCTTCTTGACTTATATTTTTTTAAATAACTGTAATCCTATCGGCTTATTTTATTTTTAAATAGCTTTTGAGATAGTGTGACTCTTCTAAAATGGTACTTTCAGCTGAAAAAAATTTCATTGTGTCAGAAAAATAAATGGTTTCCTACAAAGACTTCTGTCCAACAAAATTTTCACTCGATTTAGTAAAAAAAATACACTATCAAAAGTTAAACTATGTGTTTAATGCACAATTGTGTGATGAAGACAACATGAATTAAGTAAATTAGTTCAAATTTTCTGATCAAGATTAAATCGTTTAAGTGCATGAGTTCAAACCGGCCCCATTTCAAAACCCAGCAAGGGACTTTGAGATAATTTAAAAGTAGTAGTAGTAGGCATAGGAGTTTTAGAGTTTATTCATTACAAACATATTTTAAGCTTTCCTCTTCTAAGGAATAATCTAAAACTCGCAGCACATGCTGAGTCTGTGCCTTTTGACACATCTTTTTTTTCAATCATTATAAAATTTACTTGTGGGAGGACCTTGTGCAGGGTCCGTCCGGGTTGGTACCACCATCTTATCCATTAACCTACCGCCAAGCAGCAGTGTTCGCATTGTTGTGTTCCGGTTTGGGGATAAGACAGCCGGTGAAATGACTAGCATAGAGGCATTCCATCTTAGTCCTCAGGGTTGGCAACGCGTTTGCAGTATTGTGAATGCGAATGTCGTATGGATCACAGTTTCCACTCACCATCAGGTGGAATATGTGCTCGTTTGTTGCCATCCCACGCCAAAAAAAAATAATGTTGTAAGTAATTTATTGGGTTTAGATGACAATAAAAACTTCTTATTCATATTCTTATTCACATTAAAGATGACTTTCGTACTGTCGTAATAAACGTAAAATAATATATGAAAACCCACGTATGTTTCAGGATAGGATAGGTTCAGAACACGTTTTCGAATTTGATTCGAAAACGTGATGTATGACGTGCGTTTTTTAACAAACAAAAGTGCCTTCTTCAAACCTTTCTTTTGACTCGTAGAGACATAACATTGGCTTTATCTTTCGCGTTTTATATTTGTTTTTGTGCACTTAAAATAAATAAACTATTGCACTGAAAAAAAATTGTTTCTCTAATGTCGTGGACAGTGATTTAAACGCGTACGACTAATTAATCGCTCGACATGGTACTCGTCTGTAAATATGTCTATGGAGTGGATGGTATAGGTATGTGTACAAAACGAACTTATCTCTTTGATGCATCTCTTCCAGGTTTGCGGCGATGGACGTGAACATGGATACTATTGTGGAATAGGTCTCTGCAACGTGTTTGGGTGTAATTGTGAAGGAGGTTGTATCGAAGGGGATGCCTCAAAAAACTTCGAAACACGAAATGGGATTAAGAACTTTGAAGAAGGTGTCGACTACGGAGACCCTTCCACGTGGAAGTATAAATAGGCAAAAAAATGCATCAAATCCCAATAATTTGGGTTCGACGCAGTATGACTGTTCTACGCTTATCTTCAGCAGTTCTTTCATCTTAGTCAAGGTTCCCCTTTCCTTTTAGTACTCCATATTTGAATTTAAACTCCTGACACTCCTGTTGTAACATTTTTCGAACCACGTAAGTAATAATCTAAGTGATTAAATAATTTACTAATCTACTCAACAAACTTTTCGTTATTGAGACACTAATAGGGTCTCCTCAAACCAGTCGACGCCGTTTCGGCAAATGGCGTACGGAAAAAGCTTTATGTCAACGCAATAAGAGCGAAAAGGACGTCGCTCCGCTCGGCTCGTCTCGGCTCGGCGGCGTTGCGAACGGAACGACGACGTTTTTGCTCTTATTGCATGGACATAAAACTTTTTCTTACCGGCTCAAGCTGATTCGGCGTCGATCGGTCTTTGGAGACCCATACTTTATAAAATACTCGCTACTCGACTATATTACTAATATAGTCCGTACAGGCCTTAAGACTGTGGTGCTCTTTATAAGAGTGAATTTCAAAGTTCAAAGTAGCATTGTTATTTATGTGTCTATTTTTGTTGTTTCTGTTGTTCATTTCTTCAGCTGTGCTGACGGGCGCTAACGGGTGACAGTACAATAAAAAATCTTCAGCGGCATTCACTGCCTTGACTGCAGTATACGACACTGTCTGGTGCCAGGGTTTTCTCTTTGAATTGCTCAAGATTGTGCCCTGCTCAAAAATACACAGGTTACTGGAAAACGCACTTAGTAATCGGCCGTATCGGAGTATACAGGGTGTCCGATAAATAGTGGCCTACCTTACAGGGCTGGATAGCTCAGCTCAGGAGTGGCCAAAATATGATACCTAAATCATGTTTAGTAAAAGTCGTACCAAAAACGAGATATCTCAACTTTTCAAAATTTTGGAAATTAGGTGCCCTTGTTCACCGTTTTCAATACCACATTTATAAGAATTTTTCAATTCCGTTTGCTGTAAAAGATAGCTGATTAAATTTGCTTTAAGACCCTATCAACATAATGAATAAAAATTTAGCAGTTTAATTATAAAATAAAATAAAATTTAAATTTTAGGAATTTGAGTTTTTCTTGCGTCAAGTTTAACATCGCACGGTGTAAAAAAAAATGTAGTAAGCCCTGTAGTGTTGCTTTCCTAAAAATTGGCCTAAGTACTTAATGGCAATCCTAAAATGATATAATAATTGAGTTTATTGATTACAGCAGCGAAGTTTTTATTAAGTTTATCCAACAAAGACTGAATTTTATCAAACAATCGAATTAAAAAAACGACTTTTGCTTCCGTTTAAGATCGAGTTAGCTGGTTTTAAATGTTTTAAAAGACCATTACATTAATTTAAAATACAACGACACTACGATAAGTAGTAATAACTTACATACATACATACATACCTTCACGCCTGTAATCCCAGAGTGGGGTAGGCAGAGCTACAGAATTATAACTTCAAAAAGTAACGAGGCATTAATAACTTACATTTTCTTAAAATGAAAGCAAGTGTTCAAATTGCTTGCCGCCAGCCCTAATGCAGGCTCGGCAGCGTTTCATTATCCAGCCCTGTGAGGCCGGCCACTATTTACCGGACACCCTGTATATGAGTACTAAATGACGGCGTCCCCCAGGGTTTCATCTTGGCACCACTACTCTTCAACCTGTAAATCCATGATCTCTACCAAACCACCCCTCGTAAATTTGGATATGCGGATGATTTGGTCCTTGTGACAAAGGATAGAAGTATGGAAAATACGGAAGCGACGCTAGAGAAAGACCTGGAGTTGGTAGACGCTGCGCTCTCGTTGGTCTGCTCAACTGCTGAATATTGCTCGGCAGCCTGAATGAAGAGCACCCATACCCCTATCGTTGATGTACAGCTGACATAACCCATGCGCCTCATCAGAGACTGCCTCAAGCTGACCCCGACATACTGGCTACCAGTACTCAGCTACATTCCGCAATCACACTCTCGCAGACAAAAATACCTCAGCTGAGAGATCTTTGAAATGCGCACGAACAATGAGCTGCCTATACACAAAGATCTCAATGAGTTTAAGGACACAAAGTCCCGAAATCCCCCCGCTTTGAAGATGTGTGATCCTGATCCTCAATAAGACCTGCTACAATTATGGCCAGCAGACTGGCAATTCAGGTCTATACCTATGCACCTATTCTAGCTTGATTTGGCTAGCAGGCCAACTGGTTTTCAGGATGATCGGCTAACGATACCTCTTTCGTTAAAAATTCAAGTACTATACGATAAATACATTTTAAATTCTTATTTCACCTACATGGTCTGTCTTCTTAGTCTTTTAACACTGTAACAACCAATAAATTAGGCTTCGAAAAATGTGTTACGTAATAAATGTATGTAATTTAATATTGTATTTTTCTGAACATCAGCCCGTTTCCTTTATTATCCTTCGGCGTTGCAAATGTCCACAGGCGGCTGTGACCCCTTCCCATCCGGTGGACCGTCGGCCTGTTTGTCCGTCGATTGCAATTTAAAAAAAAAAACCATAAAGTAGGGTAATGATTTTGAAAGTATATAAAGTTTATTTGGTTTTAATACGTTAGTTACATAGGACAGTGAAAGAATCTATACCTATAGTTAATGTTATGTCACTTCTATAGAAATAAACTGCTTATCAGGAATCAGTCCGGCTTCACTAGAGTACGATTCACAGCTGATGCAGCATCTGTACTTATTAAATATACTTATAGCAGTTGGAATTATTGTGACCTTTCCAAAGCCTTCACTTTCGTAGACCATGTTACTCCTATATTAAAACAGTAAGTATTTGTAAACCAAACACAGTATATTGGAGCAGCAGTTGAATTAGGTGTGCCTCTGGGCTCTATATTGGGTTCTTTCTTATTTTTGGTTTATATAAATGATTTACCACCCACGACAGATAAACTTTGTGATATTGTACTATTAGCTGATGATACATTATACATTTTCAAACGTCACGCTACATAGATAGTTAGTGCACAAAAAAGAAAAAGACGAAGACGAAAAAACGAGTAACGAGGAACCCTAAAGTCGGCTCTTATGAATACAATTGTTACAGTAGTGTTTTAAAGAAGTCACCATGTAACTTTAAATAAATCGCGGAGTGTAAGTATGAAAAAATAACGGAGCGTTGGCGGGAGGAAGGTCCTTTGGAATCGCACTGTGCGCGACCATTTGGGTTCCAACATAGAAGGTTATTAAGCAAGTTTCTTTAGAATGTAAGAAGGATGGTGCATCTCACCACAAGGCGTAGCATTTAATTTTTAGAGGCCTCTTCTAAGTTAATCTGAGGGATTATCATAAGTGCTCATATATGTATGTAGTGCCAATTAAAGCCTTCCGTTTAATCTCTTGCCAATCGGACTCTATTTGCGACGTTAGTTTGTAAATTAGTCACTTCGGTCTCTAGCAATGCTAATACGATTTGTGAGTAGATGAGGTGAGTTGCATAAATCTTTATTTTTGTAGCAATAGTGCCATCTACCTTTCTAACCGGACTGGACAGTATCAACGCAGTCTTTAATTCGAGTCTAGGAGTGGTAAGTTTAGTCATGCCGGGATTAAAAGATTTAGCGGAAGGCTGCTCGTTTTACACAAAGTAAAGGTTCTTATTTATATTCTTAAATCCCGGTAAGGGCAGATATTTGTGTGATGAGCGCGAATATTTGTTTCTGAGTCATGGATGTTTAGATGTTTACTATGTATTTAAGTATATATTTCTCTATATAAGTATTTATATCATTGTCTAGTACCCATAATACAAGCCTAGAGCTTAAATTGGGACTAGGTCAATTGGTGTGACATTGTCCTCTGATATTTATTTTATTTATTTTATGTTATAAAATTCTTAGATTGTAAATTATTAGTCCCTATTTCACCAATTCCAATCTGAGTTCAAATAACTATTATTGATGTCCTAATTCCCTAATTATAAATATAATTTCCTCAGACCTTGATCTGAACAAAACCTTCCTTCCTGGATGATCAACTCGATGTACTTCCAGGTCGGCAGACTGGTAGAGCTCACTACGTGTTGCAAGCCACAGTATCCTTAGACTCTCACCGCAGCTTGTGAAGGTTTACTGAACGCTTGTGAAAGGTTGGTTTATACCTTTATATCCTACTTCACTACTTGTATGTTTACTGAATGATCAGGAAACTAAACACGAATTTATTATTTACAGATTTAAAGAGAGTTCCTGCCAAATACTGAATGTCTGTATAAGCTACTTCATAGCTTTACTGAAGTTGAATAAAGTTGGAACCAGAATCGGAATAACTGAATGCGTTACTACAAAATAAATCATCCAACCATAACGGTAAATCAGAAAGCTAAATTATTCTGTAAGTATCTAATCAGAGTAACAGAAACATAAACTATACAGACGGAAACTTAAATCAGTACATAACTGTAAACCCTGAAAATATCCTGAACATATCCGTAAAATAACGGAGCTGGAACTTGCCGAGTTTTCTGGCGAGGTGATTCGTAATAACCCTCGAGAACACTCTATAGTTTGTTACAACCTTATATATTATATCCTTTGTTTCTCGGACACTCTAATATAAGCACTTGTTTTCTTTATCCAAATCATTCAAACTAACTGAACAGTCAAAACTGTCGTGTTTAAGTGAATGGTGCACTCAGTGAGGAAACTGCGGTTCGTTGCGGCGTTCCGCAAGGTTCTGTACGAGGGCCAATTAGTTATCTGATGCATGTTAACAGCAGGTGGAGTTATACGTCACAGCACTGCCTACATGCTTGCGGACGAGTGATGCACCATGAGGGCTATGCTCGGGGTATTCTCTGCGTGATAGAATCAGAAATGATGATATCCGCAGTAGAACTAAGGTTACCGACATAGCCCGAAGAATAGCTAAACTGAAGTGGCAGTGGGCCGGGCACATCGCTCGCAGGACTGATGGCCGATGGGGTCAGAAGGTTCTTGAGTGGCGTCCACGGACCGGGAGACGAGCTGTAGGTAGGCCTCCAACAAGATGGAGTGACGACCTTGTAAGGAACGCGGTGGATGCGAAAAGCACAAGGTCTGAGTGGAGAGCCTTGGGGGAGGCCTATGTCCAGCAGTGGACGTCTTTCGGCTGACATGATGATGCACCATGACCAACCTCGCTGATCTTATGTCAAACTGTGTGTTCAGTCAATCTGTTCTAACAGTTTTGCAGGGCGTTTGTTATTATTGTTCCATGTTGTTTACATACATACATACATACCTTCACGCCTTTATTCCTAGAGTGGGGTAGGCAGAGCTACAGAATTACCAACAACTCCAAAAACTTGTTGATAACTCCATGTTGTTTGTTTTTAATAAATAAATATATAATAATAATTCTTAAAATAAATATTAGGTCTTTAGATTTTCATAGACTATTGTCCTAGCCTAATCTAGAATGCTATTGTTAATTTACGTAAATAATTTATGTGAACTACGGTGGTGTAACAATACTTGGAAAATAAATAGGCCAGCATTTTGAAAAGTCAACCTGTTTCTCTACCAGGCCAAAGTGGCACGCACGTCAGTTATTTTAAATGAAAATGAAAATTTATTTGATTTTCACGTTCGTATTTCTGATGATGCTGTTGAGAGTGGACTCTGATTGTTGCTACAAAACACTGATATACTGGCGATCACCCTACTGTAAGCCTTTTCATTACAATTGGTATCACAAGCGATGCTTTGTTAGGGTAAGTTAGAAAATGGTAGATTTTTTTGGAACTAGACACATGCTATTTTTTTACTTGAACAAACCAAAGTGCCGATTGCAAGTTCCTTTCATATGACTATTAGATAATGGTAACGGATGTTGGTTTTTGTGTATTAAAAATAAATTAACTATGTTTCACACAAAAAAATCGTTTCACATAGGGGTATTAGCCGCATGGTTAGTCAAAAAAAATGGCGAATAAGTGGTGCCATGTACTACATATTGAGGCGTAAGAAGGCCTCAAGGACCCCATGGTTAAAGGATCATGGGCAAATTGGGTGTGCCACCAACAGAATAGGGTACTTGCCTCATATTAAATTTGGCTTAACAAATTAATATTTTCTGTATTATTAGACTAAAGAAACCAATATTTATCGATTTTAGATATTAAAAGTGTAAGATGGCTACATATTTTCTATTTAAAATTGTTCATTTTTTATTTTTTATTTTGAACTCCGAAAACGCTGTCGGACATGGTGTGACGTCATAGGACTCTAAGCAAACTTCATGTCGTACCTTATACGAGTGAAGTTCGCTATGTAATCTGCAAGTATTCTGTGCTGTGACATGACATTGACATTTATGACCCGTGGACTTTTGAGGTTGTGTTGTGATCGTAATCGGTTTAATATTAGTAAAAACCTATTCTGCGTGTTACTGTTACTGCTTCCTCGTTTTATTGATAAGAGCAATCATGGATGTTGGATCCGTGAAGGCAGATAGCACAAACTTACCAAGAATCGACACGTTGATGGTCGGTAATTTTTTTGCCTTGAATCCAGATTTCATATCTAATCCATAATTTTCCTGAGGTTTTAACTGATGTGTTCTTGCATTCTCGTTCATTATTTTTAATACAATAACGATAATTACTATATTTTCCATGTAAACTGGTGGAAATCATGGTTTTTATTTAAAAAGTATCGAGGTTTTCACAATGATAAACGTTTATTATATTATTTTATATGTCAAATGCACTGGTCAAATGTCAATGTTTGTTTTCGGCTCGGATGACGTCACAGCACAGATAATCTATAGACTAATATGGCTGTAAGCGTTTTCGCCTGTTAACGAAAACTAAACTTTTAAAATAAAGTTTTGCGGTTTTCTAGGTCCTAAAAAAATATGGCAACCTTTTTTTTAAGCTAATCTGACAATAATTAATAATTTGAGACCTACTTTAAAAAAGAGTCAACTAGCCTATTGAAACCTATATCATTAAAAAGGTTTTAGTTAAAGCATAATTTCTTAACATCGCCGCAAATATCTAGCTTACCGGAGAAAAAAAATATGGGCACTTGAAAACAAGATATATCGTCCGTAGAAACTTCGGCTACTTAATGTATATTTGTTACAGTTTATTATAGAACTGCATGTAGGGTATTTGATGTACAAAAATATGTAAACTGTAGTGTTCGTGCTTCTCCAGAACTTGTCTAAAAAAGTATTTTTTTAAATATTCGTAATAATACGTTACTCGCAAGATTACAAAGTATCTCGTAGAACTCTATCATCAACATAACCTTCGAATAAGTTACTTAACTGAAAAAAATTACGCGAATTATTTTTTTATGTAAGTAGGGATTTAATGTATCTTATAAATGGTGTATTTATCTGTACGACAAATAAACTCTCGATTTCAAAAAAATACTTCAGTTTGTTAATGTATATTACCTAAAGTTTATATGGACTGTCTTGTTTTCAAGTGATCATATTTTTGTTCTCCGGTGAGCTAGGTATTTGCGGCCATAATAAAAAAAATATGTTTTCACTAAGTTCATTTTAAATATAAACGTTTCAATTCTGTTGGTGCCACACCCAATTTCCATACAAAAATGCCCATGATCCTTTTTTATGTTGGGCGTTTAGTTTATATTTATGTCTTTGTAAAACTTTACTGTGGTCTGGGCTTTTTTGAGTAAGTAATTATTTGCACCAGATATCAACTCTCACAGAATATTATTAACTGTCAAGAAACAAATATAAAAAATGGCGGTTTTGTTAATTTTTCTTTGATTTCAAATTATAAATTCGGTAAATTTTTTAAAAAGCAAAAATATATTATTTTTTTTACTTGGGGTCCTGGGCCTCCTTATTAGGCCTCAATATGTAGCAGGTACATGTTACCACTTATTCGCCATATTTTTTGTCCAACCAAGCGCCTAACACCCTGTATATCGTAGACAGTCGTAATTCATCGTTTGTCCTTAAGCCACTTCTGCCTGATGTTTAAAACTTTATAGTGTTGTTATAACACAACTCTAACTAACCTAACCACAGGTATTTTTAGAAAGCTTTTAAAGCTAACTCAGCTGAAAACCAGTTTAGGACAATCTATAATGTATGACTAGAGTTAGGACTTTTGGTGGCAAATCGTGGTTCTAGAATCCATGGAGTCGCTGTTTCCTATTTATTGTAATACTTAACACTTTGATTTTGACCTTCAGTATTTTAATAATTTATAATTAATTTATTCATTAAACAGCTAATCCAATTTAAATACATTTTGGTATGGAGGATATCTCTGCTGTGAAAGCATTAAAAATAAGCAAATATGAGTAGGTATTGAATAACCGAACCGAATGTATTTAGTTCATTTTGAAACATGTCCATCCTGAAGGTCAAAATCAAAGTGTCATGTATTATAATAATTAGGAAATAGCGACTCCATGGATTCTAAAACCACGATATGCCACCAAAATCCTAAACCCTATTTATGACAAACGAAAGTTAGGACAAACGATATTATGAATCGCGAATGACACCCATAATATAGGTATGTACATTGTACAAAGGTGGACTTATTCCTTTGAGGAATCTTTTCTAGGTTTGCGGCGATGGACGTGAACACGAATACTTTTGTGGAAGAGGTCGCTGCAACATTTTTGGATGCAATTGTGAAGACGGCTGTATGGAAGGGAATGCCGTCGAAAACTTCAAACAACTAAATAAGATCAAGGACGCTGAAAAAGGTACCGACTTAGGGGACCCTAACGCATGGCTTTAACAGTCTTCCGGAGGCCCTAGCCAAGAGGCCAACTCTACTAACGTTTTTCTTTTGTAACATTTAATAATTGTATGTAATTTAATATTCATTTTTTATTTCATAATGGTTTAAGCAATAAAACAGGATGCTAACAAAACGTGTGATTTAATAATTGTATGTAATTAATTTTTCAATTTTTATTTCATACTGGTTTAAACAATAATTAAGGCTGCTAACAAATTGTGTCATTTAATAATTGTGTGTAATTTAATATTCAATTTTTATTTCATAATGGTTTAAACAATAAATTAGGCTGCTAACAAAATGTGTTATTTAATAATTGCAAAATAATCATACCTGTGCTAACTCGAGGCACGTTTAAGGGATTTGATATCGATAAAAAAGATGTCGATATGCATGTGCTCATTGAAAATTCCCGATTACTATACAAAGGTTCGATATCATATCTGATATCGACTCTCTTAAGATAAAACAGTATGCGGATATCATTTCAATCAAAAGTATAAAAAAAAGTTAAGTATGCGTCTAGAAATTGATACTGTTTACGACCCCATGAAAATGTAAGCAGACTTATAAGAGGTGAGGAAATTTCAATAACCAACATACATACATACATACCTTCACGCCTGTAATCCCAGAGTGGGCTAGGCAGAGCTACAGAATTACCACTTGAAAAAAGTTGTTGATAATTCAGTAACCACAATTTGCACAAATAGGCTAAGAAGTTTACCAGCGTAGTAGTGACAGGTTGCAAGCCCATCGCCTAACAGTACTACAAGTCTATATTCCCTTAGTCGCCTTTTACGACTTTCAGGGAAGACATGGAGTGGCACTATTCTAACTCGGCAACCACACGAGTAATCATAAGAGAGTAGGAAATAATAATAAGATAGTCATCCACGGGAAGACATAACCAACATGAATGAGAAATCGGCTTTGAGTCATTATAAATATTTTAGCAATGTCCCGTCGACCACTATGGACGTTGAGAGAACGTTCAGTATTTTAAAGTGAATATTTTCACCTAGACGGCAAATACCGACGAAAATGGAAAAAAAAATAGTAAGGGTAAAGTCACCAGTGGTCAGCCAAAGACGTGAAGTCGGCCTTTGCCTACACTTTGTATGAGTGGGAAGAGTACCAAAAGATATATTCCCACTCTTCACACTCATATAAGGTCGACTACTGGTCTCTGGCTGACCACTGGTGACATTACCCTATATATTTTGAAAACTTTAAATATAAGGTTCGTAGGAACCAAACCAACTAACCTAACCTAACATTATTATAACCCACTTCGCTAACCGTAAGACGGTGACACTTGCCAGTATAAACAGCGGTCTATTAAAAGCTCCCGAATAGGCGGCGCGGGGCATTGTGCTGTCAGCGCTGCCCTTCGAAACCAAAAGGCAGTATTTCAGATAAAACTCCAGCAATATCAACCTTATTAGTAACGGCAGAGAGTTCAAACTGCTTTGGTTATTGAATTTGGGATATTGCTTATTGGCTTAAGAGGGCAGAGGGACGACGCACTGCGCGGACAAACGCCCGTTTTGTTGGGAGTTTTTTAAAATTGCGTTTATCGATTTTTCCGTCAATTACGGATGGATGTTAAAATTAGTTTTTTGTTAAGCCGTAAGGCGTCAAAAGAATATTCCCTCTAAAATTCAAGTCCCTAGACTCTCCGGGTTAGGCTATGAGTTAACTGTTTATCACGGCGTAGACTTACTATAAAAATACAGAAGTTGACTGATGTCTTTACACGCTACAGTCCGTCTGGGTTGGTACCACCATCTTATCCATTAACCTACGACCAAGCAGCAGTGTTTGCATTGTTGTGTTCCGGTTTGGGGATAAGACAGCCGGTGAAATGTCTAGCATAGAGACATTCCATCTTAGTCCTCAGGGTTGGCAGTGCATTAACAGTCTTAGGATTGCGGTCTTGTGAATGCGAATGTCTATGGGTCACAGTTTCCGCTTACCATCAGGTGGCCTGTGTGCACGTTTGCCTTCCTATGCCATGAAAAAAGTGCCTACCCAATAAGTGGTCAGCAACTTTGACTAAAGGTCCGTTTACCCGACATGTACACTCGAGTCCGTGACGTTGTTTGGTTACTCGCACGGTTGATCACGGTTGATCGATGCACTCATGTCCAAACCGCCTAATTATCTATCATGATGGATGGATAAGCAATTTGTTCCGATTTTACGCTCGGTGGTACAGAGCGCGGCTCTGGGCGCTTTCTCACGGGGTTAGGTATCCGTTAAGTATATCAAACTTAATCTGTTTTAATCTGCTAAATTACCAAAAAAAAATAGTATAATTATCGGTTCTATTTAACTTTTAAAAACCGGGCAAGAGCATGTCGGACCATTCTCAGTTCAGATTACGATGCCGTTACTTAAAAAAAAATTACCGCCATCAAAAAGGAGGAGGCTAAAGGATAAGATGGTAGTAGCAATCCGGACGGACCTGCACGAGGTCCTACCGTTACAAGAACTACTCAATCATCGACGATGTGATAACAATATAAAACAAACATTGGGTAAAACAAATTGATATAGAACCTGTGCAATCTTGCCACAATAGGTATATAAGTAATAAAAAACCTCAATAGTGTAATACTTTGTAAGGATTAGATGGTTGTCATTGGTTGACTATTTTGGCAAAGTTTTCCAAGAATTTCTGTGAAATGTAATTTTGATGTGGTCCATAAAATGTGACAGGTGTAGAGCGCATTGCACAATGCATTTTATGATGCAGTTCTCAGTAACCGTGGTGTTTAACGTTAATATGATGACAGACAACCATACATTGCTCGTAGAGAAAACCAATACACGGATGCGTCGGTCTTCGAGTTTGGCAACGGGCTAGAGCAGTGGTAGGCATGACACAGTTTGGGCAAAGATAGTCTGTGGCTTGGGCAAAATAGAATTTGAAGCGATGACGAAAAGAGCTATAACTATTTGCAAGAGGTAAATGTGGTGGCATTTTTTTATCGGGTAAAAGAATAGTGAGAGATTTACATAAAATACAATTTATAATTAAACGGGGGCCATTAGAATAATGATACAGAATCCTTCGTCTAGTGCAAATCTAATTTGCACTAAGTCCGTTTAAAAATTGTAGGTACGTAACTTATCTAAACTTTACAAAATCAATAGCTACCTAATACGTTCACCTCAAACCTATAAAGATCATAGATAAAATGCATACTCAGCAAATGGAGTTGCAATGCATTTCAATCCCCACAGTATTATCACCCATACAACAAGGTACGAAGGATTAAAATCGCACAATGTTGAGGTGATACAGAATGTATATTATAGCAATAACCCTTTAGAAGTGAAAAGGCGGACGTCGTTTATTTTATTGGCTTTATTGTAACAAAAACTGTGAGTTACAGTTTATGGCTGTTTTATTGCTATTTGATTCTGTGAGGCCCTCGTATGTTATTTACACCTACACTAACTGAGAAAAGTCTGCCTTGAGAGGAATAGGTATGTATGATATTTTTCTCAAAAATGACCGGAAAAGTTGACATTACTAACTCCATACTGAGACGCGAAGTACATAGCTCGCTACACAAGTCTGTAATAATGTTGCATACAAATTTCATTGTTATCTAGTTTGTAACTTTTTAAAAAGTGAAAACGGCCATAATAAAATGAGGGCACAAGTCTTATCCATCCATATTTTATTCAAAACGTAACTTTTTTATTTGTGTCTGGAATAGCTTTAGTTTTTTTTTTCAAAAAATGCTTGCGTTTCTCCTTGTCTTAAAAATAAAGGCGGTAAAGAGTGATGTTATTTCACTTGAAGTTTCTGTTTATATGCGATTTGTATCTATCGATTTTTGACAAAAACACTATATACATATGCCTCGGCAGGAACGGCAATTGCGGGCCTCGTATTTTTAAACGGACTCGCAAGCTCGTCCGGTTAGCCAATAAAAAAAAAAAAAAATAAAATAAAAAACTCGGCCCGCAATTGCCTGCTTCACTGTATCATGTACTATTTTTGGGCAGGCGCGTTTATTTTCATAATTTGGATAGCTAGCTATATCTTATAATAATCACAACGTCGCCTCGCGCTGTCTGTCCGTCTGTATCTTCACTTAGATCTCTCAAACTGCGCAATGGTTTTAAATGCGGTTTTGCCCGAGCGGGCTTGACGATGATGATGATGATGATAAGTGGGGACGCCCAGCCGAAGCAGGCGGGCAGTCGATTCGGTTAACCGTTCATTCTGCCCTATTCCCCTCAGTCGTGCCTCAGGTTACTGGCCCGGCGGCGCTCCCATCCAGCATCGATCCCATCTTCCTGTCTTCCAACAGAACAACAGTGCGTCCCGTAGGTTGATACTTTTGAGATCTTCTGTGGACAAAACGTCCTCTCCGAATGTGTGGTATCTCAGTGACGAGTACATGACACACTCGGCTAGGACGTGCTAACTAGTTTCCTCTTTGCCACAGTGTGGGCATTGAGGGTTCTGTTTAATACCTATTACCGTCAGATGTCTGTTGAGCGGACAGTGTCCAGTCAGAATTCCTGTTAGTATGCTTACTAACTCTTAAAACTTGTTGATAATTCAGTAACCACATTTTGCACAAATAGGCTAAGATATTTGCTAGCGTATGTGCACATTGTTTTTTTTTTTTTTATAGCATGGTGGTAAGCGGAAACTGTGACCCATAGACATTCGCATTCACAAGACTGCAAATGCGTTGCCAACCCTGAGGACTAAGATGGAATGCCTCTATGCTAGTCATTTCACCGGCTGTCTTATCCCCAAACCGGAACAAAACGATGCGAACACTGCTGCTCGGCGGTGTTGTTTAGTGAGGCAACAAGGGAATGATAGGTAAGCTCCGGACAAACCTTTTAAATCGATTTTAAAAAAGCTACGATAAACACAGCAACCATATTTTATCTTTCAAATCAATAACTTATATGCTTACAATTGAACTCAATGCAATACTTGATTTCAATCCATATCTTGTTCTTTTCAGGGTAGTTTGTTCCCAAAATGGCGAATGGACGCACCAAGGGAATGATTTTTTAGTGGATTGATATTTGATATTTCTGTGTGGTTGCCGGGTTAGAATAGTGCCACTCCATGTCTTCCCGTGGATGTCGTAAGAGGCGACTAAGGGAATAAAGGCTTGCATTACTGTTAGGCGATGGGCTTGCAACCTGTCACTAATGCGCTGTGAAACACCTTAGCCTAATTATGCAAAATGTGGTTACAGAATTATCAACAAGGTTTTAGAGTTGCTGGTAATTCCGTAGCTCTGCCTACCCCACTTTGGGAATGAAGGCGTGAGTTTATGTATGTATGTATGTATGTTGATATTTTTTTACGGCTAATTCTAATTACCTTAAACAAAAAAAACGTGCCCTAGGTAGGTTAAGAGGTAATGTAATGATTTTTTTTTATTGATGTGAATTGTTTTCACTGTACGGGTACTTTTTCCCCCTGGACGTTGTAAATTGACCCTTTCAAGAATCACCCATTAGTGACAGGTTGCAAGCCCATCGCCTGTTAGTACTACAAGCCTATATTCCCTTAGTCACCGCTTTACGACAGCCAAGGGAAGACATAGAATGGTACTATTCTAACCCGGCAACCACAAAGCAACCAATGTTCAAAATACCCTGAGAACTTGATTTCAGCAGAAAATAGCTTTCGGTGAAATGAATTTCGATGAAATAATACAATCGATGAAGCGATATTCACATAATAATGTACCTACCCATAAAAAAAAGACTGATAGACACGTCATGATGAAATAAGAAAAATGTAAATAAAAAAGAATTGCAATGTTATTTGTTCACGGAATAATAATATTACACACTCAAGTTTTGTTTTGCATTGTATTTCTTACCACCTCGTACCCGAAATATTTTATACACTACAATCATTCATTCGGTCTTGGGATTTTCTCAGACTGCTATATTGAGAATTTATGTAAATATTTTGAGAATTAGGTCATTGAAAGAAAAGTCAATCTGACTCACTACCAAGCCAAAGTGGACGCACGTCAGATATTTGAAATTAAAAATGAAAATGTATTTGATTTTCATGCTCGCATTGAAGATAGTTTTAAAAGTGGATTCTAAGTGTTGCTTCAGAACTCTGATATTCTGGGACGCACCAATCTGTGAGCCCTTTCACACCAATTTGATACCCAGGCGATGCTATGCTAAGGTAAGTTAGTAGATGTTTGAATTAGTACACCGGCTTTGCGGACCAACTTTTGACATTCGAGTGTTCGATTTCAATACCGAGCGTAGAAAATATTATTATGCGAAAATCATTCACGATTTATTTTCGAATGGTCTGAAATTCCATATTTTTGAGATTTTCACTCGCAACTGAGGGATTAACTAAATAGTATTGTTAAGTTGGAACTTGTTTCATTATACGCAGAAAGTCGATGTTTTACCGTTTTATTAATTCATATTTTAATTTCGAATAAATGTGTGAAGCTAACAAAAGATAAAATAATTTTTCAGTTTTTTTTACGCTTATTTTACAAATTCTTGACTGGTTATAAGTGTAGGAAAGACGCTTTCTAGTCTGTAGATGTCTATGGCATTGTGCTAGGTTCGTTTATGCTTCGTGTACTTCCCGGGATACATACCCAACAGGTTTGAAACATGTTAAATGATACTTTCTATTCATAGAATTCAAAACGAATGCCACGGACCACTCGTGTTCATATTTTCCATCGCTCGCATGTCAAAAATACCATTTCATTGTTTTTTGTCACTTTCGAGTGAAACTTTCGAGCGCTGGAAAATCAAAAATCGGCCCCCTGCACCCTGCTGGCCTATTATGGTCAGGTTTATCGATGCACCAGAAATCAACAAGGGTTAAGCAGAAAATAGCTTTCTATAAAACGAAAATTCTGAGAAGCGATCGGTTCTATGACATGAAAGATGAAACAAAGGTAAATCGTCTGAATAGGTATCTATGAAGATGGTATAGGTATGTAGAAAGACGAACTTATCCCTTTAATTCATCTCTTCCAGGTTTGCGGCGATGGGCATGAACATGGATACTATTGTGGAATAGGTCACTGCAACGTGTTTGGGTGTAATTGTGAAGGAGGTTGTATCAAAGGGGATGCCTCAAAAACCTTCAAATTACGAAATGGGATTTAGAAATCCGAAGAATATATCGACTACGGGGACCCTTCCACGTGGATGTATAAATAGGCAAAAAAAAACCGGGCAAGATTTATGCTTGCCGATTTATACTTCCGAAGCTGTTGTCATCATCATGTCAGCCGAAAGACGTCCACTGCTGGACATAGGCCTCCCCCAAGGCTCCCCACTCAGACCGATCTTGTGCTTTTTGCATCCACCGCGTTCCCGCGTTCCTTACAAGGTCGTCACTTCATTTTGCCGAAGCAAAACTGTTATACCCATACATCGACATAGGTCGCGGTCTGATTACCAACACCGCAAATAAGTTTTCGGAATGTATAAAAACTAAAACCGTTTGTAACTCAACAACATCTGAAGTCCACTTAGTACTGATGGTTTTCCTATTAAATTCATTCTACTTATGTCCTTTAATTGAAGATATTTTTCAGATTTTTAGCTTTTGTAGTTTTGGACTGAACAAAAGAGCGCTTTAAAGCTTAACATTTCATAAAGGGATAGCTTCATCGATTTTTTTTCTGCCCAATCCGCAAAATTTTTGAAAGACCTATTCAACGACACCCGACACTGTGAGGTAGACGAGAAACAAAAACATCCCCTACGTGTAGGTGAGGGGAGGAGAGGAACACCAAAAAAAATTTTTTTTCAAGATTTTTTTTTACCACTTTGTTGGCGAGACTAATATGTATATTCATGCCAAATTACAGCTTTCTAGTACTAAGAGTCTCTGAGCTAGGTTGCGGACGGACAGACAGACGGACATAGCGAAACTATAAGGGTTTCTAGATTGACTACGGAATCCTACGAAACCACCACAGCCAAATAGGTAGTTAGGTTAGGTCATTGCAAATTCATTTACATAGGCGCTGCACGCATGATCCACGTTGTTTATAGGTACACGTTTTTCTATCTTATATCAATAACACTTATATCATACGTTCATACATACATACATACATACCTTCACGCCTGTAATCCCAGAGTGGGGTAGGCAGAGCTACATAATTACCTACAACTTTAAAAACTTGGTGATAATTCTGTAACCACATTTTGCACAAATAGGCTAAGATGTTTACCAGCGTATTAGTGACAGGTTGCAAGCCCATCGCCTAACAGTACTACAAGCCTTTATTCCCTTAGTCGCCTCTTACGACATCCACGGGAAGATATGGAGTGGCACTATTCTAACCCGGCAACCACACGGGAAATCATACGTTCATAATATTAGGTAAACATTATATCGAACATAGATTGTACTTATTGAACATTATACACCATGAATATATCTACTTTGTTGTTATATCACAGGTTTATTATACCCCCTGAGTGATTATATTTTATGAAATTATATCAAAAGTTGTTATATCTAGTGAAAATATATCAAATGGCCCTCAGGCATTATAATCTACCAACTTGTTTTATTTATCCAAATCATTGATTCCCTCTGCGATTTTCTCAGACCTAATCTAGACTTCTATTGTTAATTTCTGTAAATATTATTAGAATTACGGTATTTAAACGATTTTTAGTAAATAAACAAGCCAGCATTTTGAAAAGCCTATTATTGTATGTATAATACATAGCAATTTGGTAAAGTAGAAGTGATAATTGTGATAATGCCGACCACCAATATGACCACCGCTCGATAAGCAACTTATGGTCGTCAAAATACAGTCAGCAAAACTGAGTTCATGATACTAAGGTTGCATTCGACCAAACTGAAATAAGGTAATAGTACATTGTGCATCAAGGGCGGTAAGAAGAGGATTGCTAACGAGAGACTATTAGAAGCCCGACGCCGAAGGCGGAGGGCTTTTAATGACTCGAGTTTGCAATCTCCTTACTGCCCATGATATACACAATGATTTTCATCACATTAGCGAGGAAATAAAAAACAAATAGAAAAAAAAACCTTTAATAAAGATGAAAGTAAGTAATTGTACAAATTAAACGAACTCGATTCGCAAAGGTAACGAGTTTGACCACTTTTTTTAGTCTTCCACAGATAATGCTTAGAATTGTTTTTTTTTTAAACTTGACAAATACAGGCCATTCTGCCAGATTGTACAAATTTTCAAAATGAAATTTAATAAAATAATTGCGAATGTCTCTGAAATAATGGTAAAATAGAAATATAATGCAGACAAATGTGCCGTATGAGTTTAATTAAACAGTAAAATTGGTTTGTAGCCAAGTTTTGAATATAGGAAATAAACCTTGGCTGATTTTACACCTCCTTGGTCTGAAATGATGTACAAGTGGATTCTATATTTTAAAACTAAACTCATAACTCCCTAGGGAGTTATGAAAATCTATAACTCCCGCGGGAGCTAAGTCGGCTATAACTGCCCTAAACGCCTGCATGTTATAAAACCCTTTCCGAGCAAGTGTGATGAAAACCTATAAATTTAACTTGAAAATTCTGACAAGTTTAGGGTTCCAGTGATATAAAAATTATGAATATAAATTATGACTAACAATGATATTATAACCAAATAAAATTGTGGAATACAAAGGGCTCCCTGATGTATCTCTTTCCTCGAATAGACCAAAAATGCAGCACGCACGTCCATAACTCTCTTCCCCATGTTTCAAACCTATTGGCATTTTTAAATTACGTCAACAGGTTATGAAATCGTTGTAATTATACAATCATGTGCCTTACCGAAGCATCCTTTTGGCGAGCATCCGTTTTTCTTCTTCAAGTATAATTATAAACCTGATTTATTTGAGGATGGTTTACTAATTCGACGAATCAATTATTCTCTTACTCGCCTTTGCTCGTTATTCTGCGCAGGAGTCGTTTATAGCTATTCCCTCGAGAATGTAATAATATTCCGGGATAGAAAATTCTCGAAATTTCACGTTTGTCGATTGAAGCGACGAAGCGCAAATACGCAGAAAACAAACAAACAAACACACTTTCGCATTTATAATATAAGAAAGTATACTTAAGGCAATTAGTAAGAATAAGGATTTGGAGAATTATAGCATTCTGGCCACATCATCTACATAGTTATATCGTAGTCATATTAGATGTTGGTACCTCTTATTCAGTCCAAAGAAAGTGGATCTGATACAAAGACGTTTGCATTCTCTACACTGTAATCCTAAGACTGCGAATGCGCCAACCTGGGGACTATGATGTTATGCCTCTACTCTGGTATTTTCTAATCCAATATTGCTGCTTTGTGGCAGAGTAAAGGATAAGATGGTGGTAGCAATCCGGACGGACCTGAACTAGGTCCTACACAGTCGTCATCTTTACGTCCTTGGGCTTGTCTGTAGCAGGCTGTAGCAGGCTTTCCCTCATGAACCGTAATGTAATAGGTAGACAGTTGAAATTTCCACAGTTAGTATTTCTTTAGCCGCTCTATATCATAAAATAAAATACAAGAATATTACAGAATCCTTCGTGTGCGAGTTTGATGCACCAAGCCCGTTATATAGTTGTATTTAACATATCTATACTTTACAACTGGTAAACATCTTGGCCTGTTTGTGCAAAGTGTGGTTGCTGCATTATCAACAACTTTTTGAAGTTGTAGGTAATTCTGTGGCTCTGCCTACCCCGCTCTGGGATTACGGGCGTGAAGGTACCTATGTATGTTTCATCATCATCATGTCAGCCGAAAGACGTCCACTGCTGGACATAGGCCTCCCCCAAGGCTCTCCACTCAGACCGGTCTTGTGCTTTTCGCATCCACCTCTTTCCCGCGATCCTTACAAGGTCGTCACTCCATCTTGTTGGAGGCCTAGCCACAGCTCGTGTCCCGGTCCGCGGACGCCACTCAAGAACCTTCTGACCCCATCGGCCATCAGTCCTGCGTGCGATGTGCCCCGCCCACTGCCACTTCAGTTTAGCTATTCTTTGGGCTATGTATGTATGTATGTATACTTTACAAAATCAAAAGCTACCTAATAGGTTCACCTTAAACCTATAAAGATCATAGACAAAATGCATACTCAGCAAATGGAATTCAATTCAATCACACCATTATCACGCATATAACAAGGTATGAAGGATTAAAATTGCACAATGTAGAGGTGATACAGGATGTATATTATAAAAATAACCCTTTAGAGATGAAATTTAGTGTTTATGGCTGTTTTATTGTTATTTGATTCTGTGAGGTCCTCGTATGTAAGTTATATACTAACTAAGAAAACTCTCTTCTGACTAGAAGAAAATGGATGACTAATAATGCTCTAACACATTATCTTTTTTTTTTATAGCTTGGTAAGGCAAACGAGCACACAGGCCACCTGATGGTAAGTGGAAACTGTGACCCATAGACATTCGCATTCACAAGACTGCAAATGCGTTGCCAACCCTGAGGACTAAGATGGAATGCCTCTATGCTACTCATTTCACCGGCTGTCTTATCCCCAAAACGGAACACAACAATGCGAACACTGCTGCTTGGCGGTAGGTTAATGGATAAGATGGTGGTACCAATCCGGACGGAGCCTGCACAAGGTCCTCCCACAAGTAACTGCTATTACTACTTTTATTAGTTCACTTTTACAAATGGCTGGCGTGTAATTCTCATAGTCTTTAGATAGGAAACAAAGTTGCTTACCGCCGTTCTGTCCGTATGTATGTTTACTTAGACCAGTCCAACTACTCAACGGATTTTAATGCCGTTTTTATCAATAGTTACAGTGATACAAGAGGAAGGTTTGTATGTATAATGAATTCTGGATTATGTACAGCTGTTACGGACAACTCACCTAAACCAAAGCGAAGAAGGGGTGGGTCGCTAGTATTGGTCAGTAAAATACAGTTGACTTTATAAGTTTTAATTTAACAATATAATAATATAATCATTATCATTATTGTCTAGAATTTATGGCCGGTTGCACTCTGTTACATATTTTCGCTATTTAAGAAACGCTCAAAAATCTTTCTTACGTACTAATAATTGAATATTTACAAATGTGTTTTTATCAAAATAATACAAGTCAAAATAACATGCAATAATACTTTTATGAAATCACAAAGTAACCCTAATTTCTATATGTTAAATGTTTTAATACTTTAATTGACATAATATTACTCTGCCTGGCCCTTGAATAGACTTGAACAGGGAACAGAAATCAAAACTATAATTTTTATTAAGTTAACTTTTCTAAGTTAAGATAGGTCCTGAGGTGTAGACATTTGCAAATGCGTTGCCGCAGCCTATCCTGAAGGCTAAAGATAATACTCCCGCACTCCAACACAACCAAAACGCGAAAGGGTTAAGATGGTGGTAGCAGTCAAATCGACCCCTCCTACGTGCCACTACTGTACAAAGTTACTTAATTAAAAAAACCGGTCATAGTTTTGATCTCTGACCAGATAGAAACAAGCGCGTCCTCCATATCCCCTGGAGCCTAACTCCTGGTGAGATACTCGGTGGCGAGGGTCTTCCAGTCCGTGGGATCCGTCTCTTCGGCGTTGTGCTTGTGCTTGCGGATCTTGCGTAGGAGTTCCCAGCCGTTGGCCTGAAAATTGATTATTAAATTCAGTAGGAATAAGTAGACTGACGACGTATGATGACGATTTCACAATCCTCATAAAATTGTAGCTACATATGAAGGGTCCACGGAAACAACATGTCGTCTCTTTTTTTTTTAAATGCGTTTTGATTGTCAAAATGTAGCGGACAAAATGAACTATTACTTACCACTCAGATTCAGATATAAAACCTCTACACGAAAATTACGTACAAAATGACATGGTTCCCAACTTTCAAATCGCGATATCTCGAAAAGTTACTAATGTGACTAGACATGTTCTTTCCGTGGACCTTTCATATAGAATACTGGCGGGGTTACCTTCTCGGTGGAGTTGACGTAGGTGTTCTCGGGGTCGTGTTGGAGCGTGTAGGCGCCCAGCACCAGCGACTGCACCAGACGCGCCGCCACCAGCGTCTGCGGAACACATCCTGATTCGTTATGGGGGCCTGGTATTTATATTGCGCTCAGATCAAGTTTAATTACACAAACATGTTGTTAAAACGTTATCATGGACCCACGCATCATTATCATGGACCCACAACATTATCATGGAAGCAGGGACCGGAAAACGCCTTTATTTGATTAAGTCTACCATTCGGGTAACTACATCATATTCTCTCCCAAACGTTAGCGTATCCCTATCGATAGGAAACCTAATGATATGGAAACCGCTTCGAACTAGTTAATTACAACCATTGAGGTTACCAGTCCCCGCCTGGAACACCTTTTCCAATATTCAAGTTATATGTATATAAAAGTATAAATTGTTGACAAATAGGTACGAATATTTACTATTGATTATTAAAGTATAAATTGTATTAATAAGTAAATTGCTTTTTTCAACTTTCTACAGATTACAGAGCTTATTTTTTGGTTTTCAGTGGTTTTTCTATTGCAGTCGGGGTTTTAGTTTTTTTAATAATTAATGTCTCACTTTGAGCCGATCTGATGCTGAGCGGTTGTCTGCCAACCTAGTGTCAAACCTAAGGACACCATCTTCAAACCTGACAAGAGAGGCATGGTCACTTTACCTTGAGCAGACGGTACTCGTGGTCGGGCAGCCGGCGGTTGACGGTGTAGCCAGCCAGCACCAGCCCGCCGGTGGCCGGGTTGCCGGTCAGCAGCATCATGTACGTCATGGCGATCGCCAGCTCGAACACGTAGTAGGAATCCTGGATATCACCGAAGTCGATAATGCCGGTGATACGGTAATCCGTATTGCTGTGGAAAAGATAAAAATAGCTTGTGATTTGTAGGTAAATATGAAACGTAACGTATCTAAATATACTTGTACAAGTCAAAAACAAAATACGAGGATTAAAGAGGTTTTTGTAATAGAGAGCATCGAGAGTTGGGTCATATTGTCTGCTATAATTATTTTGTGATTGTAATAGTGTAATAAAATATAATATCCAGCGGTTTTCGCCTAACCTTTTTTTTTTTAAATATAACTTGTCGAAAAGGAGTGACGAGCGTTAGACCTTTCGGATTTCCTCGATATCTCTGATTTTGTTTGAAAGAAAAGACTTCTTCGTCGTGCCGGGTTTTTCGAAGGAAAAAGCGGTAAGTTTTTCACATTGTATTTTGGTGTCACTCTGATGGAGATAGGTCTAGAAGAATCTAGAAACAAAAGTCTAAACCTATATTTTTGTTTCTTTTTGACGACGCGCTGGCCTAGTTGGTAGTGACCCTGCCTACGAAGCTAGGTTCCTGGGTTCAACTCCCGCTAAGGGCAGATATTTGTGTGATGAACGCGAATATTTAATCCTGAGTCATGGATGTTTACTATGTATTTTAAGTTGTATATTTCTCTATATAAGTATTTAGGTATATCGTTGTCTAGTACCCATAATACAAGCCTAGAGCTTAAATTGGGACTAGGTCAATTGGTGTGACATTGTCCCCTGATGATATTATTCCACAGCTCTCTGAGCGCTTTCTCCACGCGCGTCTACTCGCTTTGGCAATGTCTACCAATCGGCTTCTCCGAGGGCTACGTTGCGCCTCTACCTTCACGCGCCGCTATGTTTTTTTCCTCGTTGAAAATGGTTTGTACTAAACATAGTACATAATACGCCCATAGAAATAAAGATCTAATGCAAAGGAAGTAAAGAGGATTTTTTTTTATGGCATAGGAAGGCAACAGTGACCCATAGACATTCGCGTTCACAAGGCTGCAATCCTAAGACCAATAAGGATAAGATGGTGGTACCAACCCGGACGGACCCTGCACAAGGTCCTCCCACAAGTAAGATGGTACTCTACAGGGCTGATCTATATGGTACCTGGCTCCGGGCTTGGGTCCCACGATGACGTTCATCTCATTCACGTCCCCGTGCACCACTCCGCGTTCCAGCTCCTCGAGGTGAGGGACGATGGCGTACTTGAACTCTTCGATCACCTGTGAAGTAGGGTTCAGGTGTTACTGGAGACAGGGTGAGACTAGTCAGAGGTATACTTAACAATAACCAGTTTGGCTTTACCAGAGGTCGATCAACAATTGATGCGGCATCTGTTCTCATTAAATATATATATAACAGTTGGGAGCAATCTTGCGATGCAGTAGGAATATTTTGTGACCTTTCTAAAGCTTTTGATTGCGTGGTTCATACGACCCTTATTTTAAAATTAGAACATTATGGATTGTCTAATAAAGCTATAAGTCTTATGTCTTCTTATCTCAGTGATAGAACTCAAACAGTTGTTGTAAACAAAACACAATCTGATGGAGCTACAGTGAAAATAGGTGTGCCTCAAGGCTCTATTTTAGGTCCTTTTCTATTTTTGGTTTACATAAATGACTTGCCACCATCAGTAGATAAACTTTGTGATATTGTACTTTATGCTGATGATACTTCACTAATTTTCAAGGTAGACAGAAAATCCATAGACTTCAGTAGCATAAACTCCACACTAGTTAAAGTACTTAATTGGTTTACTAGCAACAATTTGCTACTAAATGCTAAGAAAACTAAATGTGTTAGATTCGCTTTGCCTAATGTTAAACCGTTAGATTCTAGTAGTATTCTAAATGACGAGTGTTTGCAAATCGTAGATAAGGCAGTTTTCCTAGGCATAACAATAGATAAAAATTTTCAATGGAGTCCCCATATAGCTGTACTGGCAGGTAAACTAAGTTCGGCAGCTTACGCAGTTAGGAAAATTAGACAACTAACCAATGTTGAGACAGCTCGCTTAGTTTATTATAGTTATTTCCATAGTGTTATGTCGTACGGTATTCTGGTTTGGGGTAAGGCAGCTGACATACAAACTATATTTGTGTTACAAAAAAGGGCCATTCGTTCTATTTACAACTTAAATTCCCGTGACTCCTTAAGAGATCTTTTTAAGGAAATTAATATCTTAACTGTAGCGTCACAATTTATTTATGAGAATATTATTTATGTTATAAAAAATTTGGATTCTTTCACAAAAAATTCTGATATACATAATTTAAATACTAGAAATAAAAATAAAATAGCTATTCGAAAATTCCGCGTCCGTAAAGTACATAAATCATTTGTTGGTCAATGCATTCATTTCTATAATAAATTACCTGAGGTAGTATTAAAGTTACCCTTTCCAGCACTCAAAAATTACTTGAAAAAGTCGTTAATGTCTAAAGCGTATTATAGGATCGAGGACTATTTAATAGACAAACATGCTTGGCCTAAACCCGAAACTTAATCAATAATATATTTTTTATTTGTTTTTTTTTCAAATTCAAAATCTTTATCTTGTCTGGGGGACACCGTTGATGTAGGAAAACATATCAATCTTATGTGGTCATCTTGCACCGTCTTATATACACATACGTAGGAGTTCTTTTTTTTCCTTTTCTCTCTTTCTATCTTAAGATTTTGGTGTGTTTTCCTGCGGAAACTACGCAGGATATTTGAAATATTTTTTAATTTGCTATTTATAGATTTATATAATGCTAGACTAAGTAGTACCATTGTAATATTAAATATATTTAAAAAAATTACTGACTGCTGAGTTTCTTGCGGCGCTTCTTCTCAGCAGTGGTCTCCTCTTGTGAAGCGCTGGTAGATTCTTGACGTGTAAAAGTGCCCGTGCGGCCTACTTACTGAATAAATGTCTTTATCTTTATCTTTATCTTTATCTTTATAAGGACCTTATTAGCGCTTTAAGGGAGTTTTTGCAACGCATCTGGGAAAAATTAGTCAATTTTAAAAATAATGTGAGTAGGCAACCTGCTGTCACTCTCAACTTCGTCACTTATCATGTAGGCCTCAACAAGGTGCAGAACACAATGTACGGTCGAAGTAATCTGTCATCGACTTAAACCAATCCTATACAGGACAGAAAAAACTTCATTTGTGGATTTTTGATGATTGAAAAAATTACCTTCTGCTGGAGTTTCTTGCTTTGGGGCTTTTTCTCCGCAATTATGATCTTGTCCGAAGCGCTAGTAGATTCAATGTATATTACCAACGTGTAAAAGAGCTCCCATGTGGCCAATTTACTGAACAAATATTTTGATTTTTGAATTTTGCTGAACGCGAGAATCAAATTTTTAAATGGAGTAAAGAAGTACCTCTTCAGCCAGATCCTGCTTCTCGGCGTCCTTGAGCACGTACTTGAACTTCTCCAGGTCTGGAACCCTCGAGAGCATCCAGATGTGCTCCCGCGACGCTAGCCCCGAGTGGTTGAAGTTCTGGAGACAATCCAATAGTTTAGCAAAATCGCTTCGGATAGATGTCGTTGACAATTGAGACTGTAGGTAAGTTGGTGTTTACTACCCATTTTACTATGAGAACTTTCTTGTCTGTGGTAGTAGGTAAAATCTGTTCTATAATGATATAACAGTACCTATCGATTTCTGTAAGGTTATGAGTTTAAATTTGGAACAGCTATCAAAACTCAAGAGGGTCTCTATTCTAGTAACCATAGATATTAAAACAGTTATCGATAAGAAACGTCAATTCAGTATGATTTTTAATATAAACCGCGCGATATTTGATCTCCGTTCACATGAGAAGACTTCATTCGTTTATCTATGATTAAAAAAAAAACATTCTAATTCGTGACGCTGACAAAGCACAAGTTTGTTTTGCCGCCATTTTTGTTGTCAAGCCGTCGGCTTCTGAACCCATCTGATACTCGCCAGTACAAGTAGGTACTTATGATGTGTGTGTGGAATGTGGATAAAGTAGTGTATGCAACTGCACATAATTATGCATCAGTTACAATCTACTATTATCACACTATGGAGAATGCAAACCAATGTACAGGCCGCCACACATAAATCTGAGGCAAGAAAACATTTTCCAATAACAATTCAAACATATAATTTTTTGACCACTTTAGTTACGTGTCAGGCACTATTTTAGCGACTAAAAGTGAACAAATAGCGTCATCTATGAAATCATTATCAAACTACAAAACAGCTGAATTTGGCTAGCATCTAGCGGCCACGTATAAAACTATTCGTGGGCGACGCGGTGCTGCGACAAGTTAAGTCACTCACAATACATATTTGATAGAACCGCTATTTGCCGCTAGATGGCGTTGTCATAAAAAAAATGTGTTATGTCATTTAATAACAGCTTTAAAGTATAATAGACTTACATTTGCGTGAACGGATTATAATAATTACTTGTACAATATTAACAATAAAATGGTATTGTTTAGCGGAACTAACAATGTGGTTAGTGTAATGTCATTACACAACGTTTTCATTGTACTCCTTCCATAAGTATTATCGCCTCTATTGGATAAATTGATCCTAATAAAACATCGTGTCACAAATTGAGGTATATTTATAGTGAATCTAAACATTGTCTGTTTCTCTTGGGAAGGGAAAGCGCGGTCGTAAAGATTAGGATGAACAGTTTTAGTTAGTATTAGGTAGATGGTGGATAGCAGACTGGCGGCGGCGGACTAATTTCTGTGGAAACATTGCAAAAAATGAATTCTACTGTGGTGATGCAGAAATAGTTAAAGAGTTTCTTATACTTACAAATAGCAAATAATCTATGTGCCTATTTTTTAAATTAAGTATAATTTTTATAGAGGTAGATAGAAAGGAGTTGTGGACGGTGCTGTCTATGTATGGAGTGAGCAGCAACCTGGTGCAGGCTTTGAGGTCCCTTTATGAGGGCTCCAGAGCCTGTGTCAGGATCAATGGGGCATACTCGGCCTGGTTTAATATCTCTAAAGGTGTTAGACAGGGCTGTGTTGCCTCACCATGGCTGTTCAATCTATTCATGGACAGTTGTATGTGGGATTTGAAAGAGTATGATAAGGGTTTGCGTATGCAAGAGTTGCTAATCAAATGCCTCTTATATGCCGATGATCAAGTTATACTTGCCTCATCGGTACTTGAGTTGCAGGAGATGGTGACAGTAATGAATGAGGGATTTAAGAAAAAGGGGATGAAAGTAAATGTTGCCAAGACCAAGGTCATGGTGATAGAGAAGGATGAGGAGATGACTGAGTGCGTGATAAATATAAATGGTGAATTAGTAGAACAAGTGAGCGAATTTGTGTACCTGGGAAGTATGTTTACAAGAGATGGTAAGTGTGAGAAGGATATCGAGAGGAGGGTGAATGCGGGGAATCAAATTAATGGGGCCCTGCACTCCTTTGTGAGCAGACAGGGCGTTTCACAAAAAGCCCGGCTGGCTGTTCACAATGGAGTGCTAGCCCCTACCCTGATGTATGGTAGTGAATGTTGGGTGTGGCAGGACAAGCATGTTAGTCGTGTAAATGCAGTTAAAATGCGTTCTTTGCGTAGTATGTGTGGTGTGAAACTGATTGATAGAGTTAGAAATGAAAAAATCAGAGAGAAATGTGGAATGAAAGAAGACGTAGTGACTAAGATTGAAAAGGGCATGCTTCGATGGTTCGGTCATTTGGAAAGGATGGATGAAAGTAGATTGACGAAAGAGATATACAGATCGAAAGTGAGTGGAAGGGTCGGAAGGGGCCGCCCTAGGCGTACTTTTTCGAATCAAATCGGAGAAATACTGGGAAAGGGCCGAATCTTAAGTACCCGAAACCGACGTGCGTGCATGACTCGATGTATGAATGTTGAAGAAGCGAAAGAAATTTGTCAAGATCGTAGCAAGTGGAAAGAAGTGGTCTCTGCCTACCCCTCTGGGAAACAGGCGTGATTTAATGTATGTATGTATGTAAGTATAATTTTTTCTTCGTGCAAGTATTCTATTCCCTTAAGTTCTTAAATAATGCCACGATTCAAAAAAAGCGTGAAGGTATGTATGTGTATGTAAAGTCACCTAGGTATTTTGAAAAAACCGGCTAGTAGCGACATCTAGAATGTTAATTCCCAAAAACTCCGAATTTGACATTTACCGTGCACCGCACCCTGTTAATACATGTGGTTCATAATCGGTAGGTACTTAAAATATGAAAAAAAGGCAATTATGTAGGTACGATTCGAGTATATCATAAACCATGAATTTATTAAATTTAATTCCCGTAAGAATCCAAGTAAGTAGTGAGACCATAGCAACCGTAGGGGATTATTAGGGTTCCGTAGCCAAAATGGCAAAATCGGAACCCTTATAGTTGCGTATATTTATAGTTGCGTCATGTCCGTCCGTCCGTGTGTCACAGGCATTTTACTCTATAACTACAAAAGGTACATTTATGAAATTTTGGAGTGACATGTAAAAACTGCTACTTACTTAGTTTGGTAGTATAATAACAAAAAATATGTTTTCTAAGGGGGGTACTTCTTAGGTACATGTAATCAGATAATTCTTAAGGAAGTTAATAGTTTTTACATTTAAAACTAATTTAAACTCACATACCTACTTAATGTTTTTTTTTTTTTAAAAGCAGCCTTAAAAGTTATAAATTTCCGTGCATACCTACATTTACTACAGTTGCTTAATTTATTTTAAGGTAGAAAATTTATTAGAAAAAATAAGTTTGTACTTATGCAATCTATTGTTTAAGTAGTAAAGTAATTAATTATAACAACATTTTAAAACTACATTCATTATACCTATAATAGTTTGATCTTATAATAAAAAAGGCAAGGATAAATATACCTACATACGTTTAGGAATTGCGCAGCGTTTTGGTGTCATAAAGATAAGATATCAATTTAATAATCTTACGACAGGAGAGGTCGGCGACTTGGTTACAGAGTCGTCTCACGGCTGCATTGCATCGATCAAATCAATTACTCGGTCAATGATCGGCTTTAACTGCCAATTGCGAATAATAAACGCTTTATATTCTGTAGTAGCAGGAAGTACCTACTACAGTACTACAGTGACTGAAACTGTTAATAATAACTTGACTAAAGGTAATAAAATATTAAATTCTGAGGGGTTTTTATGACATAACTACTATGAAGTTCAGTTAACGCTGAGAGAAAAGGACCGAGCTATGTAACTGCTATACCTCTGTCCTTTACGCTCACCGTAAAACGAACTGCACAGCTATGTCATAATCCCCACTGCACTGTTTGTATTTTTCCACAGTTCCATGTAACTTTCTTTTTAGCTAGCTGACAGGGATGTCAAAAATTGTCTCTCAATTAAGGAAAAAAACTACCGAATTGCCCTAGGGTTACATAACAACTCAATAAAAATGGATTCGCTCAGCTAATGTAATAAGGATATTTCGTCAAGTATATTTACTGAAAACGGAAACCCGAAATAAACTTGAAACTTGAGTCACTAATTATTGTATTTTTTTTAACTTGTTTAAGTTTTTATTTATTTAATTACTTAAATGGACTAAAAGTGGATAAGTAAAGAAAGTGAAAGTGATGATGATGAATGAAAATTCAAAAAATAAAGGTTAAATTCAAAAGTACTGTTTCCTATTTCAATTTACTGATCTCTTAGATCGTTTCTATCGAATCCTTATTTTTATGATTGGCAGCACTGCTGACTGTCGACAATAAGTCTAGGCATATTTATTTTGCAGATTGGTGCAAGGGAGCTTCTCTATTAGGCGATATAAAATTGTATAGCATTACTTGTGAATGCTAGTCTAAGAATCAAGGAATCCGCAACTAAAATAAAAATGGCGTTCAAACCAAATGTCTCGAAAAATAACAATACAGCTAAAAAGGGCCAATTTCAATAACCGTCTTTAAACAAATCGTATTACCTTTTGTCAACACTTTTCGCATTATATTATCACTATTCAAGTGTGGTGGTAGGTGTTCCGTGTGGTTGCCGGGTTAGAATAGTACCTACCACTCCATGTCTTCCCGTGGATGTTGTAAGAGGCGACTAAATAGAGGGAATAAAGGCTTGCAGTACTGTTAGGCGATGGGCTTGCCACCTGTCACTAATACACTGGGAAATATCTTAGCCTACTTGTGCAAAATGTGGTTACAGAATTATCAAGAAGTTTCAAGACTTGTTGGTAATTCTTTAGCTCTGCCTACCCCACTCTGGGAATGAAGGCGTGAGTTTATGTATGTATGTATGTAGTTTTCTGCAGTCAGACCCATCTCAATCGTTTTCTTTTATAGTTTTTGTTACATTTCAACGTGGTTCCCGTTTTCTTTCATCTCACACAGCCCTATTTTCCTCAATTCCGCACAACTTCCCGCGACCTCGACCGAGATCCAGCGCTGTCCGCGGCGCGTCACGTTGCGCGAGCAAGGCTGCCCGTTGTCTCGGTCCGTTAACATGTGGGTTTTACTGTAACTGCAGGCTTCATGTCTACGATAAATATTCGTAGTTGACGGCCAATCTAATGTTAAAGGAAATTTACCAAAACGCCGAGTTGAGCAGAGCTCTAATTTACCCTCTAAGTTGGTGTGGTTGGTTGGTGATCTACCTACCAAGACTTTTTTGAAGGACTTAAATGTAGGTACTTAATGTACTTTCCTTGATTTACTAAGAATATACTCGTAAACATCCATTCAAAATCACAAACAATCCAATAGTGCGTGCCTTCAACGCCCACCTGTTATAAGTAGTCAAAATGCAGAGTTTGATTCAAATGTTGACTTCAAATGAACTAGACAGTCAAATGAAATAACCACGATGATGCAGTGGTAAGTAGCAACAGCAACATTCATTCAATCCCTGATAAGAGCAAATATTTAATTTTGTATAATTTATTTTTTTACCAAGGGAAACATTGAACAGTGTGTGTTTCTGAATTTTGGATGTCAGGTTTCTGTTAATATAGGTAGGTAGCTAGGTAGGTAGCAATGATGGACACTTGATTACACTATACAGAAGATAATGGTTATTCATTTGTTTTCCAACAATCAATTTATGACCGTATGATCATTGAATCAACAATTAAGAAGTCAGCTTAGCGTCCAACACTGATACTATCACTCTAATGATTTATTTATCACCATCGTATTTGGTCGGAAGATATTTATATTGACTTCTCAGAATTTCTAATTAACCTGAATTTATGCAGAGGTCCGGCAATACTATGTCTTTTGTTGATTCACTACATCTTCTCTAAATGTCTCTTTATCTTTAATAAATAAATAAAGAAATATCAGGGGACAATGTCACACCAATTGACCTAGTCCCAATTTAAGCTCTAGGCTTGTATTATGGGAACTACTCATACAGTTCACACTAGTACGGGGGTCAGATGACGCTTACTTTCACTTTGTTGTTACTCCTTAAGTATTTCTTGAGTTAATGTAAGCAGAACTATGTTCAATTTATTAGCACAATAAACGATTTATATTATTTTTTATATTTATAGAGAAATATAAACTTCAATACATAGTAAACATCCATGACTCAGGAACAAATATATTCGCGCTCATCACACCCAGGATTTGAACCCAGGACCGCTAGCTTCGTAGGCAGGGTCACTACCAACTAAGCCAGCGCGTTGTCAAAATCTTTATCTTTACACGCATAGTTTGGAACTACTGTAATTTGTGTGATGTTGTCCCCTGATGAATGTATCCAACTCATGCCTCAGCCAATCCTCACCTGCAGCTTGTTGTCCAGGTTGGCCACGAACTCCCCGACCTGGTACATGAGCGCCGCGCTCTTGGGCACGTCCTTCAGCAGCGCCCCGGGAACGAACTCCAGCAGGCGCACGGCGTGCTGCTTGCCGGCCAGCGTCTCCACGGAGTAGAAGTGGCCGTACACGTTGCGGACTGGCTTGGGGCAGGTCACGTTGCGGGTGGCTGTGGACAAAGAGAACCCTCATCATCGGTTATAATATAATATAATACTTTCATAGTCATAGTCATATTCATTTATTCCTTTATGTTGTACAATGAGATCATAAAAATACAGTAGGTAGCTTCAACATAAACCCTGCAAAGGCACTGCAACAAGACACAATAATATACTTACATGTATATGTAGGAAATCACATTTACATTATAATATAAGAGATGAAAACAGATTTTATTCACTCTTATAATATGTATAACGCAAAAACCTCTTCCAAATTATAAAAACATTTTGAAATCAAAAAACTCCTTAACTTACTACAAAATAAAGACTCTTTTGTTATGTTTTTGTTTGTAATAGGTATTTTACTGTAAATTTTCACAGCCATGTGATGTGTCCCAGAGCTAACAATTTTATACTATACATAGACTACCTAGTCGGTTACTAAGTTCTGTTACTGAGATTAATTACAATAAAAAAAAAAAACAGTTTTGCATAAACCTGTATATTAATCAATGCAATTATTTGATGTACGAGCTTGAAGTATTCCCATTTCGGACGATAAAATCATAGTTAAAATCACGCACGACGATGATACTGATAACGGCCCCAACTTTTGTAAGAGTTCCTGTAGGGAGTTCAAATTTGCGTGACATATTGAACATACTTCTAGCTTTAAATTCTGATACGAATGTATTCGAAGCAACTAAAGATCCGCTTGGACACCGGTCAATCTTGATGACTCATTAAATCGACTTTAAGATTTCTCATGATTTTGCAGAAATACGAAAACACACCAATTCTCTTGCTTCATAAGTTGGAATTAAGTCATGTTGAGAAATATAATTTTGGTCTCTAAACATATACAGAGATAGGATTTTTTATAATATTATACAAAAAAAGTTCTTTGGTAAACAAAGACTAACTTTTAAGCGATTTCAAAAAAGAGATTACAGAAAAGTCATGCGTAATTTCATCGATGCCGGCTGTGAATGTTAAAAGATCGTATCTGGAATTGCGGAAACTAAGAAAAATGATTAATTGTTTTTCAAAATGTATATTAATTAAGCTTTTAATTTTTATACATTTTTTTTTTTTTTTTTTTTATATCATAGGAAGGCAAACGAGCACACAGGCCACCTGATGGTAAGTGGAAACTGTGACCCATAGACATTCGCATTCATAAGACCGCAATCCTAAGACTGCAAATGCGTTGCCAACCCTGAGGCCGAAGATGGAATGCCTCTATGCTAGTCATTTCACCGGCTGTCTTATCCCCAAACCGGAACACAACAATGCGAACACTGCTGCTTGGCGGTAGGTTAATGGATAAGAAGGTGGTACCAACCCGGACGGACCCTGCACAAGGTCCTCCATATTGAAATTAAAAAATAAACATAAGTTAGTTTTATTTAGAATAGAATAGAATAGAATATTTTTTATTTTCACAAGTCACATAGTTACAAATAAAGCAGTATCCGGTGGATTTCAAACTAGGCTGAGCCTGTACCTTGAAACCCATGGAGTCATTTGAAGTCAAACCCATTTGCATCAACCTTAGTAACAGAACTTAGTAACCAACTAGGTAGTTGCTTTCTTTTGAAGTTTTATAAAATTAGACTGTAATATTTACAATAGTAAAAAGCTACCACGATTTTATTTTAAGAAATACAATTATTAAAAATTAAAAGGAAACCACTTGAGTTCTTTAAATTAAAATATATGTTATAATATAACATATAACATATGGGCCAGATTATTTATATTTTTGTGCAATAAAGAGTTTACATACATACATACATATTAGTTCGGGAGTCTCTGTTTGTATCTCCTTAACACGAACCATACGTGTGTACTTCATAGTTGCTACATACCAAATTATTTCTCTACCTGTATTAGGATGGTGTAGACCTATTTATTTATTTCAGTCAACATCTACCCATCGCAAAGGTCTCATTAAAGAGCTTAGGTATGCCCACTACTCCGGTCGTGTAGAAATCGTTCACCGCTCGGGAACTGTCAGGTTTCTTGGAATAGAATGTTCCCTTTGTCCGCCTCCGCAATATAAACTATCCTTGCTTTACATTCCACATCGATCGGGTTAGCTATTAAACAGTGAAATGAAGACGATAAGTATGAATAGTTACTGATATAATAAATACGATAAAAAATTGAAAAGCTGTATAGTAATTGTACGCGTGACAATAGGCGGAACGTGTTTGTTTCTGCCAAGCCTATAATGGTTATATTATAATGTATTGGTTTAAAATCTGTAAATAAGTACAAGTTGAACAAGGATAACTTTAATATTTAAAGCAAATATTTGCTTCTCTCTCGTTAGAAATGTAATAAATAACCATACAACGCATATAGATAATTGTTAACGATTTACCAAATAAACAAACGAGGTTAAAAACTAAAAAAATACAAAGTAATAATTAATTACACGTAAGTAGTTATAATTTGCAACAATATATACTTATGGCACTTGCGGGTAAGAACCCGCGTGTCATCGGTCCCACATACTATGAGCGTCTGCCCGCCAAACTTAAAAATGTACCATCTGACGAAGCATTTAAACATCAGCTGAGAAACCCTTCATTGGATAATCCATTATACTCCGTTGACGAATATATGGAACTTAAATTATAAAATTATTATTGTTTGTTTGACCTTTATTACTTTTTGTATATTGACGTCGGAAACTGACCATTTATTAGTTATTAGTTGTTTATTAATGTTGCCTTTGATTATTTATGTGTTTTTTTGTATTATTATTTTATTATTTGTATTAATGTTGACAATATCAATGTAATTTCATATTTTTTGACATGCAATGCAATCTATATTGTAACATTACATTGATGAATAAATAAACTAAACTAAACTAAACTAATGCATCAACATTAACTACTCAAAACATTACATTTATACATCGTTCTATGAATACGAATAACACTTTTATTCCACATTGTCTTGCAACATAAATTATGGTTCAAATCGTTTTCTTATTGCCTTGTCATGTCTTATGTTTGATTTACCTTTATTGGCAAGCTGATGAAACATAATAACTTAGAAATCGATAAGAAATAATACTAAATGAAAAAGCACCATTCACTATCAAAGTAGTAGAAATTGATGAATCTTATGTTGTTGACGAAACCTCCGAAGAAAAAGATAATCACTTTAGTGCCTCGTCACAATAAAATTCAAAATAAATAAGTATATTCTTTTATTACTGATAATGACTTTCCTCTTGACTAACGCTTCCTCTATAGGAGGATGAACATTTTGTTGATGATGAAGCGAGCTCATGTTCAAAAATGCTCGACATTAACAAGCCTACTATTTTCATGAATTCTGCCAATACTGACATACTCTCTCACACCAATTGACCAGTCCTAAACTAAGCTCTAGGCTTGTACTATGGGAAGACAACAATATAGATACTTATACATATAAATAAATAAATACCTACATAAAGAACATCCAAGACCTAGAATTGATCAAAGTAGTACTCACTCAAAAAGTTCATAATCTCATTCTGCGCCTCCACAACGTTCAGGTTCTCCGTGTCCATCGAGTTCATGATCTTCAGCACGTAGCCATGCTGGCTGTGGCTGGTGATGAGCGGGTTCTTCACGTTCGGGTCTTCGAGGATCTTGTAGTTCTTGTCGTCGTACCCGTTCAGCTCCGTGAGTTCCAGGACGGAGATGCCGTAGAGGCGCTCAGCTAACAGCTTCACATCGTCATGGGAGATGATTGGCTTGATTACTTTGCCTGGTTCTAAGATGTTGGACGCCATTTTGTTTGGTTCTATAAGAAGGTGTTTTAGTTAGGTTGTGTGTAAACCTCTACACAGTGACATTTTGTCGTCTGTCTAAAGTAGAGGAGTTTGTTTTCCTTGGTAATAGTTCATGTTTTTTAAGTATCAAAATTCAAAATTATATGTGCTTATATTCATATTCATATTCATATTCATATTCATATATTTATTGCACTACATAGCTTGCACGTTTGTACCTACAGTATAGTTGTTTTAAAATATAATCTTATATATAATAAAAATGAATCGCTAAATGTGTTGCTTAGCGCAAAACTCGAGAACGGCTCAACCGATTTGGCTGATTTCTTTTTTGTTGTGTTCGTCATTGTCAGGACAAGGTTCGTATGAAAGAAAATAATTGAAAAATCCACCGGGAAAGTCAGAAATTTGCAGCGGGGTGAAGCCGCTGTCGGGCCGCTAGTTAATACAAATTAAATAAAAAATAGCGAATAATAATATAAATAATAACTAAATGATCAGAAAACAATATTAATCTTCCAAACGATAAGGATGCATTAGTAACCGCCGACTCCTCAACCGAGTATCTAGTGTAGTCTATTTATAGCAAATACTTTTATCTAGATCGATTAATTCTATTGTAGTGCTCCGACACAGATAAAACAATTGTTAGAGGAAACTGGAGGGTAATTATCATAGCATTTATAGCACAGTTTATTTATTTCAATTTTAACTTCCAAAATATTTTTAAATTTCATTAATACACTATGCAACAAAGGTTTTAGATACAAATAATATGGTTCAATTTCTTACTTAATGTTTAAAATTAAAGTGTGAACTTAACTCTTTTTAAGTGCTGCAAGTTCAAGTGTTTCAATTACGCAGAGTTTTATGAAGCGAACTACTTTTAAGTAACTAAGATATTATGTATAATATAGCTTAGAAGTGTCCAATATTCCTGACAGAATTTTGCTTGGTTTGCATTTGACGTTACTAAATAATCCGCAAAATTAAATGTATGAAAACCACCGTTTTCATAAAATTCTCCATATAAAACGCCAATTTCATAGGTAAGGACCTAATATTTCACTTTGTTTTATTAGTTTTCATGTAAAATCGATTTTTTAAGTAAACGTTAAAATTTATGTCGGATTCAGATAATCAAAACCAAAAGTAATGTTAAATAAAAAAAAATAAAAAAATGACAATCTGTCTAGGAACACGACTGATTCCGACGAAATGTAACAGTTAGATTTCATAAAATAAATGTTGAAATATATGACGAGGACAGATTTTGGTGGGTTCCAAATAAACACCTTAGTGCCTTGTTAGTAAAAAACACATCTAACGTTGGATATTGACCTCTCCTTACAGTACCTAATCAAATGTTTATTATCATGAAATAGTAGTTTATGAAATTGTTGCATAAAGAAGGGTATTAAAACACGAGTGTGTGTTTAAGAACCGAGCCGCTAGGCGAGGTTTTTAATAATATCACACGAGTGTTACTTTTAATACCTAGTTATGTGCAGTTTGATACACTACTTTATCTACTCTCATACATTGCGATTCAACCTACTAAATAAAAGATCAAAGTTAATAAAATAACTACAGCAAAACGTATTCAATGAATGGCGCCAAAACCTAGCACATCACCGCGCATGCGTTAAAGCGGGCGCTGTCACAGACAAGTAAAAATTGGAATGAAAACTTTTTGTAATGCTGTAAAAATGACGCGAACTGCAGTGCGTTCCATTATAAAAAAATAATTGATATGGAACCTCGTTGGTGACATCAACTTTTTGGATTAACTTGTATCGTAATGGTAAAAAAATTACTTTATAACATTATTTTGTTAGAGAAATAATGTTATAAAGTGGTTTTTTTTTTAAATTACGGTATTGTGTTTATAAAGTATGCCAATATAAAATTGTTTTGAAGTTTATAATTCGAACTTTACGATATGAGAGTAGATAAAACTATTTTACGACCTGGGCATTCCGTCTACTTTCGTAAAATATTGATTTATTTCAAATCGTTATAACTTATTTTGTTTGAAAGTTTTTAATGGTAAGTCCAGTAACCACAACTGAAATTCATAAACTCTTTCAAGGAACATTTAATTTGCTCCACGAAGAAGCTGTCGCCATCTAGCGAACGCGAAGTGAGTTTTGCCATCACATGACGCGCGAGCGACATCTAGTGTCTTGGTTTCACTTTTATATAATTCGGAGTTAAAATCACGTCGAAATTAGACTTAACAAATCAAATTATTTTGGTTTGTAACTATAATGATTTAATGATACAAATAAGTTTGAAATAAAAATTAAGTACAAGTAATAAAAGTACATAACTAAATGGATACATACCCAAAATGTTCCGTGTTAAATAAAAAAAATACTTATTAATGGCTTTAAGTTAAAATTAGAATGCACTTACACTGCTCCGCTTTTGTATTGTATATATTTTTTTACTCTTCATCATTAACTTTTTTGTATTGATCATACACGTTATTGCATTAAACAAACCTATGCCTACCTTTGTTTAAACTTACGAAAACAAAACGCAATCATAAAGCCAAAAAAAAACAAGAAACAAACACCTCTAAATTTACAGTTCAGAATTTATAAAAATAAAATAATAAAGCTCACCACACACGGGTCCTGTCGCTTTGCAACTGATCTGCCTCCGTCGCTCGGTAAATACTTACGCAAGATGATAATAAATGGGATGACGGCGATGGTTGTTTGCTATCGCTATTGTCTTGTTTACTGGATAATTCGACGCTTGATTTGCGCATGTCTGCAACTTAAATGGGGCGGTATTGACGCCGCCGGTAACATGCTTCATGGGAGTTATGATAATGTTTCTGCATTTTGGGAACGTAAAGTTTGTAAAGGTCGTTTAAATCCGAACGAATGATACGACATTATGCTTTTCTTTTACTCAATTTTGATGTGCAAAATTGATACCGTTTTATAACAAGTCGTTATCAATAAACTATACTTAAGTTAAAAACATTACGACTTTAGTGTTAGTAACGAATCAATTAATAACCTTTATTGTTGATTCAGAAATTTAAATTATGAAAATTATTGTCAATGTTTTATACTATTTCTCATTTTAAAGGTTTTTAAATTAGGAATCTATGTGTAATTAACATGATGTTCTTCGTTAGCAAACTGGATTTGACCGCTAATCAAATCGTTTTTTGGAAATGGGAATAGATCCAGATCTCCAATTGTTTTGATGTAGTTTTCTGTCATATCGATAGCAATGATTAAAATTAAATCAGTGCCCAGTGTGGACTCTTCTAATTACACCCCCGTTTTTGTGTTCGAGATTAAATTTTCATGCAAATAAAACTGTCACGTGATAAAGATTCCCATAGCGATCAATCAGCCCACCGACACGTAATGAGGCTTGATGCTGGCGTGACTACACACTTGACAGATTGTAGCGAACAAACAACTTTTGGAAATGTTTTCACCATCATTTTATTGGAAGTTAGGTAAGTCTAGTCAAGTTAGTCCATTGTTTTAGACTAATAGCAAGTAGTTTAATAAATACTTATATAGAGACATAAATACTTAAATACATAGAAAACATCCAAGACTCACAAACAAATACTTGCGATTATCACACAAATATTTGCCTTGACCGGGTATCGAACCCGGACCGCTACCTTCGTAGGCAGGGTCACTACTAAATAGACTAACTGTGTCATCAAAAGAATGGTATAAAAATACATAACTACATACATACCTTCACGCCTTCATTCCCAGAGTGGGGTAGGCAGAGCTATAGAATTACCAACAACTCCAAAAACTTGTTGATAACTCTGTAACCACAATTTGCACAACTAGGCTAAGATGTTTAACAGTGTATATAGTGACAGGTAGCAAGCCCATCGCCTAACAGTACTACAAGCCTTTATTCCCTTAGTCGCCTCTTACGACTTCCACGGGAAGACATGGAGTGGCACAATTCTAAGCCGGCAACCACACGGTATTAAAATATCCATTGAATTAAACTTTATAGCACATCATATCGCCATCATTATCAGCCAAAAGACGGCCATTGCTGGACCTAGGCGTTGCCCAAAGATCTCCAAGGCATTCAGCTTGTGCTGCCCATCGATCGGTTTCTATATCTTCCTCTTCTTCTTCTTCTTAAATATATAATTCTTCTGTCCGTGTGTTGAGAGTGAACTCCTCCAAACGGCTGAACCGATTTGAATGTTTTTTTTTGTGTGTGTTCAAGTGGGTCGAGGATGGTTTAGATTCACAAATAAACCCGGCAGATGGCGTTGTCCTGCGTGGCAGATATCATGCAGGACAACGTCCGTCGGGTCCGCTAGTTACTTATATAAAAGAAGACACTGACTGGCTCACGGATCGATTAATGCACAACCAAAACCACAGGATTTAAGGACTTGAAATAATATATACAATACAAAACAATATATTTGCATTGATACAGTTAATATAATATACAAATTCCATTTAGGATCTTTTCCTGTTTCCCAAAGGCCGCTTTGCCTACAGAAGTAAGGCGTGCTCAGTCTATTTTGATTATTAAAAGCAAGCTAGAGGACTATTATCTATTCTAAGATTTCCTTTACTTTTATTTTTACCATCCTATGACCTCGTGTGTTATCTTTGTTTGGCTGATTTCTAGAATGTATATATTATATAGATGTGTATTTAGTGTGTATTTAAAATGTATTTACTAAATCATTTACTTTATGTATGTGTGTATTTAAACGTAGTTTATGTATGTGTAAGTAGTTTTTACAATACCAGAAGTGTTTCTTGTAGTTTAGTTTGAGTTCTGAAGAATTTAGTTTACACCGCCTGCCATGTGTTTTGGTCATTATTATTTCTCTGTCCAAGGTTGTCTGGAAGAGATCGCTATTTAGCGGTAAGACCGCCTGTTTTATACCTATAGTTAAGATGTACTGTTCCGTGTTTGGTTTTTTTGGTGTTAAATAAAGGGTATTGTAGAGCCGTACAGCAAGTGAGAACAATGCAAGAAGATATAATAACAACAACAGTTCCAGCAGCTCTTTGACCTCTAAACGTAAGGACACTGCTATCGGTCAATCTCGGTGCCCAGATAAACAGCCTTAGAGCGATAACACAAGATGGATGGACTGATAAGCCTGCTCCGGCGCGTCGGTGGAGGAAAACCCCCGTGTTGTGGTCGTCTTCATCGCGAAGGATACGTCGTGACCTTCCAGTGACATACTGGTCAGACGAAGGAACATGGTACATAAAAACCCTTTTTTTTTTCGAAACAGAGGTTATTAGGTATGACATAAAAGAGAAAAAGACAGTGCTATATTACTGCTATAACTCTGCTCTGCCCTTCCGCCGTAAAATGAACTACATAGCTAATATGTCGGGTACACTACATGATTCCTAATTGATCAAAATTCGGAACGCAGTTTTTTGATAGAAGACTTAAGAATAAGAATAAGAATATTTATTTGCGGGAATGTAGTGAAATGATGCAGGTGGAAAACATTAGATGCGCGTACATTCTACTTAAAAAAGCATGCACTTGTTGTTATCGCTTATAAATCAAACCTAACCTAACCTACGTAGGTATGATAATTGAATTATGCATTTTATTTAAAATAGCTCCAGCTTTCGGAAAAATCTAAATTCGGACAAATGAATATTCGGAAAAAAGAAATTCGTAAGTTTAATGTGTTCCTCATATTCTCGATAACCCCTCTGTAAATATTTCAGGATAGGTTAAGTTAGTTTTATACCTAACCGCCGTAACCTTAGCCACGCTCTCAGTTTACCTTGTTGGACCTATGCTGCGTCTTCCGGTCCGTGGACACAACTGCAAAACTCCTCAACTCCCTCGGCCACCCGTTCTGCGAGCAATGTCTCCGCCACCAGCCATCTCACTCTATCAATTCTATGGACCATGTCAGTGACTTTGGCCTTCGGATCTGTTAGTTTTTGATTCGATTACGCAGAAAATTTCCAAGTATCCTCTGTGACCTTGTGTATATTGGACCAGAAGATATTTTGTAGCACCCTGAATGCAGAGGTTAGTCGAGATCTGTCGTATACAGCTGCATAATTGAGAATGCACGCGCTAAAATGCATTTTGTACGCTCTGATGGGACTACTTAAACTCATCGGTTAATATTAGCTGCAACGAGTTGAAAAGCGACTTAGAGAATCACATCCCTGTCCAACCGAGTCAAATTCAACGATTGACCTGTTTTTCGTCGTGGAACTTCCTAACTGGAACTAACTAATAGAAAGCAAGTTTTAATGTTATTTTTTTAATTTCTATCTCCCTTCCACAACCAAGACGAGTCTAACGACATCTCACTCATCAATATCGTTTGAGCCGTTCCGGCTGCAGGAGGTAACAATGGAACGGACATACCTAAATGCAAACATACGCGCGAAAAACATTACTCAAAAATAGCCCAAAATAACCTGATTCCGAGAAAATAAGTAATTGAAATGTTATACTGAAAGTGCTCGAACAACCGTGACTATCAACGGTTAGTGTAACGAGTCGAGTCACGCATTGCCCGGTCAACGACTCTGACAAAGACAGATTTATTTGTTTTTATTTTTATCCTGTCTACCGAGACGTCAGTCATCTCATGATAGCTAATATTTCCTCGCGGGGGTGCCACCGTCAAGTCTGCTGGATATTTTGTCATAACTTGCTACCCGTCCTTTCCTATTCTGCTATGTTATTCTCATAAAGACTCACTTATCAACTCAATAGACGAAGTGGTATCTTGGGAGGAGGAAAAACTATAAAATTTAATTAAAACGGAAAAACCAAACTATTTTTTCATAATATCTACTTGTACACACAGCAACACATCTAGCTATACACTTCAGAAATCTGAAATATTGCATGAAAGAGAGTCGCACTAGAATGCATAGAAGTTGACATAATACACATATACATCTCTTTATTTTTCTCTCTGCTCTGCCTTTAATGGTTAGTTAGGTGTGATGTTGTATGCACAATATATTCAAAAATCGTGGATATCGGACTAGATTTAGAAGGTGAGAAACAAAATTGAAAGGTACAGATGTAGTGCATAATTGTTTTCCTTCGTATTTTCACGGAAACGTACGAACGTGTCTAACTATTTAAGTCGGTCACAGTACAAAAAGTACTGAGGTGGACTGAAGTAGCATGACAAATACGAACGTTGCCGAGAAAATAGGATGGAAAACAATTATGCACTACATCTGTACACGATAAGTGTCGCTTTACAATCCTCTTAAACTATCGAAAGCGTACAAACAACATTTTAGGACGTGTACTTAGTTACTTACTCTCAATTGCGTATGTCTTGCGCGCTCGATGGGTCAACCGACACAACCGTTTAGTGAATACTAGCGACCCGCCCGCGGCTTCGCCCGCGTGGAACGTATTATACATATAAACCTTCCTTAAGAATCACTCTATCTATTAAAAAAAACCGCATCAAAATCCGTTGCGTAGTTTTAAAGATTTAAGCATACATAGGGACAGACAGCGCAAGCGACTTTGTTTTATACTATGTAGTGATATCGCACTGCTAGATCAAGACAGCATCAACTCAAAATCATTGTTAGTTTTATTTCAAGCTCATTGACGTTGTATTAAAGTTGATTTTAAAATACAGTTGTATTTTGAGTTACTACACTTTTGATCTGGCAGTGCGAAATGTTCAGTTCTAGAGAAAACGACACACCTCTATAGCTGATATTGCTCAGTCCTCACCGTAAAATGAACTGCATAGCTATTGCATAACCCCAGGTCATAACTTCAAGGGCCTTCGTGCACCGCATCCAGTTCGAAGTCGCCGTAACACTATGACCGGATGTAATTCAGTGTATGATTTCAGGCCGTCATCGTCGCCCAGCTGATTTCTCGTTTCGCACATCATGTTGTATGAAGCGAATAGCAATTCTCTAAACATTTAAGTGAGGTGTGTTGAGCTCTTCCACCGCCGTGGCGGTGCTAGAATTTTACTTTTTTCGTTGCTCGTGGAAAAGCACCTTAAGTGTTCTTCTTGACTTGACTGTTGCTTTATTATGCATTTTTTTGTGTCTCTGAGTTTAAGTAGACTTTTACTTTTAAATTCGATTCCACTGCCTGCTAAGTTATTGTCTACAGTAATTTTTGGGACTCTGGAGTAAGAGTCAGGTGTTACGTTATGATTGTCAATGATATTGTCTTCTATATGTTAGATTGATACCAGAGATGTTTATCAGACTGTTGTATAACTTGACTGTTGTCTAGATAGGTAGATATTTATGAAAATAACATCTGAAGATAAGTGACGAGGCGATGATGGCAGGTTCAAAACAACTCGTTCAAATGATTATTCTCGAAAATAATCTATCAATAATCCATGGTTAAAAATAATTTACTTACCTATAATAAAGATCGTAGCAAGTGAAAATAAATGGTCTCTGCCTACCCCTCTGGGAAACAGGCGTGATTTAATGTATGTATAATATGCATGTATAATAATAAAGGTTTTGTAAATAAATACGGAACCCAAAAATACCAGTAAAATATAAGTTGAACTCTCGTGGCCCTCACCTTGCCATGACAAAAATAACAATAAACATATCATATCATTGTATACGTATAGAAAAATAAATACTTTACTGAAATCTGTATTTATGAAGAAAGATGGCGCTTGGATTTAATAAAGATTCTGATCAGAAACGAATGTTATGAGATTTACAGCAGAGGTGTAATCTTGCTTAATGTTTTATAAATACGTGATTAAAACCAACGACGAACATACCTACCTTACGCCTCGAATTGTATTATACAAAACTTATTGTATCTTTCAATCATTCAATCTAATACCCGTGAACATGGGTGTTAGATTAATTTAATGAATAAATTTAAGCAATCCGAGAAACCTTCTTTCCTTCTTCTTTGATCCTGGAAAAACTTAAACTAACAACGTTTTTTGTTGCTTGTAAACATCTGAAATTAAATGAAACAAAGTAAATCCTCTAAACGCGTCATCTGTTGGTGTTATGCAAAACGAGAAAGTCAAGCAGTCGTAGTAGCGTAACTGTGGTTTGCTACTCGTCAATAGATGTCGCTAGCAAAGCTTTAGTCTACTCGAATACAGATGGCGCTACAGTCTACAATAGCTGATTTAAAATCTAGGTCAACAAATAGAGAGTAACGTATGATGGAATGTAATAACCAGACCTAGGAATATACGGGGCAAAATTAAATGACAGCTAGGGATTGCTTATATCGATAAACTCAGTAATCGATGCTTTTCCCATAAACTAGTGATCGCCCCAAGTTTTGTTTGAAAAAATATTTTTTTATTGAAAGTTTGCAAATGAAACAAAATAGCAACATAATATTCGTTATTCTTTATTTTAAAAGGATTTTTTAACCTTCACTCATCATCATATATTTTTCCTTATTGTGTATTTCAGAATGATTGTCTCATTGAATTTACTATTGTTAAAATAAACTATCAGAATTTGATAGGAGTAATTAAAATATGATGATAATGTGAAGGTTAAAAAATCCTTATAAAATAAATAAAAATGTATATTATGTTGCTATTTTGTTTCATTGGCATACTTTCAATGAAAAGTTATTTTTACAAACAAAACTTGGAGCGATCACTAGTATATGGGAAAGGAATCGATAATTGATTTATCGATATAGGCAATCCCTGCCTGTCATTTAATTTTGCCCCGTATATTCCTAGGTCTGGTAATAACACAGAACAGATAAGTACATATCTGTTCTGTGGTAATAATGAGAAATTAATAATATACATTATTTATTTCAGTACTCTATATGGTTATCTGAATCAACGTACTTATATTGTAAAAATAGGTGGGAACGATATACATTTATCGATATCGTTCTGTTTTGTCTTAATCTTACCTTGCAGAAATAATGGACGTTAGACAGCTCAAGATTAGTTTATTATAATTTAATACGACCCTTGGAGACGACGTTGAGTAAAACAATATGGCACACTACAAGGTTCCAGAAATAATTACCTACCTGAAAGAACACTAAACAAAAAAAAGCTCTTAAAACCCAACTGCTAGTTTTCATATTGTCTTTAATAATTACCTTAATATATTTAATTGCGCTTTTTTTTGTGGTAGATAGATGGAATTTTAATTGCTCAATAAATATCAAAGGTAGGTACATTGATTGTATTACTTACATTAAAATAGAAATATAAAAACATAAAACTATGAAATTAAAACTTAAAAAATAACGCAGAAGTGATGTCATGTAGTTAGTATCCAGTAGTATCTAGTACAACGCTTCTAGACGAATCGTCATTTGTCGAAATCGGGGCATCTTTAGCATCTACGAGGAAACGAAGAATAATACATAAAAACACCAACACATCAACGTGTCAAAACTTTATCTTCCATCGCTAACATCACCGAGAATCAAAAAAATGATTATCGAAATATAAATAAAGGAGGCTAATACAATAAAAGCGTAAAGTAATTCCGTGACCTTAGCCATTTAAAATCCAATTAAGAACTACCCTCAAACCGGCGGGCCCGGCACGCGGCGGAGATATGCGGCAGAGGGTGACAAACACACATTCGGTTTTTAATTAATCTGTATTTAAAGTTACCCCTTTTTATTCAAAGTGGCGCGTGGTATTGACGTGTTTCGGAATTGGAACAAGATTTTTGTTGAACTTAATAATGACCGAGGCTACTTATTTAAATCGCTTAAGTAGAGTCGCCAGCGATAATTTCTTTGCCGACATTGAGTTCAAAAATGTCTAAACAGTACCACAGACCAGTCCGTCATCTGATTGGCCTGTTCGTCGAATTAGAACAGTCAGTTTTGGACTGTCAGGCCCGACAGTCTAGAGACTGCAGGTCTGTGGGGACAGTGTCATATCATAATACTCATAATTAGGTACTAGAATGCTTTTTAATTTTCAAATGCCTTACTTTAGTAAGTAGCTAAATAATTAAAATAATTTGATGCTAAGAATATTTTATAAATATATTAAGATGCGAAAATTAAAGAGAAAACACTGACCCGATTTTACTAAAATTTGGTATGGCGATAGCTTGAATCCTGGAAAATTAGACAGTTCCCGAGGGAAAACCGATTAATAACAGTAACGCGGACAGACTCCCAGACAACAGTAGTCTTAATTTAAAGAAATTAAGTTCGTCTTGTAGCCTAACGTTATAATTTGAAACACGAAATAAAAGGTTAACGTTCGCTGTTGTTTAGTGGTAAGCACATGCCTCTTGAGCAAAGTCGTGGGGTCGACCCCGGCTCGGGAACTGGCTCTCTATTCTACTCGGAAAATCCTTATTGCTTTGACATGCTGTCAGTGTACCGAAAAATGTAGTTCATAAGTGACTGTAATGCTGTGTAAATATATTTTGAAATAAATAAATAAATAAATAAATAAGTTGTGCTTCGTAGGCAAATGTTTGACACCTACAGCAGTTCGTACACTTTTTACTGCAATAACAGAAGTCAGGGGTACTAACCCCTGAGCATAAGGGCGTAGAGAGCTAAGGATACACCACTAGTAGCCAGATAAAAGATATACATTACAGTCCTGCTGTAACTTATATACAATAGGGTTGTCGCTGACACTAGTAATATGCGTTAATGTAGCAGTAAATTTTTCGTTAACTCTACTGCTAAACACTTAAAGTGGCCAATCGCCATACTACAATACGGCCCTCGTTCGGAGTAGGTACTGTAATACAATAAGGTTATAGCATCTAAAATAAACTTTCTTGCATTGTACTTTGTATACAATGTCTCATTTGCTTTTAATTATTTAAATTTAAAAGCTGGCATTCCTAACCTGATTAATAAATTACCGCACATGAGGTAACACATATCTTCGATCAAGAGTAAAGCACGATTATGTATCTCCTCATTCATCTCAATATCGTGATTTCTGGAACTGACACGAATTTGATGTAAAATATCTTCTGATATATTTGTATTTGTGCCACAGGTTACATGGGTTTGATGGAAAACATGTCGAAATTATGATAGCGAATAATGTGCGTATCTGACTTGGAGATGCAGAGATAATGGCTTCAGCGATTGTCGTATCCCAATGGGTATTATTTTCTAATAAGTTCAATTCTTCACATGCAGCACGATATGTTGGGAATATTACACCATTAACAGTTCGTAGTGTCTCAAATGACGTTGGCCCACGCACATTTACCAGCAATAACCGCAAATAGAAACATTCATCATTCTTTGGATGAACTGTATACAAACGACCAAGAGCATCAGTAGAACGCACATCTGGATACCCAGGAACCGCATCGCCTTGCATCCGTCTTTGAAAACTCTTCGATGAAGCATTCCAAGTATAATAACGTGGCATCTCCGAGTAAAGCAAAGTTCGTGCAAACTGATCGCTTTGGCAGATTGCAAAAAAACTGGTCAATGTAGTTGCTGGAGGTGTTTCAGCACGTTGCGTAGCATTCGAAGCCGTGAAATATACTCGTTGACCATTCTCCAGATGCACCGCCAAATGCATAACAGTAGGATGACGTTCGTGAATGGGCAATGTCACTATCATTACATTATAATTGTTAATTATTTATTTATTATTTAATAGAAATAGTTTTAATATTGATTTCTTACAAATATCAAATTGTCATCCATACGTCATTACATAGCTGTCATTATACGTCAATTACAGTCCAAGTCTGATTCTTTTTTGTTATACCACGTTTTATAGTGACTGACGTTTCATGTCAAGTCACACGGGAACGCTGTCGAACGGGATAAAAAGTATCTTATGTCCGTCTCCTGGCTCTAAGCTACCTCCCTACCAATTTTCAGCCAAATCTGTTCTGCCGTTCTTGAGTTATAAGTGGTGTAACTAACACGACTTTCTTTTATATATATATATATAGATGATGACGCATTTAATCGAGAATTTGAACGGGAACGTGAATATGATCACCAGGAATTAGATTTAGTAGTTCAAACGAATGTACCCCTGTTGAATTACCAACAAAAGGAAGTTTATGATACTTTAATGAAGGCAATCGATGATGAAAATGGTGGTTTATATTTCCTAGATGCCCCTGGTGGAACTGGCAAGACATTCCTCATGTCATTAGTTTTAGCAACTGTTCGGGCGAGATCCAACATAGCGGTTGCAGTTGCTTCTTCTGGAATAGCAGCCACATTGTTAGATGGATGCCGTACGGCTCATTCAGCATTAAAATTACCGTTAAATCTTCAAACTATTGAAGAACCAACGTGTTATATTGCAAAACACTCAGCAATGGCCAAAGTTTTAGCGGTATCGAAAATCATCATCTGGGACGAATGCACAATGGCGCATAAACGTGCATTAGAAGCACTTAACCGAACATTAAAAGATTTACGCAATGACTCGAGATGTTTTGGAGGAGCAATGATTTTACTGTCTGGCGATTTCCGCCAAATACTGCCAGTAATTCCAAGATCTACGGCTGCCGACGAAATAAACGCTTGCCTCAAATCGTCAAATCTATGGCGCTATGTGAAGAAACTGCAGCTGACAACAAACATGAGAGTTACATTGCTTAATGATACATCTGCTGAAGATTTCTCGGAGCAATTGCTGACTATCGGTAATGGTCAAGTACCTGTCGATGAATCGAGCGGATTAATATCATTTCCAAATAATTTCTGTAATTTTGTATCATCAAAAGACGAACTTATCAAAAATGTATTTCCAAACATTATTTCTAACTACAAAAATAATGAATGGTTGAGTGAGCGAGCAATTTTAGCAGCTAAGAATAAAGATGTAGATGACCTGAACTACATAATTCAAAATAAGATCATTGGAACAATCCATTCATTCAAATCTATTGACTGCGTCACAAATGAAGATGAAGCCACCAACTATCCAATTGAATTTTTAAACTCTTTGGACGTGCCAGGCTTACCACCGCACAATTTACGCCTAAAGGTTGGCTCCGTAGTAATCATGCTTCGAAATATAAACCAACCAAAACTGTGCAACGGTACGCGTTTGGTGGTTAGAAAATTGATGAACAATGTAATTTACGCTACGATAATGATAGGAAAATTCAAAGGTGAGGAAGTTCTCATTCCGAGGATCCCGATGATCCCAACCGATATGCCGTTTGAATTTAAAAGACTTCAATTTCCGATACGTCTTACATTTGCCATGACCATCAACAAATCACAAGGCCAATCCTTAAAAGTTTGTGGTTTAAATCTAGAACATTCATGTTTTTCCCATGGTCAATTATACGTGGCATGTTCACGGGTCGGAAGACCATCTGCGTTGTTTGTTTTTGCGCCTGATAATAAAACAAAAAATGTCGTGTATCACAAGGTACTTAAGTGAAGAGCAACCTATGTACTAAAATACAGAAATAATAATGAATGATTAATGTAAATATATTTTTTTTTTTGTATTTTTTCCAATAAAAAAAAAACATTCTGATTATTTATTGCAATTAAGGCGGAACAAAGTTCACCGGGTAAGCTAGTAAAAGTATATTTATAATCAACATCATCAGTGTTTATGTGCACCCTTCTCCACAGTACATAGTTACCTATACTATAAAGAAGCGTCGTAGTGTGGGAAACTACAAGAAAATAAATGGGCGCATTCTAAAGTTAGAGAAAGTGCAGAAGATATTCTTAAGTATGTTATACCTACCCAACACGATTCCTACAGGGCCGACTGGGATATGGGTCACTCGAGGAATTAATGTTATCGTATTGTAAACAGAAGCCGTCAGCAACACCAAGGGTCTGCTACACTTCCTGGTAGAACTGGGTTGACAACAGTAGCACCGCTCATCCAGCACGCAAAAAAGGCGCATACATTAAGTCGTCGAGTCGTGGAAACCTAGTCTAGAACCTATCGTATTGTCAATTCTTCATTTTACTTGACAGTAAAAATGAATGCATGATGCTTGAATGGCTTTAATTAAAAACTATACGATTACATGTCAAAAGTACCCACCAGTACCTGACCCAGTATACATGGCCGTCGAGAACTACGCAATGACAACGATTTAGTTGTATTTGTATCATCCATGACGAGAAATAGGTAGGTAACTAAACTAACTAAACTCCGCGTAACTTTGCATTATCTTCTATTTCTCTGTTGCAAAACTAATAAAGTCCAAACTTAAACTTGATTTTAACTTTAATCAACTCAATTATCAAAAGACACAGAAATTACTCGGCGTTACAAAATACGGGCCTTATTTCTAATTCTACTTGACCCCCAATCACATAAAAAAGCTTCCAAACTGGAGCTCACCCTTAACTGGAAGAAAATAACACTTTGCCAAAACCTTGTTTCACGCATCGTGTACGTTCACAAAGTCTCTTACAATTTGCCAACAAAACGCATCCTCTTCACAAATACAAAACAGATCAATTGGATTCTTATTCCCTTCTCTTAAAGTGCAAGATGGTTTTTCGTGACGGTAAAAGCAAATTGGCGTTAGAGTCCTCAGGCAAAACACCGAGATGAAATCTTGTAAAAGGAAACGTCTTTCCCAGCCTCCATTGTCTACAATTACTTGCTTTGTGCAACCGTCTCTTTCCCACTCATGTAGGACATGAAAAGCTGTCTCAAAAAGAAATCACATTCGGAATCCAATTTGCGAGTTCCGTGGTTTTTTTTTGTCAAAGGAAAAGTTTGTTCCAGTGAAGTTGTTTTTAATATTCGCTTTAGTATTTCAAAGCTAAACAGTGCTTTTAATTTGGTGGAAAGTTTTGTAATGACGACAGGAAGTCGTGCAAGGCTATACCTACGATATGATATAGCGGCGGAAATCTGTGAATATTTACATTCAGAATAAATACCCATTTTGATAAAGTATAAAAAAGTATAAAATATTTATTCAGTAATTTGGCCACATGAGGGCTCTTTTACACGTCTGTAACATGGGAGTGAATCTACTAGCGCTTCGGAAAAGACCATCATTGCGGAGAAGAAGCGCCGCAAGAAACTCCAGCAGAAGGTCATTTTTTCAATTATTAAATACAATAATACTTAAAAGTAAGTTACATTACAAGGTATAATAGTAATAAAATATTATTATTTTAAACTAACACAAATAAAATCATTACAAATGTAAGGTCAATAAAATAAAAGGTAAAATGACTAGGAGAACAACATGACGAGGTCTCTACGTCAAGAACGATAATTAAAAAAACTAAATTGGAAAATAGGTCCTTGCAAGCGTGAACAGACCGGACTCCACAGACAGCACCCGTTCACGAGTATGACGCGTATCTCAGCCATCGCCTCCCTCAACCATGTGTTCGGGAAGGTGGCGACCCGATCAACGACGCCGCCGTAAGCAAAGACCTTAAAGTGAGCATGACATGCTCATGCTGCCGGACAAAGATAACAGTAAAAAAGTATCTGTCCGGTGAGAAACATCATAATGTGTTCTCAATTCTAGAATGTCTTGTGCACACAAGAATCCATAACAAAAAATACGAAAAAGACACAAGGTAAATTTAAATTTTAAAGTGTACATCATTGGCTTAAAGGCATTTTGCAATAAGCGCTGCCCAGTTCTCAGCTATAATTACAAAAAAAAAAAAAAAAGAAGACAACCCTGATTTAAGTAAGCTAGTAGTAACTACTTAAAAACGTCTTTATCATTTAGGAAGTCATTAACAGCATAATATGCTTTGCCCAGCAAGCAGCACTTAATGCGAGACTTGAATTTATTGAACGGCATATTGACAATATCAGTAGGTATCTTATTGTAGAAGCGTATACAGTTCCCCGCGAACGAAGTGCTTACTTTACGAAGACGGTGACATGGGACTACGAGTTTATCTTTATTTCGCGTGTTGAACTTGTGAACGTCACGGTTATGTCGGAAGTCATGTATGTGTTTGCGTGCATACAAGATATTTTCAAAGATATACTGCGACGCGACGGTAAGAATATTAATTTCTTTAAATTTATCTCTGAGTGAGACCCGAGAACCCAGTTTATAAATAAAACGTATAGCCCGCTTTTGTAGTACAAAGATGGTCTGAATGTCAGCCGCTTTTCCCCATAACAAAATCCCATAGGTCATAACACTATGAAAATAACTAAAATACACCAGTCTCGCCGTCTCGACGTCTGTAAGTTGTCGGATTCGCTTTACTGCATACGCTGCAGAACTAAGTTTTCCCGCAAGGGTGGATATATGCGCATTCCATTGCAGTTTCGAGTCCAAAGTAATACCTAAAAATACTATTTTATCTTCGAATGACAGCGTCTCCTCCTTTAGTCTAATACTAGCCCCATTCACTCCTTTCACAGTTGACAAAGAAAATTTCATGCACTTGGTTTTCTTGGTATTTAAAAGTAAGTTGTTGGCTGTAAACCAATCAACAGTTGTAGACAACGTATCATTAATGTCATTGAAATTTTCCTGTTTCCTATCTACCTTGAATAAAAGTGAAGTGTCATCGGCAAACAGGACTATTTCATGTTTATCGCGCACAACGTAAGGGAGATCGTTGATATAAATCAAAAACAAGAATGGGCCCAGAATTGAGCCTTGGGGCACTCCCATAGCAACAGCTGATCCAGGAGATTGCGTTCTGTTTATGTCCACCCGCTGAGTTCGGTGAGCAAGGTAAGATTTGATTAGATCAAGGGCACTGTTTTTGATTCCATAATAGCCTAGCTTCCGCACTAACGTCGCGTGATCAACACAATCAAACGCCTTGGATAAATCACAAAAAACTCCAATTACGTCTAGTGATTCTTCCCAGGCATCAAATACATGTTTAATTAAGGTTGAACCGGCATCTGTAGTAGACCGTCCCTTGGTAAACCCAAATTGACTACTGTGAAGCAACTTATTCCTATTAAAATGTGAGGATATTTGGTTTAGGATGGATTAGGATGTTTGTAAAATCATGTTTAAACTGCTACGCGGAAGCACACGACGGTTCTTTTCTTTTTCCGAAAATAAGCAGCTTAATAAAAATAAAAATAAACACCTCAAAAAAATAATTGTGACCGTTTTTATACAGTTATCTAGACCCACTTCTCAATAAATAAGATACTAGAGGACATTTCAAGCAACGCCGCGCGGAAAAATCATCATAGTCGTACAGTTTTAACCATTGACATGTCATGTGTCACATGTGGTTGGTCACTCGCTCAACCTTATCCCAACCCTTGAACGCACAAAGCGAGTCAACAGGCAATTTATTGTTTTCTTTCAACTCATGTTTCTTTTTACTACAATCTTGACCGGATAATGTCATAAGACTCCGTGACCTGAGTGCTATAATGACGATATTAGTCAACTCGACTAGGGTTGTAACCTGCTACTGACATTATCGCATCTTTGAAAGTTAGGGTTGCCACAATTCGGGACGTAACTAGTTTTTTACGAAAAACCAAAACTACCAAAAGGAGCTTTCCGAAGTTTTTTTAATGTGTGGCTTAAGAGGATTGTGAAGCGCCGTCAAAATCGCGTAGCTGTCAAAAAAATCCATACAAATTTAGCTCCGGGCGTTAACGTTTCTCACCCACTTAATCAAGTCGGATTTCCACGATTTTTTAAATATATTGTAGTTATTATATAGACCTAGGTCTGTACGTTTCTGTTTGATGTTTTTTAAATTAGTTTCTTTCTAAGTAGTATTTTCGTGAAAAGGAAAACGAACAGGCATACATACATACATACCTTCACGCCTTCAATCCCAGAGTGCAGTAGGCAGAGCTACAGAATTACCAACAACTCAAAAAACTTGTTGATAACTCTGTAACCACAATTTGCACAATTAGGCTAAGATGTTTAACAGTGTATATTAGTGACAGGTAGCAAGCCCATCGCCTAACAGTACTACAAGCCTTTATTCCCTTACGGCCAAACCCTATATTCAATCCGCGGACAGATAGGCTTACTTCGGATTAAAATTTGACACATTTTTTATGGGCAAATGTCAAATTTTAGAAGGCATGGAGTGGCACAATTCTAAGCCGGCAACCACACGGCAAAGACATGGAGTGGCACAATTCTAAGCCGGCAACCACACGGCAAAGACATGGAGTGGCACAATTCTAAGCCGGCAACCACACGGCAAAGACATGGAGTGGCACAATTCTAAGCCGGCAACCACACGGCAAAGACATGGAGTAGCACAATTCTAAGCCGGCAACCACACGGCAAAGACATGGAGTGGCACAATTCTAAGCCGGCAACCACACGGCAAAGACATGGAGTAGCACAATTCTAAGCCGGCAACCACACGGCAACAGTCATAGTTTTTCGTGATATCTATAACATATTCAACGTAAAAATCGGACTTGGTTTAAGGGTAGACAAACGTTTCGCATTTTGCATGGAAATTTATAGCTTTACAATCCTCTTATAGGAGGATATCAGGAGAAAAGATGCGCAATGTCTTAACAATGTATTTTGAGTCGCGGTAGACTCTGCCTACGAAGCCAGCGGTCTCAGGTTTGTTTCCCGGGTAGCACAATTATCTGTGTGATGAGTTTCTAGGTCAATTTATTTTATTTTATTCATTTTATTACAAACACACAACTATCCTAACAGGCTAACCTAATTCGACAGTGTGGATCAAATATTATTATTAAACATACATTACTACTTACTACGTATCCTCGTTATGGTAGCATAAAATATACAAAGTTGTTTTTGTTATTTGTGTGTGACTAATATGTATGTCATTAGATAAAAAAAAATGCCTTCTCTTGTCCCTTTCTTATGCATATACTCGTACATTGCATATAAACTCGTCATTGAGCAAAGTAGGTTTTAATTTTTACTTGATAGATTTTAACACTAAACCCCACTGACACACAAAACAAACAAGCAGGTACAGTAAAAAAACCCGATCGCCAACCCTACGTGTATCAATAACTGACCCTTAAGAAATAAAAAAGTAATAAAACGCACCCGCGGAAGGGTTCTAATTCGCGATATCGCAAACAGTTACATTTGCATTTTTATCGGCCGACTGTTTTCTATTACCTCTGGCCACCATGTTTCCGCGTCTTTAGAAAAATGTGGAAGGATTTAATATTCGGCGAAAGAATAGGGCAAGTCAGAGACTCGTAATTCTTAAATAAAGGGGAATGAAAAGTATTCGATACTTTTGCGGACCTTATTATGGGCAGCTTTATTGATGTAGATAAACGTGGATAAAACATCTATCACCTTCTAACCGGTATGTAAGTGCGAGAGTGTCAGATGCTTTATGCACCGCGACAAAGGCCTTCATACTAAAGGTCCTGTTGATCGAACTATACTTCTTGATAAGTTTAGGATGATTGCAATGTTCGCGACTGCGACTGGCGATAGCGACTGAGTCGCGCAACCCACTGTTTAGCCGCAGATGCATTGAGAGCGAATTCTGTGCGTTTCCATACTGAAAACGCTCACGCAGCAGTTGTGGCATGATTTTTAGTGTGGAAGAGCCGCAACGCTCCTCTCTCAGTGCGTTGGGTTCTTTAGTACACTGAGTAGTTTATTATATTGAGAGTTGACCAACCCCGACCGCGCGGTCGCTTGCTTTGAGCGGCGTTCGCCAACAATGCTATTTTTAAGACGTCATTCTACTATATTTTCATATCCATACTTAATGCATAAATACGTACGAGGGTGCATTGAAAAATTCTGAGCCTAAGGTTGAATATAATAAAAAAAAAACAAATAAATACTGGCAGGTCAAAGTGCCATATTTAGTCGCCATTATGCACTATCTTTTGTTTTTTTCCTGTCACAATTTTGCATTTTATGCTGGAACTGCTACATAAGGTCACTGATTTTTCAAGTAATGGATAAAATTGAGCACCGTTCTGTCATAAAATGTTTGCAAAAAAAGGGGTTAACACCAAAACAAATATTTGAAGATATGAATCAAACATAAGGGCAATCTGCTCCATCGTATGCTACCATAAAAAGATGGGTAGCTGGTTTCCAACGTGGCCGGGGGACTGTTCAAGACGAGCCTAGGAGTGGGCGGCCGTTGACGGCTACTACGGACGAAAATGTCAATAATATATTAGATGCGATAATGAAGGATAGACGATTGAAGATTGAGGAGATAGCGGAAGCAATGGGTATTTCTTATGAGCGGGCACAGAACATCATCACCGATGTTCTTGGATTTTCTAAGGTGTCAACCAGGTGGGTGCCTAGACTGCTTTCAGTCGAGAACAAACGAGTACTTGTTACAATTTCCCAAGATTGTTTATGTATGTTTCAACGTGACTTCGACAATTTTTTCAATCGTTTTATAACTATGGACGAGACATGGGTCCACCACAGTACACCAGAATCGAAAGAACAATCCAGGCAATGGAAAAGACCAGGTTCACCACCACCCAAAAAAGCCAAGGTTATTTTGTCAGCTAATAAGGTAATGGCCTCAGTTTTCTGGGATTGCAGGGGGGTTATCATGAATATCATGATAGACTATCTCGAAAAGGGCAAAGCAATAAATTCGGACTACTATTGTGCTCTTTTACGTCGTCTGCGTGAGGAAATTAAAATAAAGAGACCTGGAATGCTGTCGAAAAAAGTACTGTTTCACCAAGACAACGCTCGCGTTCACACTTCGGCGAAATCAATGGCACAAATATATGATTGTGGATTTGTAGTGCTGCCGCATGACCCTTACTCGCCGGATCTAGCTCCTCCCGATTATCATCTCTTCCCAAACCTCAAAAAACACTTGGGAGGACAAATATTTTCGACAAATATGGAGGTACAAGAAGCAGTAGACTCATATTTTAACGACCTCAGCGATTCTTTTTTTTTTGATGGGATAATGAAGTCGGAGGCGAGGTGGACTAAGTGCATTGACCTTCATGGAGAATATGTCGAAAAATAAAATTGTTATAAAAAGTGAGCCCGTTACTTTTTTTTACCAGACTCAGAACTTTTCAATCCACCCTCGTACACTAACTCAACTTTCAAAGATCCACTATTTATAGGTAATATAAAGGTGAAGGAAAAACACCGCTAGGCAACCTGCGCATTCGAACGGTTAAGGCTGTAAGAGAGTACCTAATTGCATACATACATACATACATTAAATCACGCCTGTTTCCAAGAGGGGTAGGCAGAGACCACTTCTTTCCACTTGCTACGATCTTGACAAATTTCTTTCGCTTCTTCAACATTTACATTGTCAAAGTTCATCTGAAAGGGCCATCTGTAGGACAACTCTATTTATTTGTTTTGCTTTCACAGCTAAAACGATTATGAACCTCCGACTTAAAAAGAGGGTTGTTATAAGTTTGTGTGTGTGTTTGGCTGTGTGTCTGCCCGTGGCACCTTAGCTTTTAAACAGGTAAACCGAATCGGATGAGGTTTTTAATTTGAAAGCCAGTTTTCTAGCGGTGGTTCTTAGCTAGGTTTCGTGCAAATCGATCAAGCCATTTAAGAAATATGAGCTCTGGCCTATTTTATCGGGGGTTTTAATCTATCTACTTAGTACCTATAGGTATAATTTTTGGTATGAAGATAGCCTGAACCCTAGGGCAGCTCAGGCAGCCAGCTCTGAGAACGATCCTGAGTATAGATATTGGTGCGCAAAGTTGAGGAACCGCCGAGTCACGCAGGCGGCGGCTGCTGTGTGCCGAGCGGCCGCTCAGAGCGAGTGGACCCGGGGGCGGACTTAGGCAGGTAATCATAAATAATAAATATCAGGGGACAATCTCACACAAACCAAACCAAACAGACCAAAAAAATAACTCACGGTTTTTACATTCTAATTCAAAAGTATAGGTAATTTTAAAAGACCATTTTCATTAATTTTGTATTGTATCCAATAGTTTTGTTTTAATATCTTTATTTATTTAGCAGACATTTTATGGATGACATACATACATAAACTCACGCCTTCATTCCCAGAGCGGGGTAGGCAGGGCTACAGAATTACCAAGCACTCTTAAATAAGTTGTTTTGCACAATCAGGCTAAGATGTTGACATTGATGACATGATTATTTAAAATTAGTGTTGGCATTTTCTAATAAATTACAACAATTAAATGATATCTAATGATAAAAAGTGTTTGTAATAATGTTAAAAACATACTATTTCAAGCGGTTTTCGCCTAACCCGTAAGATACACCTAGGAGGGCTTCAAGTCAAAAACGAATGTCAAACAAAGGTCAAATGTACTTTTGTCGAAATGTCCGAAATAGATAAATATTTCAAAAACTTAATAATGCAGAAAGGCTTTAAAACCATATTCCTCGAAATGGTTTTCAAATTAGAGTAATTTAAAAAATATGAACAATCCCAATTGACCTAGCACCAAACTAAGCTCCAGGCGTGTACTATGGGTACTATTTAGGCAACGATAAACTTACTTATAAAGATGAATACATACTTAAATACATAGAAAACACCTAAGACTCAGGAATAAATACTCGCGCACATCACCAAAATATTTGCCCGTACCGGGGATCGAACCAAGGACCGCTAGCTTCGGTTTATGAGTGTTTTCTGTAATACCGTGCATAAACCAGAATCTATTATACATACACCGTGGGCCTGAGTGACCCGAAGAATTTTCGCAGCGCATTCCTTATATATGGAGTCAAAAATGTTCTGAAAAGTTCCCCACTTCACCATAATTATAGTGCTTTCCTAGAGCAAATGTACGAGTTCTATGAAAAATACCCTAATTGTTATTAAAACATCTCGATGTGTTGACTATAGAACCAACGAGAAAGTATACACTTTTAAACAACAAAAAAAAACAAATCGGTCCAGATGTTTTAAGTACTTAATCGGGGAGCAAATTAACCTTTTGAACGCCGCCGTACGTCAAATACAAAATGTGTCACTCACACGCCAAACATGTTTGCTATGCTAAGCAAATTACAACTTAATCCATACGAAACAAAGTCTCTTTTAATCTCTAACTTGTGTCTGTGGCCGACGGTGGCCTCAGTGGCACGACTTTCAATAGGTTTCAAAAGGTTAAAAAAAACCTACTTATACAAATTGAGAACCTCCTCCTTTTTAATAAACCCATTTATTATCGTCGAGTCCGTCCCTGAATTGCCACCATGCTAGTATTTTGTTAGTCGGCAGCTTTGTCGCGACTCGCGCGCATGTCCCGCCGCCCCTCTCCCTCCCACGCGCGCTCTCAGACAAGGACAGCCGTCACGGGACACCGAGAGACAATATTTGGTCACTCATTGGCTACAATGCTCTCGGCTTATTTGTACACTTAAATTTTTAAGTTATTTTTGGATTCTTTGTTTGACTTGCTTTTTAAAGTAAGTTTTAACCAAAAAGGGTAAAGAGCCGAGTCCTTGGGTCGTTCCCATAGTTTATATTGTAGCATTTTTAATCGACTACTACAGAACATAAACAAAACTTATGATCCCAGCAGTCCACATACACTTTGTACACGTTCTGTCAGCATGAGAAGCAAAACCCACCAACATCTTAGAAATTAACCTACCACCAAGCAGCAGTGTTTGCATTGATGTGTTCCGGTTTGGGGATAAGACAGACGGTGAAATGACTTGCGTAGAGGCATTCCATCTTAGTCCTCTTAGGGTTGGCATTTGCAGTCTAGTGAATGCGAATGTCTATGTGTCACAGTTTCCAGTTACCCTCAAATGGCCTGTGTGCTCTTTTGCCTACCTATGTCATAAACAACCATTACCTTTACATTACTTTGAGTATCTACTGGTTTATTCGTTTAGTATTTTTTTATTTGTAAGTATTATCATCTGTTTTTGATATTTTTTGTGCAAACTTGTATGTGTCCAACCCTATGCATTGTCCTAACTCATTAACTTCAGGGTTAGCTGGAAGAGATCTCATTAAGAGATAAGTTCACCTTTGCACATTATTTTAATATTTATATTTTTGTGCAATAAAGAGTTTACATATATACATACATACAAACAAAAACAAAAAAGAGCTGGCAACACAGACGTAAAAAGTAAAACTTGCGAAATGTTACACTATATTTTTGCGATATGTAAGTATCTCGTCTAGTGCTTCAGGTGTCCTGTGTTAGGTTTTTTGCCTTCCTGTTGCCGGAAGACACGCATACGTGGTACTAATTTAAATTAATGGTATGTAATGTAACCCCTATCGAGTCGGCCTATTTGTACCTACTATTGGTGGCAACGACAAAGTTCGAGAGCTGGTTTTTTGGGGCAAGGATTAACATCTGAGAACCATAGGCATGTGATTTCTCAAGACTACAATCTCAAGACTGCAATCCTAAGGCCTCAAATACTTTTCCAACCCTGAGGACCACTGGAATGCCTCTATACTAGTAATTTCACTGGCACAAATGCAAATTAACATGAAAATAAACATAACATACACATCTTAATTTAACGTTGTAACCTATAATTTCAAAATTAGCTCTTATGTTCTTACGAACTAGGATTATATTTAGCAATGACGCGAACAGCAGGCGTGACCCTCACTCATCACGTAGTCTTGCATCACCACTATGCTCATCGGTACGCATTTTTTCGATTGTACATAATTTTGGATGTTGTCTTTTATTTTAATCTCACTATAACCTTTTTACCTTACTTTTTACACATAGTAAAAAGTATCTATTAGAACAGCAGTTATCGACAGGCCTATTTTTTATATTCTGCTAAGGCCTTGTCTTGTATCTACTACACGATGTCACGCCAATTGGCTTCCACTTCCAGTTGGCATTAAAAAACTTCTGATACCTACTATGTCCGCTACAGAAAATATTGTGAGGGTTTTCAAAACGTACCTATATGTATTTACCTATTACACGAGCAATATTCGTATTTTATACGTAGGTAAAGATTTTGGTGAGAATAAAATTGCGGAGTGGAGTATCTAGGGGTTTTTCGCGTCAATACATTTATCCGTCGTTATCTTCGAGAAAAAAATATTTCAACCTAAGCCACGCTCGGTCTTCCGGGTACTGTAAAATAATTGATGGTCCCTTTTCATAGTTGTATCTGTATTAATCATATATTTATACTACAGTTTCGGTTCAATTTAATTGCATACTTGCCCTGTTATTTCACTGGGTCCGGTAACGCACAGGGTACCTATCCTGTTTTTTATCGGAGAGGAAATCCTAGCTGATGTCCCCAAACCGCTGTTTCGTTGAAATAATGTTTTTTTTACGTTTTTTTTAATGGCATTGGAAGGCAAACGAGCACACAGCCCACCTGATGGTAAGTGGAAAATGTGACCTTTAGACGTTCGCATTCACAAGACTGCAAATGCACTGCCAACCCTGAGGACTAAGATGGAGCCTCTATGCTAGTCATTTCACCGGCTGTCTTATCCCCAAACCGGAACACAACAATGCGAACACTGCTGCTTGGCGGTAGGTTAATGGACAAGATGGTGGTACCAACCCGGACGAACCCTGCACAAGGTCCTCTCACGAGTAAGTAAGTATTTACATTTTCGTGATCATAATCTTTGTATCGGTTCACTAATGTTTGACCAAAAAATTATCGACAAATAGTCATTTGACAAACAACGTTTCACCAAATGATCATTTGGCAAACGAGACAATTGACAAAAGTATCATCTTACAAAAACTCACTTAGCAATTGATCATTTAGCAATTAGTTTACCTATTTCTGGGCAGAAAAAAAAACAACCTCGAAGGCCAAGGCGGGAGCCAAGCTCCCGCCTTTGCCTTCTAACCTAACCTATCCGAGTCGGTTATGCCCTGATACGTCTTCCTCGTAAAATGTAAATTTAACTGTTGATCATTTGGAAAAATAAGTCATTTGTAAAATGACTAGTAGTAAAATGATCAATTGACTTAACATTTTTTTGCAAGACGTTGTTTGTCAAGTGTAATTTTGCCAAATGTCTTTTGGTCAAACGGCAGGACACCCTTTGTATCACACTGCTGGAAAAGGCCCCTTTGCTCCCCTTTGTTCTTTTCTTTGCTCCCCTTTGTTCTCTGCTTTGCTCCCCTTTGTTCTTTGCTTTGCTCTCCTTTGTTATTTGCTTTGCTCCCCTTTGTTCTTTGCTTTGCTCCACTTTGTTCTTTGCTTTGGTGCCCTTTGTTTCTTGCCTAGTCCCGTTCTAGATCACGCTCCCACCAAAATCTGATAAAGCGCTTGTTCATTCCGCCATCTCCATGTGGATCGTCCCGATCTACGACGTCCATTATAATCAAATTAAAACGGTTGTACATCACAGACAAGCAGCTTACCGAATTGTGTCATTACTTCTTGTTGTTTTAAATGATTAACGTTTATTTTTCTGCGAATGCGTCGAGACTGTAAGGTTAATTAATATGAAATCTTGATTGAGCAAGTGTTTGCCGACTCACGCGCATGATGCGCAGAAAAAAACAATACCTAAGTATATTACTATTACAGGATTACGGAATTATTACATTAATATATATAATTTTACGTATGCTCTACTTTTTTATATCTGTGCCAACAGCGCTGTCAGCCTGCGAGAATCTCAATGATTAAATTTACGAACTTTGTATAATCACGTCAGTAATGGTTTTTCAACTACGATATGTACCAACATTTTTTACATACCATTTTGAACCTTATTTAATCAGCTAACGAATTGAATAATAGCAATAGAATGGGTAAGTAATATTTGTAGGTAATCGTATGAGATGTGAGTATTTTCCGGTACTGTATGAGTAAGCCTATCTATAGTCTGTGCAAATTGAAATTGGTAAAGATATAAACACAACCAAACGAATCAATTTATACCATTATTACAGGATAATCACGTGCTTTAAGATCATGTGACGTCTTAGCAATGATAAAATAACTATTAATTAAACGTTATTTTAAATAAAACACGCTTGATAAATATTTGAGGTTATGTGTAATAAGTGTTGAAGCTTCTGGATTCAGGCAGGCAGGGACCTAACTGTGTGGTTTCTCGGTAATGAATGCTTTTATTATAATGATGTTTTAAATAATATATTTGAAAATATTAGGTAAGTACATTGACATTATCCATAAAGTAAATTGAGAAGAGAAGAGGACGCGGCGGCGGTGCGTTGCCCGTTTTATAATAATTAACAGCGCCTCTAGCGGCCATCACGGGAAACTCGCTACTCGGCGAGTGAGACGTAGATTTCGTCGTAACAATAAGTACTAATTTGTTTACATCTTTGACCATTTCAATTGACACAGACTATACGACGTTACTTCACGTTACGGTAGCTCTTACTGTCAACTGAATGAGAACTATCATAACGTCAACATGCTTACGATATAAAGGCAAGTTGGGTGGATCAAAGTGGAATGTTTCTGCTGTCGGTACGAAGCCGATAGACCTGGTACGGTCGGCGGTCTAATCCTGCATTTGCTTAATTCGACTGTTTGCCCACAATTAACCGACGCACTGTGCGGACTGGTGGGTACAGAAGTATTACTTACATTTATAGTTGTTTTAAGTTCGTATTCTTTTACTTCTTTTGAATGGCACATGCAAATCATTAGGTAATAAATAAAGGTTCGATCCTCACTTAACAAGAATAAATGTAGTGTTCAAAGAAATAACTACACTAACTGCCGTAATCAGAGACGTAAATTTAATGCTTGACTAAAGTGGCTGTTGCCACTTTCTTTGCTATGGCAATAGAATAAGATAAGTCACTAAAGTTTTAAATTTAATTGATGTGTCTGAGTACGGCCGTAAGGCTTAAAGCCTGTTTTAAGAAACACTACTAAATAAAAATATCTAAAAAAGACCCCCGTTGGCCCGTAGCATTATACGAGTACCGAAGATAGGTATGTACTGGCAGCATAAACGTACCAATAATATTTTTTAGCCAAAGTATGCTCTGTTCCTTTTCTGTCAAGATCAAAATCCCGAATTTTAAATTCCGAATACAAAGTTTTAGGAGAAAACTTTACTTTTTGGTATCGCTTATCTGCCCTCCTCAGCAAATAAACAGTATGTACCTATCCCAAAATTAATAACCAAATCAGTTTTAGTTCTCTTCTCTTAGTATTATCTAAGGGTGATTAGCTACAGGAGTTTTATCTGACTTATTACGTATAAGCTTACGAGGGCAGTTATAACGTGTATGTGTAGCAACTATACTCGTATTACAACTCCTCCCTTTCTTTTCAAGTAGCCCTACGAGTATCTTGGGCAGGGCAGTGTCCCAATTTTATGAATATTCTGGAAAATAATCGGGATTTTAAGGTGCTCCCCACAATTAATGAAGAATATTTAAATCACATTTTAGCTTATTATCATCATCGTGTCAGCCGAAAGACGTCCACTGCTGGACAAAGGCCTCCCCCAAAGCTCTCCACTCAGACCGGTCTTGTGCTTTTCGCGTCCACCGCGTTCCCACGATCCTTACAAGGTCGTCACTCCATCCTGTTGGAGGACTACCTACAGCTCGTCTCCCGGTCCGCGGACGCCTCTTAAGAACCTTCTGACCTCATCGGCCATCAGTCCTGCGAGCGATGTGCCCCGCCCACTGCCACTTAAGTTTAGCTATTCTTCGGGCTATGTCGGTAACCTTAGTTCTACTGCGGATATCATCATTTCTGATTCTATCACGCAGAGAAACCCCGAGCATAGCCCTCTCTATAGCCCTCTGAGTGACTTTGACTTCCTTATGAGGCCCATTGTTAGCGCCCACGTCTCAGATCCGTAGGTCATCACATCACTGGCAACACTCACTGGTCAAAGACTTTTGACTTCAGACACTGCGGTAATTTGGACGAAAAGGTGTTGCGAAGCTACATTTCTGCTAATGCGCGTTTATCTATAACTTAGAGAGTAAATCTTTATTAATAGCGATGTCGTTGTGCGCGTGAGTGTCCGCAGCGGTAACATGATCTGTTCTCGCATGACCACCTGACGCTGTTTGCGCTGGCTGTTTGCGCCTGCGCAGCCTCTATTTGGACATTTTTAGAAACTTGAATTTCCATTTATACTAAGCACGTATGATCGACCAATTTATTTGACATCTCAATTAACCAACCTTGAACTTTATTCTGCTATATTTAAAGTGTTGTTAAGTGTAAAGATATGTTGGTAGCGGTAATGAAATAAATAGTAATGTGACTAAAAGGTTATTAGGTTCTTGTTGGTTTTTCTCAAGTTTCTTGATGATTCTTGCTTGTTTAATTTCCTTCGGTTTAAGTCTGGTTTGGTTTCGTAACGTTTCTTAGTAGCTTAGTGGTTTGGTTCGTCTTCTTAAGCAGTCGTGAATTCAAAATTCAAGTCTACAATAATTTTAAACCAAAGTATTTCAATTCTTTCTTGAGAACCACTGCTTGTATTTGAAACCTTGTTGTGTCTCTGTTATTCATAAACGCACTATAAATTTATTTTAGTTAAAGTATGCTTTGAACCTTTCTGTCAGATGCAAATGTCAAAGTGACAGATAAAGACAAAGCATACTTGAAACACGCATTAGTTATTGCACGTTTATGAATAAGAAGGTTAGTCTCACAGCCACACTAGTGTTAAAATTTGAAAAAGGAACGCGTTGTCTCTAAATTGCTTCTGAGTATGGCGGTTAGTCTTCAGTCTTGACATCGTAGTCTTAAGGTTGAAAATGTCACCATCAGGTGGCATGGGCTCTGGTTGACTTACTCAACGCCATATAAACTGTTAATGAGACGAGAACCCCACAGAACTGAGATGGAATGTTCCTCCGCGAGCCATTTAACCGGCTGCCTTCACTACATATAACGAAACATAACGCGAACACTGGTGCTTAGCATCAGGGCTAGTAGGTCAGAGGCTGTAGCCTACATGTAAACGCTACTAATGTTTTAATTCTTCTCAAAATGTATGAGACAAAAATTTACTGTGAGAGTGTTCATTTTTCATTTTTTCTCTCTTTCTCTCTTAAGATTTTGGTGTGTTTTCCTGCGGAAACTACGCAGAATATTTAAAATATTTTTTAATTTGTTATTCATAGATTTATATAATGCTAGACTAAGTAGTACCATTGTAATATTAAGTATATAAAAAAAAATGAGTTACTGCTGAGTTTCTTGCGGCGTTTCTTCTCAGCAGTGAGTGGTCTCCTCTTGTGAAGCGCTGGTAGATTCTTGACGTGTAAAAGTGCCCGTGCGGCCTACTTACTAAATAAATGTCTTTTTTTTTAAATCTTACATTGTACTTACTTAATATGTATAGGGTATATCTATAGGTTGAGGTAGACTGGGATAATGCGACCCATTTTAAGAGACCAAAGTTTTCTGAATCCCACCTCTCTATTCTGCCGTCCTACCAAAGAAGGCGACTAACTGCATAGTATTAGTACAAGCAATTTAAATTTAATATGAGTTCTAATAGAGTATTAAATGCTTTGACTTCTACATTCTAAGATTCAAAGATTCAAAGAATTTATTTGCTCAAAATACAGTTGTGTAGATGTTACATTACTTTTTAAATTATGTCCAGTGTATTCAGCCTGCATGCAGGCGAGCAAAACATTTGTCGGAGCGATACAATTAAAATAAAATTAAATTAAAAATAAAATACAATCATCCAATCTCCATGTCTTCTCGTGGATGTCGTAAGAGGCGACTAAGGGAATAATAAAGGCTTCCAGTACTCTTAGGCGATGGGCTTGCAACCTGTCACTAATACACTGGTAATATCTGCGCCTGATTCGTGCAAAACGTGGTTACAGAATTATCAACAACTTATTTAAGAGTGCTTGGTAATTCTGTAGCTCTGCCTACCCCACTCTGGGAACTAAGGCGTGAGTTTATGTGTGTATGTATGTAAATACAATCATTAACAAAATATAAAGAATAGAATAACAATCAATAAACATTCAATTAAATTAAAAATTAAAAATGTCAGTTACGATTATTGCAGTTAGCCGCTTTCTTTGGTAGGACGGCAGTATTTCTTTCGCCGTGAAACATTAGTAAAACTATGTAAAACCCTAACGATAAAAATATTAAAAATTATTCAGTCAAAGTTTTTTTAATGACTACTTTTTTCCGACACAACCACAGGATCGTTCGTTATAATTGAACAAAAAATGAATTTATTCTCCACTAAATATCAATTCAAAAAACCATTCTAACAATCGTTGAACTTTGTAAAGGAACTTAATACGTGGCCGAGTGAAAACCGATATTGTACCATTGTTTATCCCTTATTGTACTTGTACGCTTTTTGTACTTTTTTGTACTAACGCTTTTATAATATGATAATATTTAGCAAATAGGACGCAGCAGCGCGTTCGGTGTTGTGATGGATTTTCGCGCGTGGTTGTACTTTTGTGTAGCATTTTACATTTAGTTATTTACACGTCAGTTCCGGTAAAAAATAATGCAAAAAGGCTAAGGTGTAAAAATAGAAGAAATAATGGTTTAATACAACCTTATTCTGCAAGCAGAGCATGTATGGGTAAGGACCAAACAGTTGGACACACTAACTACGTCCGTGAAGTTAGCAGATAATTTTCACGTAAAAACGAGTTTAATTTTTTCAGCTTAAATCACCAGAACTATGTTTAAAAATTATCAGGAACTATAGAACTATCCTGCATGCCAATAGAACTTCGATACTTTTTTGTTTTTCTGGAAAATGATCTGCTAACTTCACGGACATACACTAACTCACTCAATTCAATTTTCTATTAAACTTTTCCGCTGTGACACGAAAACTAGCCATACAATAATTGTAGGGATACTTTTCGTCGCACAACGGAACTTGTTTCGACATTGTGTCCAAACGAATTCGGTGTCTGTGTACAAGTAGTACAAGCCTAGAGCTTAGTTTGGGACTAGGTCAATTGGTATGACATCTTCCCCTGATATTTATTTATTTAATTTTAATTCGCTTAGTTAATTAAAAACCCACTATTCAAAAAACTTCAAAATCTCATGGCTGTTTAAACTGTCACTATATTTCGTAATCTTTGCACATTTAATAGGATCCTGCGAACCCAACTTTTTGTATCCATTGAGTTACAACAACACGATTAAACCTGTCCGTCCGTCCGTCCGCGCGTGTAATCTCTAATGATGCAAACTGCCCACTTTGCACAATGTATTTTTTGCGGAATTAGATATAATGTGTCAAGATTTGGAGGAATTGTGGTTAAGTGTATTGCAAAAAATGTATTTTTCGTCTCTATCACAGATCTTTTGACGTTTCTTTTGCAGGATGCTGTGGATTGGTAATGTGTTGTTAAAGTAAATGAAATGCCTGCTCGTATGTTTGTTTATCTTTCTGTCAGTTGGTTACGTTTGCATTTAGAAATAGCTTGAGCCCTTGATAAAGACAATTCCGAATAGTTTTTAACCCAAAAAATACACCGTGTCCAATAAGTTCGAATACACATATTTTTGCTCTAACCCTAAAGACATACAGACTACAGGCCATCGAATTCTTATTTTAATTAATCAAGTATGGTGTCGTTAACAAAATACAATCGTTTCAAACATCAAGCATTTGTAGTTTTCTTTTAATCCACGATGAAACAGTTTCGTGAAACGATTATAAGAAAATTTAGCAATGGCGACAGCCCAGGTGCTACTTTAAGGCCTTAAAACCCCTTGGAATTAAACACAATCTAGTTTACACCACAATCAAAAGGTATAAAGAGACCTCCTCAGTAGAAGACAGGAAAAGATCCGGTCGGCCACGTTCAGCTAGAACCGATAGAGTAGTAAAGATTGTGAGAGGGCGACTTTGGCGGAAAAAATACCGTTCTATCCGAAAATTGGCTGCCGAGCTGAAAATTTCAAAAGGATCGGTACACAATATTTTGAGGGTGGATCTTGCATGCCATGCCTACAAAAAACGAAAAGTTCATGGCATTTCCGAAGCGACCAAGAAAAAGAGAGTACAAAGATCCAACATAATACTTTCTTGGCACGCAGGGGATGAGTTTGTATTTTCTGACGAGAAACTGCTCGTGTTAGAACAGCCTCATAATGCCCAAAATGATCGATTGTGGGCACCAATGATAGAAGACATTCCGGACAACCAGAAAAATGTTCCTAGGTTCCAGAGCTCACCATCGGTGATGGTGTGGGGTGCAGTTTGTAAGCGGGGTAAACTACCTCTAGTATTTATCGATAAAGGCGTTAAAATCAATGCTCAATACTATAAATCCGAGGTTTTGGAGAAAATTGTTGCTCCAAATTTAAAAAGGATGTTTAAGAACGAATATTATGTTTTCCAACAAGACGGAGCTCCTTCACACACGGCAAACGCTGTTCAAGCTTGGTGTCAGGCTAATTTGACCGATTTTCTGCCGAAACATGAATGGCCACCCAGTTCTCCGGACTTGAACGTATTAGATTATTTCGTGTGGTCGTACATGCTCTCGGAACTACATGATTATAAAATCGCAAACCTGGATAATTTCAAAAAGGTTATCGAGCATATTTGGGACCAAATACCAATGGAAGCGGTGCGTGCCGCGTGTGATTCATTTGAGAAACGTTTGAAGCTAGTAAAAGTTAAAGGTGGGGAGTTATTCCGAAACATTTGTTGTAAATATTATACATACGTGTGCCATTAATAAAATATACTTTTGATTGTATTAACTGTTTGTACATTTATTTTATTGAGAATCTAAACTGTATGCAAACTTATTGGACACGGTGTATAGTTAGTACGTAGACGAGTCACTAGATTTTTTATTACCATAAGAGTTCCGGAGGCTGAAAGCTGTAAGTGATCATTGAAAACAAGTTAAGACGAGACCGCTGATTCATTAAAAAAAAAAACAATTTAAAATGTCAGGGAACAATCTGAAACCAACTAGGCTACACATGCCGTCAAATAATTAAATAATAACGACCAGAGAACAAGTCAGGAAGCGCTTTCCATTATTATCATGTCTAATGGGAGATGTCTTGCGAATACGTATCTACAGCCTATAAATAGATACAGGAGGAGAGCTACACTATGACGAATTCAAGAAACTTCGTTTGCCCTGGCCTTTTTTATTTAAATATTATCTTTTCATTCTTTATAGACAAAACATACAAAGAGGTTATTCATATAATCGATTCAATTCGCCAGTTGCGTACGTCAGTCAAGCCTTTGCCATAACAATATCCAAAATTAAAAAAAAAAAAAAACAAAACCTTTTCGAACATCTCTATCTCCCACGCAAAAAACAGTTTAAGCTGTATGCAACTTTATGTTGGACCAATAAGGTTGTAAGTTTAGTTATTATTTAGAAAACAATATTTTATTTCTGAGTACAAAGGTCCAACGTTTTTATTCGGTCGATTCCGCAATTATTCCGAACAATAAGTAATTGATATCCAATGAATGGTTTCGAATGGCAAAGCGTCCAGTATCACCTGCACCCTTTCATCCCCCAATTTTATACTAAGTTACGATAATTCCGGGGTAAATGTAAGAATTTTCATAGGTCTTAATAAAATGGTAGTTGGTTTTACCTGCTATTATGTTCGTATTTTCATTGAGTTGTCGTTTTTTTTAGTTTTTTGTACAATTAAAATTATATTGCGGTTTAAAAGCTCCCAGCTGAGCGCTGAAGTATTGGATGACAGTATCTTTGTTTGGAAAGTAACCCGTTGTCATGAACGTATTTAGATTCTTATTTAATGTACAATGCCATAGTTTTTTTTTCCAAAACAACTCTTTTGTGGTAAAATATCGGCAGGTTTTAGATTTAGTTGTAGATTGTTTTTTAGTGAAAGTTTTAAAGGCAAAGGAAATCCTGTAATATTAAGGTTTAGAAGTAAAAATAAAAGTCGGATGTCGTTTCTATAAGTGCTTTAATGGTTTAATAAAAGCAACCTTTACTTGGTTTTATCCCACGAGATCCATTACTTTTGTACCTGTAACGAGGTCTTTGCTAACGTCAAGAGTACATTGCAACCGTATGTCCACAGCTTTGATTTTTAAATTTAAATTTTATACACAACATTGCTACATTTAACTCTACTTGTACCAGAAAATGGACGGAATACGTCGTCAGTTTACGTCAATTTTCAATAGCTGAAGTTAGCGTTATGCATCTTGCCCTGGCTACCTGGTTACCCTGGTCTCTGCTAGCGTTCAGACAAGACCTTGAAAGAAGCGCCACAAAAAAAGTCTAGCAGGAGGCTATTTCGACACAAGCAAGGAACAACATTGTATCTCAAATGTTATTTTAGCTTGAGATACCATTTGTTCATGCACAAATACGTTTGAAATTAGAAGTCACAGTAAATTGAGATAAAAAAAATCTCCTTGCATGTGTCGATTTTTTAAATAATAAATTTTTATAAGTACATTTTAACACTACATGGGGATAAAGTAATAATATAACAGGTATATACAAGTAGCTAAATATAAATATCCCTTACATACATACATAAACTCACGCCTTCATTCCCAGAGTGGGGTAGGCAGAGCTACAGAATTACCAAGCACTCTTAAATAAGTTGTTGATAATATAAATATCCCTTTTAGAAGAAAAATCACGTTTCAAAAAACCCTAATTATACTAATTGATGGAAACCGCCCACCGTTTCATTATACACGCGTATAATCAAATGCTCTATTAGTAAACCACTACTACTAAACACAGTTAAAACTGCCACGCCTCTAACAATAACACAAAAGGCCACTAACAACCAACTCTAACAACAATGGAACAATCCCAAATACTCAAATATATTTAATTGACTTTCTATATCAAATCGAGGACTTATTAATAATATAAAGGATATATTAAACAATTGCTGAGCGTACAAAGTTCCCGTTCGGAGTCAATAGATGTCGTGTGGCGTCTTTGTTCCGAGTTCCGCTTTGTTCCCCGCTTTGTTCCGCGTTTGGAACAAAGGGGTTATGTTTGAAACACGGCTGGAAGCGAGCGCTACTTCGCCTGTGCACATTAACTTACGTTTCCTTGTGGCTTTCTATTGTTTTAATTAATCGTGGAGTCTTGAGGATTTGTGCAATTGGGATAGACCAAAAAAAATAACTCACGGTTTTTACATTCTAATTTGAAAGAATAGGTAATTTTAAGATACCAATTTTATTAATTTTGTATTTGATCCAATAGTTTTGTTTTAATATCTTTATTATTTAGCAGACATTTTGTGGATGACATGATTATTTTAAATTTGGGTTGGCATTTTCTAATAAATTACAACAATTAAATGATATCTAATGATAAAAAGTTATTGTAATAGAGTAATAAAACATACTATTTCAAGCGGTTTTCGCCTAACCCGTAAGATACACCTAGGAGGGCTACAAGCCAAAAACGAAAGTCAAACAAAGGTCAAATATCCTTTTGTCAAAATGTCTGAAATAGATAAATATTTCAAAAACTTAATAATGCAGAAATGCTTTAAAACCCTATTCCTCGAAATGGTTTTCGTTTTAGAGTAATTTAAAAAATATGAACAATACCAATGGGCTGAAATAAGAATTTTTAAGTTGTTAGTAGTAGCTAGTTGCTAGTGAGCTCGCAGACCCAAACAAACGTAGTAAAGTTTATCTTTTTTAATGGTCCAAATAGGACCTGTGTGGTTGCCGGGTTAGAATAGTGCCACTCCATGTCTTCCCGTGGATGTCGTAAGAGGTGACTAAGGGAATAAAGGCTTGCAGTACTGTTAGGCGATGGGCTTGCAACCTGTCACTAATGCACTGGTAAACATCTTAGCCTGATTGTGCAAAACGTAGTTACAGAATTATCAACAACTTATTTAAGAGTGCTTGGTAATTCTGTAGCTCTGCCTACCCCTCCCCGGGAACAAAGGCGTGAGTTTATGTATGTATGTATAGGACTATTATTCGGTTATGTCCCAAGGCGCAATGGGCTAAGCACGTCAGCGTGTCAGTGTTAAGCTGGACTGGGGGTTATTATGACGTAGTTATATGCAGTTCAGTTTACGCTGAAAGAAAGGGAAAGAGCTATATAACTGCTATAGCTCTATCCTTCTCGCTCGCCGTAAAATTAAATGCATAGCTAGGTCATAATAACCCCCTGTTCCAGATTTTTACAATCGTACACTAACCGCGAGATGAATTACAACACCCTGTGCTCGGCTTGACACATCCAGCGACTTTTTCATGCCCTTTTGTATAGGATGTCTGGCTATCAGCTGGGCACTTACTCAATAGTCTGCCTGAAGCCATTAGACGTGAAAAAAATAAAAATAAATTCAAGAGACTGTTAAAAAAACATTATTTAGATTTATTTATATAATATTAGAAATGTATGTTTAGTATACTTCACTGATTTTTATGGACAGCATAATACTGTTATTTAATTTTAATTTTATTACATGTTAATGAATGCCTATCTTACTGACTGCCGTTCCCACAGTCAAACAGTTACTCCAGTTTTGTGGGGCAATGCCTAATTTTAGTCTTAATTGAAAATTGTACTTATTAAATAAATAAATAAATAAATAAAAATGTTTTTTGGTGCTAGATATGATTACGAGCAAGATGGACGCAAGTTGCAGAAAACCGACTGATGTGAAGATCCTTGAGGAAGGCCTTTGTCAAGATGTAGCCGTCCTTGGGCTGATATGACGCTGAAAAGCAAGCACTTTCCAGGTAGAACCACTCCATATTACCGATGTGTTAAAGGGAAAATACCAAGCCCTAGAGAAGATAGGTACCTACAGATGTAGTGCATAATTGTTTTCCATCGTATTTTGTCGGAAACGTTCGTATCTGTCATGCTTCTTCAGTCAACCTCAGTACTTTTGGACTGTGACCAACTGAAATAGCAAGACACGTTCGTACGTTTCCTTGAAAATACGAAGGAAAACAATTATGCACTACATCTGTACCGTTATCTTAAATGTATAGAATTTTGACAGTTATCGAAAATCGTGTAATCGTTTAAGCCTCGCTTCGTATAGGTACTTAATACCTACCTATAAAATCGGTGCAAATCCCCAAATCGGGGACCACCTATCACCTAGCACCGATCACCGATCACGATCACCGATCACCGATCACCGTTCACCTTTCACCGTTCACCTTTCACCGTTCACCGTTCATAATCACCGCTGGGAGTATACCTCCGCTAGGAGCGTTCACCGCTAAGAGCATCCTCTGCTAGAAGCATCCACCGCTAAGAGCAGACCATCGCAAATACCCATCTACTCCTCCTCTACTCACCTTCTTGGCCGGCGCGGCGTCTATCTCCGGGACCAGGATCGTCGAGTGGGGTCCGGTGCTACACACCGGGTGCTACCCCCCTGACGCCAGGATCCTGGCATCGTACACCGTCGGGCTGCCGACGGGTTACCTCCATCGCCGCTCCGCGTCACTCTAATTACGAGGGAAGTGCTATCCACTTCACAGAATCAGACCACACCCTACGAACCTACTACCCTCTTCTGATCACACTACCGGAGTTCTTTTTCAATAAATTCTTTAAACTTTTATCGAGTTTTTCTTGCCACCCGGTAGGACGTGACAGTGGCCAGTGGTCGCTGTTGTAGCCAATTTATTCATTCAATTCTTGAATTATTTAATTATTTAACAGTTTTCAGGTTTCACTGCTATATTTTTTCTCAGCCTATATCGACGTCTATTCCTCCATTTCTCAGCTATCATTCACACAGCTTGTTGTTCCAACCCATTCCACGATGTTAAAGATAACAAACACGACAGCGATAGCACTCCGCCACAAAAGCCTCCGCAGCCGAGGGCGGGTTCGCGTGGGAGACTGGAGAACGCAAAAAATAGTACAAAAACCTACCACGCGCCCTTTGCTCTGTACACTGGCATGATTTAGAGACGTAGGTTAGTTCAGCGATGGCACTTTGCTGAAAAACGATCAATTTGTGAACTCTTTTAAGGCGTTTTTTTTAAATAGCCAAACGATTATCAGAAAATGTAGGATAATGTATAGCTCGTTACAAGACCAAGAGGGCGATTTTTGACTTTCGGGCGCTCGAAAGTATCACTCGGAAGTGAGCAAAATCAGTGAAACCGTTTTTTCAAATACGAGCGGTAGAATTGAAATCGAATGGTGTGGACCACTCGTCTTCAAATTATCTATCGCTCGTAATTTCAAAAATAAGGTTTCACAGATTTTGGTCACTTTTGTGTGAGACTTTCGAGCGCTCGAAAGTGAAAAATCGCCCCCCAAGACTGATTTTGATGATGATGTTTCATCGTAGGGAACCGAGACGTTTTTGAGGATCTAGAATTTGTATAATAAACATTCGATTTTATTTTTTTCAGTGTGGTGACCAGCCAGAGCCAGAATAACATTATTTTCTAATGCCAATGACCAGATTAACCAATTTAACTTAAAACAGCGCCCTTTTGGTTTTCAAGAATAATTTAACTTGTCGTTGATGAATCCGCATACCTAATCAATCTTATTGTATACGGCTTCGCGAGTTTCAGGAGGAATTTTATTTTATCCGATAATTATAATGAAATCTTATGCCAAAACAGAAACCCATGCCATCGTCTGAAGAACCGTAAATTATTCAAACCGAAAGCAACTGGTTATCATTTATCGGCAGTATATTATTTTTACAAAAAAATATCTACAAACACAATGTTGCTTGCGACTCTGTCCGCGTCTTATCGTCGCTGTCATAGCTATTGTATCGAAAATTATACTTTCCCATTCTCCAATTGGGGTTCCTTCCATAATTATAATAATAGCAACGATACTATCGATACAGCTAGGTTGTTTGAATTTTTATTAATGACCGTTGAAACGCCCAAATATTCGAGCAGTTTTACCGCCAACCGAACTCTCTGTCTACTCTGTGCTCCAGAACCCTTCTGTAAAGTAGCGGTTTCCCTATCTCCCATCTACCAGCGATCTGTCCAAACACGCCCCCGGCCTCGTCAACTCGTCAGGTGGTTACTTTTATCGCTGGATCTCTACAAGTGGGTTGAGGCTGCGTGGGAACGTTTATTTTGCTAAAAGGCTTTGTAAACGATACTTTGTAAGCTGTGGTTCTTTTGATGTTTTTTCTTTGACCCGGTATTTGGAAGTTCACCTGTGGATAAGTAATAGGATGGTGAGATGTAACGATATCAAACATACAATTATTTGGGTCATTTAATGTCGTCTAATAAAATGTCCGATCCCAATATTAAAACCACGAACCCGTTTAGTTAATTTGGGTGAAAATCTAAAATTTTCCTGTTACAAAATGTGTCATTAATTACAATTATGGAGTATTGGAATCGGGCATAATATAATATAATATCGTAATGTTTAGGAAAACCCTAGGAAGTGAATGAGTTTTACAGTAGAAATCGAAATATGCACGTCTATTTTATGAGTTCTTTACTGCACTAGAAGAATACATTTAATTTACAAATGCTACTTAAGGACCTTCAAAAGACAACGACGAAGATGTGAAGGTTCACTGCTTGAAGCTGGTTTGCTGAACCTACGTCGTACCGGCTGATTATTATACAATATAATAATACATACATATACTTACGCCTTCATTCCCAGAGTAGGGTAGGCAGAGCTACAGAATTACCAACCACTCCAAAAACGAGTTTTACTACGAGTACATTAGTGACAGGTTGCAAGCCCATCTCCTAACAGTAGGTACAAGCCTTTATTCCCTTCGTCGCCTCTTACGACATCCACGGAAAGACATGGAGTGGCACTATTCCAAGCCGGCAACTACATTATTATGACAGCACTGCAATATTTACTCAAAAATGTTCTGTAGAATAAGGGTTTTTGTTTTATAAGATGGATGGAAGCCATACAGATAGGCATACAGATCCAAGCATTGTCCTTATTATTGATAGAAGAGAAGAGGGCCCGTACGAAAGCTCCTACATACGAGTAGCATACTCTCTATTTGAAGGCCTGCAATGCAGATGCATCGCATTGAACGCAGGTGCATCCCCCTGGTGTTGCAGGTGTGCACGGGTGGCGGTTATCACTTACTAGCTTTCCAGTAGGTGACCCGCGGGCTCGTTTAACTTCTCTAGGATACCTAGACAGAAAACGGAACGTTACTAAGATTTCAAAAATATCGACATTCCCCTAACAAAAAAGTATGATATTGCAAACCTTGTGCCTTGACTTGTGGGAGGACCTTGTGCAGGGTCCGTCCGGGTTGGTACCACCATCTTATCCATTAACCTACCGCCAAGCAGCAGTGTATGCATTGTTGTGTTCCGGTTTGGGGATAAGACAGCCGATGAAATGACTAGCATAGAGGCATTCCATCTTAGTCCTCAGGGTTGGCAGTGCATTTGCAGTCTTGTGAATGCTAATGTCTATGGGTCACAGTTTCCACTTACCATCAGGTGGCCTGTGTGCTCGTTTGCCTTCCCATGCTATAAAAAAAATACCTATCTGGATGCGATTTTTACAAGTTTCCGCCTCACCTAGTCCCAAGCTCTAGGCTTGTGCTATGGTTACCTGAGAACGATAAACATAGTTATAATAGAGAAATAAATACTTATATTCATAGAAAATATCCAAGACTCAGGAACAAATACTCGCGCTCACCACAGCAATTTGCCCTGACCGGGAATCGAACCCGGGACCACTAGCGTACTTGTGGTGGCATGAGGTCTCAAATAGCTACAGATGTAGTGCATAATTCTGCCCCTCCTAAGCAAAAACGCAGTATCTCGGATAAAACTCCTGTAGCAATATCAACCTCATTACTAACGGAATAGAATTCAAACTGCATTGGTTATTGAATTTTAGATACTGCTGTTTTCATTCCATGCCTCTTATTATTGTTTATGCTAATACCTCCCACTGGGTTTACCCTTGAAATATCGAAACTCATTTCATAGAACGATTCACTTCGCCGAATTTTCATTTCATCGACAGTCATTTCCACGTGCAGGAGCTTTATTTTTATTGTGGTCACAAGTCTAACCTTACCTAACCTACGTAACGAATGCTAAAGATAACCTGAAAACTATTGAGGTTTGAGCAGAAATTAGCTATCGATGAAATGAAATTTGGTGAAATAACACATTCGATGAATTGTTGGCGATATTTCAAGGGGATCCTCTCCCACTGACTTTCTTTTCGTTATAATTTATTAAATGAACATTAAATTTTAATACTATAAAATAAAAACGAATCAACACAACATGAAACTCAAGTTACTTATTCAATTAAATTAAATTACTAACCTTACTAGACAAATAACATGTAAAAAAAATGAGCCAATTCGCTCTCGCTACAAATGGTACACTGGGAACTAGCAGCAGTTCCTCTTTGACCCGCAAGGTGTCTTTGCCCAGAGTAGCTCCAGCCCTCGAGGGTCATCCGAAACGTCATAGAGACGTGAGGATATCTTAGATACCCACCCTTACGCCATTAAATTCACTAGGCCCAACAGACCTATAAACTGGCACAAACTTTTACCCCTCACACCTATTTGTAACTAGCTTCTGCCCGCGTCTTCGCCCGCGTATATTTTGATTATCGTTATACCTACTCGGAACTTTATTTTTTATTTAAATTTTCCGGGATGAAAAGTATTCTTTGAGTTAATTCAAGGTATAAGCTATTTCCATTCCAGATTTTTTCTAAATTCGTCCAGCCGTAGCAGCGTGAAGGAGTAACAAACTAACACACACACAATTAGTAGGATTGTGGCTTCGCAAACAAAATAAAGAGAAGAAACTGATAAATTGCACTGACATTGATACCGATTGATTACAGAACTAAGTTAAAATTAATCAAATTAAAATAGTATTAGGGACAAAGGATAAGTAGGTAGGTATGTAGGTACACTTTTTATCGCGGAAATTTTCAGTACAAAAAATGATTGCCAAGTTCTACCCGGAGAAAATGAATTGCTCAAAATATTTTGAGCCTCGCCACCGAATGTGGTGAATAACGACGCAAAAACACAAGTCGCCGAGATGTGAAATATGACGAGCCGATGCCGCGGTGTCAGCTCGGCCGGACGGAGAATGTGGACATGCCGCGAATAAGTTTTACTTGGAAGTGATTATTTTTTAAATGGGTTTATACTCAGAAACTCCGATACTGGCTCATAGACAGACAGATTTTTTAAATTAAAATACAATGTTAATATTTTGCATGGTATATAAAAGTATAATAAATAAAATTATGCGGATGGTAATGAGACAATCCGCAATATTGTATTTAATTTAGAAGCACACAAAAAAAAAACAATAGAAAAATATAAAGTGAAAAGAAGACATTAACTAGGTACGTTGAACAGGATCCCTCTCAGCATTCCATTGCATAGCGACCCATTCAGTTCATTCCATTTTTTATGGCATACATACCTAGAGGTGACCGAGCGCGCAGGCCACCTGATGTTAAATGGCATCTGTGACCCGTAGACGTTTGTATTCTCAAGACTACAATCTTAATCCCGCAATCCTAGGACCGCAAATGAGTTGCCAATCCTGAGGGCTAAAATGAAATGCCTATATGTTACTAATAATTTTACAGGCTGCCTTATCCCCACGCCGGAATACCACAAAGGGAACACTGCTTGGCGGTAGGTTATTAGGTTAGGACAATGCGGTGGTAGCGGTCTGGACGGACCTTGCACAAGGTTCTACATAGTATCCAATTCCAAAGGCAATCCGAGTATCCACAGCTACTTGTAACACAGTGTTCATAATTTTGTACAAAACATCCAAAGATGGAACTCTTACTAATATGATAAATGATTAAGTTTGGTCGTCCGAAATAAAGAGACTAGGAAAATTTATAAAGAAAGTTGTCCCCTGATTTAAAATTACATTTTAATTTTTCTCTATAATCTCTTTGCGCACATGGATTGGTTAATTGATATAATTATTGATGTGTAAGATATAAACAGTGATGAATAAACACATATCTAAAATAAGAAGAACTTACTCTAGAATATATCTAAAGTAAGATTTAGGAACATAAATCTTACCTACTCATCACAAAAATATTTGCCCTTATTAGAAATCGAACCTGGGACCACTAGCTTCGTTGAAAAGTCACTACCGACTGGGCTAAGCGCCGTTTCCTTAAAAAGTAGCGATAAATGATCTCACACGGACGAAGCAAAGGAAAATATCTATACCTAATGTACAAAAACAAACTGACTGCCTGACTGATGCACTGAGATGCTATAATTCAGAATGCAATGTTTTGATTGAAGACTTTAGTTTTAGGTGTCGTATCGTATAAATCAAACACCCCACCAACTTTAAAGCACTTAGGTAAATTATGCATTTAATCTAAAAGGCTTTAGCAAGACATGGCTTTCGGAAAAAAATGGGACAGAAGAATATATGGAAATATAAACGTATTCCCAACAAGCGTATCCCCGCATCGCTAGCCGCTTGCCCACGTCAGCGCTGACCGCGCGGCTGCGGAAGACGGGCACAAATCAAACTAACGCCGCCATCGCCCGCAGCCTGCGGCGCCATACGTCTTGGAACCGGTCTGTTGACCGACCAGTTCCCAAACAATGGGATATTGCTTTGGTAGTCATAAAATGGCGTCGCAGTTTAAAAAACTGTATAATTTTTAAAGATATGAAAACAAGTATTGAGATGGCAAAGTTCGGATCTGTCAAACTTAGGTAGGTACTGAAAGCTGGCAATGAGATTTCCACTCGTACCTATACTTTTTGATGGAATAATGGGATCAAATAGGTTAGGTAGGTTTTGATGTCACTTCTTCGATAAGTACCTAATTGGTTTTAATGGATATGGAAGGTAATGACAATGAACAAATACAATAAAGTAAAGATAATAAATTCGTTCATTACCATCCACGAAATTTTCATGTAACATTATTTTATTTTATTTTATTTTTCACTGTCAAAAAATATTGAGCTTTTTAAATACCTATCATAAATCATGAAGCCAGCGTAACAAGAGATTTCATATTCGTATTTACAATTCGATATAATTATTTTCTGCATGATAAAATTTACTTAAAACGTAAGATGTCGTATTATAAAAAGTGTATATGAAAGTAAAAACGGTTAAAGCATCTACAGGGACGTCTATATCTTCATCTTTTTCTATTTTTCAGTAGGCACCCACTTCATTGGAGCTATAAAGCCTCGTTCCCAATTCGTTACTGTCGTTGTGGTTGTATACAATTAGTGTTTCAGCCAATGGGGGCGCGAGCAACTGTATCCAGCGACGCCATTGGCGGAAACTGTAGCAGATGTGTGGGAGGGCGCGGCTTGCTACAATTGTTTCAGTATAAGGGGTGGTTTTATTTCTTTGATGCCTTATTTATTGTTTACATAAAATTTGTCTGCCGTTTGCTGGTTGGTGTTCATGGCCTTATACAGCATCAGGCTATAACTTATCTAGACTAAATTGTATAAACAAATACCTATGGTGAAATGTAAGTGAGAATTTAAATAAAAACAAAGTTTACAGAAAAATATTCAACTTACCGTCATAGAAGAATAGAAGGTTGATAGGAATTTATTAAAAGTACCTAATCGTTATAAAAATTCAAGACAAAAAACACTCTACTTTTAAGTGCTTTAGCGTAAAATTATATTATACCGATATAGCAACGAACGAGGTCAAACAATAGTTTTAGCATTTAATAAAAAGTTACAACTATTTTATAAATTTCAAGCCTGTTTCAGACCTCAATTTCACAAACAAAACGGATTTTCTGGCGATTTTTAAAACCAATCGCAGCAGCAATAAAAAGGCTAGGCTTTATGAACTGACAAAGTTGGTTTTTCTTCAGAACTATAGGTACAAATATCCCATAATCAAGAAAAGGCATCCCCTAAACAACTCAAACCATACGAGTCTCAAATGTGATAATAATCAACATCTTCAACGCCAGCCATTTTAAACATAAACGTCTCAACCCTACAAAACAACCAGCTCAGAACATAAAACACATCAGACGACAGATATCATTGTTCGACTCAAAGGCACACGTATGAGCGCGACGGGTGTGTGTGTCCGCACACACACGTGCTAAATTACTTCTACAACACAATATCCGGAGCGTCTACCTTGGGGGAAGATCGATGCGGGGTTTGTGAGGATACAGGGTTTTGCATACGACTTTGCTCAATCAAGACATTAATAGATAAAGGGTGTTTTATTATTTGTACCATGTATTGTTATTGGCTTGCCGATTTTAAACGTTCACATATTTACATTCACGTCCAAACGGTGCACGTTTAGGTTGATATGATAATTATAATGTTTTTTTTTAGTAGAGTCTAGAAATGATGTAAGGGGTCGTTTTAGATAAGTTTTGAAAAATAGGGAATAAGGATTTTGTCTAGGCTATATTTGTCTTGATCAAGCTTAAATGAAGAAGAAACTATTCGTTTAGCATTTGCTAGACTTATTTAAAAAAGAGAACATAGCAACATAGATGCTGATTAATGACGAATAAATGTAACGATATAGCTCAGTACGCCGCATGACCCAAAAAAATAAAGGACTTTCAAACAAATATAAGTTAGAGTATTAAAAATCAAGGCTTAAAATATTAAAATCCTCACACCAATCAAAGTTAAATAAAACTGTTAAAAAAATATGATTTACCAGTTAAGTTGAACAATAAGTTAAACGGTTACCCATAAGTCGCCCGCCCCCCGCGCGGGGAGGGGGGGTATTCAAATTGCGAACATTTCATTTTAACGCTTGCGAAGATATTCGCCCGCTCCCACGCTTACGAGGGGTGAGGGTTTCTAGAGCAATTTCGATATCGATAAATTCTTTTTTTTTTATTAAATACATTTAAACAACTTTATTTTATGGAGGATTGAGGTTGGTGAGAAGATATACCAAGAAACTAATAAAAAAACGAGCCGTGTGAGAGGGAGATAGGAAACAAACAGATTGCTTGATGTATTGCATTAATCCATCTGAAATAATGAAAAACTGGTTCGTTTCTGAATGTTAAAATAGTCCTCTTCTTCTTTTTACTGTGCCCAACTAGCGAAGGTTGGCAGTCAGGTCCGTAAACTTTTCTCATTCTCTCGCCAGTTACTGTTTCGAGTTAGGTACTGTTTTTATAACTGGAATTTGAATCAATATGCCACGCAATAAAGTACACTTTCTGTCATTCTGGAATGGCGTTACCAATTATTTTTACTTTTAAAACAAAATAACTTTGATTATATAGGATTTAATTATACATGAAGTCGCAGGTGGACAATTCCATATTCCTAAATATTCGAAAGCGAGGCAACCGGTAATATTCCTAGTTTATACCTAACTCTCAGTGATTTTTAAATCCCCTAAAAAATAGGTATATCTACTTGTTTAGCCAGTTTATGTGTTTTACGACTGGACAAGTGCGCTTCTGTCTCTACACTCGTCCTGGTGTACTCCTGTCAGTCGCTCGCAAATGCGTCTAGAACCTCCTACACTCTCCTTTGGGCCCTCTCTGCTCTGATGTCGTTGATGCAAATCGGTGGTATTTTTGGCCCATCAATCATCGCGCATGCGACAGAAGGTCCACTGTCCAGCACATTTAACGTCAATGGTGGCAATTCCAGTTCCGCAACTGCTTCGTGTTCCTGACCCTGTTGGATTATTCTGAGGAAAAGTCCTATAGATATGCTGGCCTCCTTTGTTGTTTGGCAAAGCTTGGCTCCGGAATTCAGAGCCTTAATCAAAATAAATGAAAGCATTTATCAAGTTAACGATATCGATATTTCTATAGCCTCTTTTTCCCACCCTGCGGCCAAGTTGAGACGTTTGCGAAATGTGGATATTTCACGAATTGATCGTTCCGCTGTGGAATTCTCATTTGCGCCTCCCCGCCCCCCGCTCTCCCCGCTCACCACCTGGCTACTGATACAGGGAGTTTGAAGATTTACCCTTTGTATGTTTTGAGATGAATCGTATTTCAGATGTCGCACAAACATATATTTTAGGATTTTATAAATAGAGGGAATGTGAAAACGAGGGATCAGTTCTAGCTGCAGTTTTCAAGATATGAGGTCAACATTATTAAGCTTTGTTTTTACTGTCGTTTACCTACCTAATGCTCGTCACCATACGATTGAATAGTGTTTTGCTAAGTACGCCTCATGAAACACATGTATAGGTATTTTAAGGTTTTTTGTTTTTCCGTAAAACTCAAATTACCTTTGATAATTAGTGAACAAAATAGTAACTGAATATGACCTACCTACCTTAATTCACAGTAACTTGTTAACTGATCAGTTAAAGCTATCATATAAACCTACGTCGATTAGAAAAGATTATTCATGCATTGAAATAGAAACAGGAACCCGCAATCATAAATTAGTTCGATAACTCCGTCCCATCAGACATGAAAAATGACAAATAGTTATCTAGGTAGGTACCTATTCTACTGGCAGATTCTAAATATAAATATACTTAAACATCCTGTACGCGATCGGCTTACAATCGCGCAGATATTCAATTCGTTTTATACATTAATAATTATACCACCTACCCTCCCGCCCTCCCCGCGCCTCATTGTAATTTAAATCGAATTCCCGCCAACAAGTAAATTGAAATATTTCAATTTGGAACGCACCTCTGACGTTCGGTTTGAATTTGAATTAGGAATTGAAGATCCGTTACTTCCGCGTTCTCTAACTTAATTTAAATAAATTATATAGGTATTTTATTTGTAAATAGGGTGTTAAATGTAGAGACAGGTTTATTAAATAAAAGATCCATGTTATTATAATAGCATAGGTACTGATAGATAACAAATAAAAAATTAAAATAACGGAAATCAGGCGACGGTATTTTTCTCATGTCAAACTAGGTTAATTAGGGTTGCCAGTTTTGAATAAAAAATAGAGATATAATGCGTGCATGTCGGTTTATGTCACGATGCGTTACGAAGATAGTGAAGCAGAACCAGCGAACAACAGTATCGTAAGTTCCATCTCGTAACGCTCTCGAGCCGTCTGCCGGCCCCATTCAACGCATTAAACCGCACTGTCTAAACAATTAAACAAAAACCTCTACAATAAATATTAAAAAGGAGCGGAATCCTCGACGCGAATAACAAACATAATTGTTTTTTTGTGCCTCATTCAATAGAGCTTTGTCCGGTAATACAAAAACTGGTTCTCAAAAAAGTCACCTTTATAAATTAAGTTTCAGCATTCGCGAACACCAATCGGCAGCGAGTGGAACCCCGCCTCTGAGCGCTGATTGGCGCTCCCGGCGCACTCATCTGTCTACATTTTATATAACCGGATGATACAACATATACAGTTAACACTATAGAGGGAGCAGGACGGAGCTACAGTGGAGACAGTGTGTCGCTCCGCTCGCGCCGTCTCCCTCGCGCGATACTGTCAGTTTGTTCGCCGAAAATGAAGCAACAGTGTTGGCAACACTCGCCGCGGAGAGCGCGCCTTAACTGTTGCGCGTTCCATATTTTTAAATCGAACGGGATTTGAATTTTGAACTTGGAGCTAACTAACGTATCGGACTAATTTATTTTGTAAAAGTGTTGCAATGTTCTGGATGGTTGCGTTTTAAGTGTTGGATAGTCTTGTGTGTTTATTTATCTGTTTGTGATGGAGATGTCGCTCCCGAACGGCGTGGACGTGTCCCAGCTGGTACAGCATCCAGTCTTGGCTGCCCTTCCTCCCTTCTTCCTAAGAGCTTCGGAGAGATACCAGGTAAATTTATTTGTTCAGATACTTTTAAATAAAAACGTCAGATGGTAACTGTGTCAATAATTAATTAGCAATGGCCACGCCTTGCTATTTATTTTTTATTTTTGAGGACTTGACAAAAGCGCGTGGAGCTAACCCCATAAGCTTTTGTTTAGTCCATTAGAGAGATTTCTCTTTTACCGAACAATTGTCTTCGCGTGTGATATCCATAGACTTACTGCTCTAATAAGTCCATGGGGGTGTCTATAAATTACTTGACATTGGCGAAATGCACCTTAACAGAAGTGAAAACCATTACTTATAATATAAAATTATAATTATAGAATTATTATTTTTTGAATGGAAAACAAATTATCGAATTATTGTATTTTATCTTTTTTCTTATGCAATTGAAAGTTATGTTTAAATTTTGCAAAATTACAGAAAAAACCAGGGATTTGATAATAGGTTAGGCTACATTCGGTCTTGAACCTACTTAGTAATTATTTGAAGAATATGTTTGAATCATTATTTATTGTTTGGTATTGTCAAATTTGTTGTTAAATTCCCATTCCAAATGTTTTATTTTATTAATGTTAGATCTAGTACATTATACATTATAAATTAGGTTAGATACTTTGCAAGCTGATAGAAAAGGACAGTGCCAATGTATTGTAGGTACCTACCTCATTAAAAGCCTCGATAATCTGATTAGGATAAAAGATACGAAACAAATATGTTTGTGTTTGTAATCTTCAATTCGGTAACATGTTCTGTATCATGAATACGTACCAGATTTTTTTGTCCAATCTTATTTAGACAAGTATTTATTTCCAATTGCAAAATTGACATGCTTACCTACTTCGCGCGACCTAGCCGGCGGCAAAATGGCGTCGGTGTATACAGGTTCGGGAGACTGAATAAAAAGATAATAAAACTAACCCATTTATTTAATGAATTTAAAAGTTCTTTCGTATCTAAACTAAACGCTGATTTTAGGGTCACTTTAAAATGATATTTTATAATTCATGTAGACTTGGTCAATATACTTAATGGCAAGGTACATAAACAATTACATAATTTTGCTTAATATTATTCCCAAAACCTTATAACAAAATTTAAAATATGCTTAAAAGCTTAAAAATTACAAATCATACAAGTAACTGTTAGCGTTCTATTTCAAACATGAACAATCTTTTTATAAAATCCACTTCATTTTTATCACAATAAAAATCTCCATTAAAAATATACCAGCACAAAGCCCATTCACACCTTTCACAACCACCCTGTAATTACCCTTACACAAGTATCATTAACAAACTAACAGTTCAAGTAACACTTCCGGGACAAACGCCGTTCATAATACATTGTAATTGATAACAATATTTACAGTTGCATTGTAATCTAGAGGGTGTAGGTAATTGGACACGGAGGGGAATGAAATGAAACGCGGAAGGTAATGAAGTATTTAACACGGTAATTATGTTGTTAGGTTATTGTAAATTGTAACTGATGTTAAAGGTATCGGATTACTTAGAGTATCCTTTAGCCTAATGTTATAAATTTGATGGTGACTTTCATTACAAGATTGCCCTAATTTATATTTTCTTTGTTGGTTACAACTGGGTTTGTACTTTGTACGTCTTTGCAACTAGTAAGTAATTTCTTGATGGGTAAGTAGGTATATCTCGAAGCGTTGGGTTTTAACTTGTACTATAATTCAATAAATTATCATTTTGTTTATCGCGTACGGTGAAATGACTAGCATAGAGGCATTCCATCTTAGTCCTCAGGGTTGGCAACGCATTTGCAGTCTTAGGATTGCATTGCAGTCTTGTGAATGAGAATGTCTCTGAGTCACAGTTTCCACTTACCATCAGGTGGCCTGTGTGCTCATTTGTCTTCTCTATGCCATAAAAAAAACCAATAGCACCTCATTTTTTTGCTTTCGATACTACTGCAAAATTCACTGAAATAAACGTTGCTTGTCGCGAACTCTAACAAAACAAAAAAGAGCCGTCGCTTTTGATTATAGGAATTATTACAGTAATTTATTATAATCTACCAAAATATCAGAAAGATCCCAATCACTTCTAAGTACCTACAAGAATTTTGTATCTCACGGATTACCAAAGTAATAAGGAAATATTTAATATCATTTATCATAGGCGTGAGAATTGTAGTCGCCGGAGAGATTCGAAACTAGGTAATTGACATTGCCCCAAACGTCTTTAAGATTTAACAATGGCTCCTACTTGACAACGATATACTTATTTAAGTATAGATACTCGTATAGACAACCCTCACAATCGTGCGAGGCCGAGCCCGTCTTCTGATGTCTAATAATAACTTCTATAGAAAATTCCAAAGTTACACTCACAATTGTGAGTACAGGGTCCGAAAGGGATAGGTAAGGCACAGACTTAGGAATCGATAAATTGTTCTCAAACGTCAACGTCAAATATGTCAAACAATCCGGTCGCTGCTCCTTGGCGGGGCCAGCGACGGTGGTAGCGATCCTACCACCAGTTGTTAACTGGTTAATTGGTTATGTTTGACGAATTTGTCTAGTTAGTTACTGAATAAACATCTTTTATTGTTTTTCTATAATTATGTAGTAAAACTAGCTGTCCTAGGTATTGCGGTACAAGCAAATATTAGTTTTTTGAGCAAAATTATGTATTTCTGAGTAATTTTCATGTGTTTTAAAAAGGTTGTACTATTTTGCAACTTTTACTAGTATTTCTCTGCTGTTACAGTGATCCCCGATTATTACGTGATTAAGAGAAGTCTAACTTAAGTTGTGCTGGCTACACCGTATTGTTTTGTTTTTGACGATGAACTTTTTTTAGAAACAGTTTAACCTTTCAGGATTTACTATATTAAATATACCTAACCTATGGTTCTAAAGATCGTCTTTGAAAAAAATACATAAATTCACTTAAAGATCAGCATCTCATCTGCAACTAAAAACTCTTGATTTGGAATGGATTAGAATAGATAAATCAATAATACACACTTTTACACAAATTGTCCTAGTCAGAAACTAAGCCCTAAACTTGTACTATCTGTAGGTATCATATAAGATAATGTTTCATTGCGATACGGCTTGTGTTTTATGCAACGCAGTTCTCTTGTCCGCAGCGGACGCCGAAGTGCGCGCGCTGCCGCAACCACGGCGTGGTGTCGGCGCTGAAGGGGCACAAGCGCTACTGCCGCTGGCGAGACTGCGTGTGCGCCAAGTGCACGCTCATCGCCGAGCGACAGCGCGTCATGGCCGCCCAGGTACGTCACAGTGACACACTAGTAGCAACCACGGCGTGGTGTCGGCGCTGGAGGGGCACAAGCGCTACTGCCGCTGGCGGGACTGCGTGTGCGCCAAGTGCACGCTCATCGCCGAGCGACAGCGCGTCATGGCCGCCCAGGTACGTCACAGTGACACACTAGTAGCAACCACGGCGCGGTGTCGGCGCTGGAGGGGCACAAGCGCTACTGCCGCTGGCGGGACTGCGTGTGCGCCAAGTGCACGCTCATCGCCGAGCGACAGCGCGTCATGGCCGCCCAGGTACGTCACAGTGACACACTAGTAGCAACCACGGCGTGGTGTCGGCGCTGGAGGGGCACAAGCGCTACTGCCGCTGGCGGGACTGCGTGTGCGCCAAGTGCACGCCCATCGCCGAGCGACAGCGCGTCATGGCCGCCCAGGTACGTCACAGTGACACACTAGTAGCAACCACGGCGTGGTGTCGGCGCTGGAGGGGCACAAGCGCTACTGCCACTGGCGGGACTGCGTGTACGTCAAGTGCACGTTCATCGCCAAGCGACTGCGCGTCGTCGCCGCCCAGGTGTGATACAGTCGGTGAAAAGACAGAAGTGTTAGAAGCTGGTGAAGAGAGAACAAGAACATTAACAGTAGGGTAACAACAGGCACAGGTGAAACGAGTGTTGCCGGCGAATAAAGCAAGGTTACATAGTGTTTGCAATAGATGAAAAGAAAAAACTATAGAACTTGAGCTCAATGTGGCAAGGTAAACTAGTACAGTCAACAGCATAAATAAATGATCATTTATGTACCTTGTCACTTTAACGTTGTGTTTGAAATGTTATACAAAATTGTGAAACGATTGAAAGCGACAAGGTACATAAATGATCACTTATTTATGATGTTGACTGTACTTGCAACGGATACAATGAATATACTCGAGTATTTGCACTAGGCAACCAAGAAACGCCAGCGTTGATTGCAGTAAAACAAAAGAACACACTAAAACACAGATAACTTGATGACATAACCATGGAACCAAGTTTCCTGCTCTCTGTATCCTATCTCAAAGCTTAAACGTCTATGTGTACAGTCTTACCCAGGGAATATTCCCATTCTGTCCATTTTTTTGCTACTTCTAACTTTATTTATTTTTTATACATACATACCTACATAAACTCACGCCTTCATTCCCAGAGTGGGGTAGGCAGAGCTACAGAATTACCAACAACTCTAATAACTTACATACATACATACATAAACTCACGCCTTCATTCCCAGAGTGGGGTAGGCAGAGCTACAGAATTACCAAGCACTCTTAAATAGGTTGTTGATAATTCTGTAACCACGATTTGCACAATCAGGCTAAGATTAACTAAATAACTTGTTGATAATTATATTTATTTTTATTTATTGAAAATGGCTTCCTTAGTTTATTTCGTACGGTTCAACGGATCATAGTGAATTTTATTACAAGGATTGCTTATAAGCCTCGAGACCGACATAGGACTATTTCCATGCCAAAGTAACAGCGATAAATGACTAGGGCAGCATAAGTGTGGTAGCAGATGAAAATAACCACTTACCCAGCCAGTATCTATGCTACCATGTATGATATGTACCAGCTATGAATGTGAATGTGTGTTTTTGGCACCAGGTGGCGCTGCGGCGGCAGCAGGCGCAGGAGGAGAACGAGGCGCGGGAGCTGAACCTGCTGTACACCGGCCAGCCCACCGCGCCGCACCACTACGACATGCCCGACGACTCGCCCGGTAAGTGACCATCAAACATACATAGGGTTTTGTTGAGGTTGAGTTAAGCCGTGTGGTTGCCGGGTTAGAATAGTGCCACTCCATGTCTTCCCGTGGATGTCGTAAGCGGCGATTAAGGGAACAAAGGCTTTTAGTACTGTTAGGCGATGGGCTTGACACCTGTCACTAATACACTGGGAAACATTTTAGCCTACTTGTGCAAAATGTGGTTACAGAATTATCAAGAAGTTTTAAGACTTGTTGTTAATTCTTTAGCTCTGCCTACCCCACTCTGGGAATGAAGGCGTGAGATATTCTATGTTGTTGTTGTGTAAGGTTGAGTTTCCTATTAATTACAAATGACTTGGCATCTCTAATGACATTGACGAATTCAAGCATATTTTTGTTGAATTGATCGTACATACATACAGAAACTCACACCTTCATTCCCAGAGTGGGGTAGGCAGGGCTACCACATCTTGCACAATTATGCTAAGATTTACTAGTATATTTAGTGACAAGTTGCCAGCCCATCGCTTTACAGTAGGTACTACAAGCCTTTATTCCCTTAATTGCTTCTTACTACATCCACGGAAAGAAATATAGGCTTAGGGGGTGTTTATTATAAACTTTTTGTTTTCTTTCCATTTTATGGAATAGTTTATTCTTTCGTGTAATATTCTGCCAAGAGAACCACGTTAAAAAAAGGCCTGCCGCGTGCGGCGTCGGGGCACTAGCCTTTAGATTTGACAATCGTGGCCCAAGAAATCTAAACCAAATGCAATCTTTAAAGGGCTACTAATAACAATAGAATAATTCAACTATATCTATAAATCAAAAATATGGATTTGATTTGGAGTTATAAGAATAAACCTCTTAGATGTATAATTGTATATTAGATACGGCGACATAACCCTTCAGGATTAAAATGTCTGTAATGCGGAGTTAGTCAAGCCCGCTCAAGTTCACATATTATTAAAAGACTTAACTTTACTAATAAAATAACCCCACTCTAAGCACTACGTGCTCATAAAAGACGGAAAAATATTTTCCAGAAAAAATATCTAGGTACATCTGACAAGATAATCCTTTCAGGCGCAAACGACCTTTCCTAATCATATCTGACTAATGCAAGCTTTCCCCAATTATAACATGACTCTTGCAAACATGTAAAATTACTTCCAAAGCCCACCATAACCCTCGTAGTACATCGTCAACGTAAATGGTTTCATATCAAACGGTGGACGTGTTATTAGGTGTTCAGAAATCCTACGGAGGCCGGTTTCCGGCCTGTGATGGGCTGGCATCCGGTCTGGAGCTAAGTTCTGCAAGTGAACATACTGACTTTGAACTGACTTTGTTAGGTTTCTTGGTAAATAATGTATCTGGAAGCTATTAACGTATATGAGATTCTCCTTTCTGCCTCGTTAAGGGAGCGGGTATGGTGAAGCAAGTAAGAAACACAAATGCCGACGAAAGATAGACTTTATTTCTTAAGAACCGTTCTATTAATAGTTGAAACAGCAAACATGCTCTTATGAAAAATATCTCTCAAGAAAATGGGAAAAAAAACGAATATTTCAATGTTTTTTTCAGTGGTTACCGTTATAAGAATAAAGTATAGCAAACATGACCCTATAAATAAATAAACTCCTTACAAAGGGCGATTAGTGATTATTGGATTTATAGTATTCAAATGCACTTTAACATAGCTTCGGACTTCCGAAGAAGCGCCTTAGGATATTCAATGCCTGAAACGCATTATAAAATAACATTTTACGTTAACAAACCGAGTTATAAGCAATTTCTCCCGATTAATGGAGAAAGATATTTGTATGATAAACATATTTACTGGCCGACTGTACGTTAAGTTACCAATAACCCTTAAAATAACACATTTTATTTATCCAAACAGGGTAATGTTTTTAACAGAACTGTTCTGGCCGCCCGGATCACCCGATTTCGTCAAACAGGGCGAACAAGTACTCGTATTTTCTTTAATTTCCAATTACTTGCAAGAAAACATAGTTATTAGTTATGTGTGGCCTTGTCAAACTTGCCTAACTAGAGTTGCTGTTATTAAAACATGGTTTTGACGGTATCCTGACTTTAACAAATCATCATTTGACAAACTATATCATTTTACAAACTTTCATTTCGCAAAAACGTGTTTGTGCTGAAACCATTACATGTTGCATAGATTACATGGGCTTGTTAAATAAGTTAGGTTACGTGACACTTTTGGCAACAAGAAAATTGTTAAATAATGCGGCGGGAATTCTTCGCTAAATTAAAGTTTGTATAATGATATAAGATAAAGATAAATACATTTATTCAGTAAGTAGGCCGCACGGGCACTTTTACACGTCAAGAATCTACCAGCGCTTCTCAAGAGGAGACTACTGCTGAGAAGAAACGCCGCAAGAATTTAATATTACAATGGTACTACTTAGTCTAGCATTACATAAATCTAGAAATATCAAATTAAAAAATATATCAAATATCAGTTTCGTAGCGTAGCGTAGTTATAATTTGTCAAATGATGATTTGGTATAACATTAGTGAACATACAACACGATTAATATTAATATAACAGTTAAATCCTATTCCCTTTTTCAAACATTAAAGAACAACAGCCCTGAAAGCGTAATTCTCAATTAGCGAACCCGTCAATTAGTGTTGCCACTTTTCCAGCGGAGAAAAGGTGAAAGAGTCGAAAATTGCACGCGAAGAAAGTGTACGTGGATATTGTAGCGGACAGCGCGCGGCGTGGAGTCGACATTGTTTTATTTTAAGAATGTATTTAAGTATATATTCCACTATATAAGTATTTATATCGTTGTCTAGTACCCATAGTACAAGCCCATAGCTTAGTTTGGGACTAGGTCAATTGGTGTGACATTGTCCCTGATATTCATTTATTTATTTATTTTATTATCATTTGGTTGCGTCTTTCTTTAATATTACGCGAATACGCGGTTGTGACTACGTATTTTGATTCTAACTATTCACTAAGACAATAAAAGTATCACATTTTTGAACAAAACACTGCACATGGGTCCTGTCACGCGTTGTGTATGCTTTGTTTATAAATGCAAGATTATGGATTTAATAATTCAAATAAGTAGTTGATTATATTCCTAAGGGCTGATTTCTAAATTTCCAGCTAACAGCATCTGTCCTTTTCTTTCGTATGACATATTATAAAAAAATAATTTCATCTGTCAGATAATTATTTTACCGGAGGATTTGAAAAATCTGCCATAACGTGACGTGTAATTTTATCCACTGTTTTTGCTAACCAGCTTGAAATCGTTATAAATCCTAAATGATCGTTCAAAATAAAAAAAATATTAATAAAACCTACAATACCTATTCAATGGCACCCCACTTGTCATAATTTGTTGACTTATTTTTTTTACTTATAATTACAACATGGCGTCTAGTTTCCGCCATATTGATTTTTAATTACTGTCATATCTTAAGTGACATAAAAGATCGGAATATTGGGTATTTACCCGCTGCTCTATATTTTCCCGTGAAGAGCATCGGTGGCTTAGGGGGTCCACTCGTGATTGTAAGGTACCGAGTTCAAACTCCCGCGGTCACCATGTACCAATGAGGTTTTCTAACTTAAGTACATTACCCGATGCTCTTACGGTGAAGGAAAAACATTGTGACGAAACCTGCACATTGAAACAGCTGAGGGTGTAAGAGGGTAATTGCACAAAAGATTCTAAAGTGACGAAGTGTGTGCAAAAGGGCCCATCTGTAAGATAAGATAAGATAAAATCTCCATGAAACTCTAAATCCCTCAAAAACGGTTACTAACATAACTGCCTGCCGCCTGTTGTATACCTATAGTTAAAATGTACTGTTCCGTGTTTTGTTTTTTTTGGTGTTCAATAAAAAGTATTTGTATTGTATTGTATTGTATTGTATAATTAAACGCGTAAGCCCAAATTTAAGTTCCAACTTTAAAGTTTCATAGTCCCAGGGCTATGATGATCAGGGATCGGAAATTCGGATAGATTTTTAACTAAACTTTGGCGGCGGCATTGTGTTTCAGTTGAATGGAAATTGACTCAATTTTAATTTATTTCTAAATAAACAAATTATACGCCAACATAAATTCAACACAAGTTTAGAGGCATAGCGTAATTAATTAATCAATGCATTCATACTGTGATTAAATTAAACATGAAGCACAGACATCTGTAAGCGTATAAAACATTTATATGCTAACAACAACCACGGGCAAAAACCGCCATAACCCGAACATATTTGCGAGGTATTACAGTCTAGTAACGTTTAGTAGAGTCCCGGAACTCATATTATGAAAATAATATTTAAATTACACCATATTACCTACTTACCTAAACTTATTCCGGCATTTTGCCAACTTTAGGTATATATCTATCCGAATTTCCAAGCCCTAATGATAATTTACAAACGTAACACACAGTTGTTAGTCGAGAGACTCCACCGCCTCCCTTTGCTGTCCGCGACTCGATACTGTGCCGCGACTCGCTGCAGTTTCTAATTAAACACGCCTTACACTCGTCTGCTGGAAGAGATCGCTTTACACCCTTCACGCACTTTATTGACACAAGAAATTACAATTAGCAATATTTGTTCCCATGTAATCTATCTAAGAAATATCGGTAACCTGCAGATCTTTCGCAAAAATCTTGTACGCTGTTTCGTTTGTCCGATTTTTTTATTTGTCCGAAAATCATTTTTCTCTGATCCAATTAAGTAACGTTTCCAAAATATTTAGAGAGACATATTTACCTACAATACCTGTAATTCTAGACGCATTCATAGAATGTATAAACTGGGTAAAGAGGATATTATACTTTTTAAAATATGGCCTGCATGAATCCGTCTGCTGTAATCCAAATATAGCTCTCACACATTTCTTTTGCATTACGAAACTGTCGATTTCTGATGATCTACCCCACAACATTATATCATATCGTAAAATTGAATTAATATAGCCATAGTAAGCTGTAAGGGCTGCTTATTTTGAAACTATAAGACATGAATCTGTCAACTCTGCAGCAGACGTCTTGTTCGTTCCAGTTACAGAAGCGATCAACAGTAATTCCGAAAAAAATGCATTCCCATGACTTGTTCAATTGAATGTCCATTATGGCTTACATTGATAGAATGAGGCTTGCTTCTGTTGGTATAAAACTGCATTAAGTAGTTTAGTTTTGCCGAGATTGGCCTTACGGTTATTAATGTTCAATCGTTTAATAATTTATTTAAGAGTCTGATCTTTCATATCTCCGCTCCGATATTATTTAACGCGTTTTTTTTACATTTATGTGTATGTAGAGATTGTAGAGGTCCTCGAATCCATTATAAGAAACTCATCAGTGGCCGCTGAATAATAAAATTTCAATAATGTTCATACAAACTTACCCAATGATATCTAAGACTACAACTGTACAAACGAGTGACACTGGGAGTCGAAAATTCCAAATGCCGTCACTTGCCAATCTAATTCTGCGTCGTCAAGGTTTAAGTTAATTGCTGTAGCCTCGCGGAGTTTCTTTAATATTATGTCGCCAACGTGGCCAAAGAGAGCGAAGCTAAACCGGTGCTAGCAAATGTTAAGGGCAAATAAATGTGTTATACGCGGGTCCATTGTTTTTTTGTTTTACTCTGTATGCAAACCCACCAATCTTGGCAGAGTCATCACGAGAAGATACGTCATAGTTAAAGGCAAAACACTGTCAATTTTGACGCCTTTTGCGATTTTTGATTCTAGACGCCGGGAGGGCTTTCATCCACATGTAGTAGAATACCCAATGGTTCGCACGCAGCGGTTTGCTGCGTCGTTTCTTATTCGCACTGCTAGGGAGTGGAACGCTCTCCCTGCGTCTGTATTCCCGGAATCATTAACCTTGGTGTTTTCAAGGGAAGAGTGAATAGGCATTTTCTAGGTAAGCGTGTACCACCTTCGACCTCGTCGTCACTTAACATCAGGTGAGACTGAGTTCAAACGCAAACCCATTATGGATTTAAAAAAAACTTGAGACGATCATCGCAGTCGAGAACGCATACATCGTCGCTATTGTCTAACTCGTCGCAATCGCAATCGGCTTCAAAGTGGAACAATTCGCAACTTTAGCACAATAGTGACATTATTCAGACATTATTTTTTTTTAGTTAGGGCGCTATCATATTCAATTTATGACTTGAAGTTTGAAAGGTGACCTTTTCAATTAGGTCACTATAGTTCTGGAGGTGCGATTTGCTAGCACGGGTTTAGCTTCGCTCTCTTTGGCCACGTTGGCAACATAATATTAAAGAACCTCCGCGAGGCTACAGCAATTAACTTAATCCTTGACGACGCAGAATTAGATTAGCAAGTGACGGCATTTGGAATTTTCGACTCCCAGTGTCACGTTTGTATAGTTGTAGTCTTAGATAGCATTGGGTAAGTTTGTATCAACATTATTGTAATTTTATTATTCAGCGGCCACTGATGAGTTTCTTATAATGGATTCGAGGACCTCTACAATCTCTACATACACATAAATGTAAAAAAAATGCGTTCAATAATATCGGAGCGGAGATATGACAGATTTATTTTTTGTATTCAGTTTTCGGTACTAAAACAACGCCCAGGTATGAATGTGTAAATCTCGGCTCCGATGCATTTATGACTATTGTATAAGTTAAAAAAAAATGTTTATTTTGAATAATTCAATTTCAAATTCAAATTCAAAATATTTATTCAGCAAATTGGTCACTATCGTTCTGAAGGTGCGAATTGTTTCCATTTCGTATGCAGACAAGCCTTCGATTCTCAAAATGAAAACGATTGCGGTCGCGAGTGCGTCAGGCAATAGCCGCTTGTCACCTGATGGTAGGGAATGCAAATAACCGGCTATAACCGGTTTTAACCGGTTATTTTCATACAAAAACGGTTAATAATCGCTTAAATTGCATTCCCTACCTGATGGTAGGTGAGACCTATAGACCTTTACAGCCTCTACAGTAAAAAGGGACAAGACTGCTTGACGAAAACTGCAAATGCGTTGCAATTAAAAACAGCAATTGGACAGGGCGCGGAGTTTACTGATTCACGTGTAAAACTCATGTAGCTTTATTCTTATCATTATATCGAACTTCGAGTATATTGTATGTATGTGTGTATGTACATACTTTATTGTGAAAACCGGAAAACAACAAAAGAAACGAAAAACTAAAGATGTACAAGAAGAACTGGTTCCTTTAAGAGATCTATCCAAACGAACAAATTGTCTTGATTTATTCGTTATTACCTTTTCAAAATTATATTTAATTGATTGAAACTATTATTTCATATATTTGTAAGTAGTATATTTAAATTATATACAGCTTTTAAAGCTTCGCTTTAGCTCAAAACTGTGCTGCTGTCCTAATTGCCGGGCTGTTGAGTCGCGACTTGCAAAGCTTAATTTGTGCTTATGAGCTTCTGTGTCAATGAAATAACACGTTTCAAACGTTTAGGGTGAAAGGCTCAGAAGTAAGTGTGCGTGAGGGAGTCAGAGTTATATTAACATTTGGTGGTTTTCATTTTATTATTTGTTAAAGTTGGTTCTTTTACGTTTAAAAATGTACTTTTTAATTCACACTAACCCCTGTTTAAATCGTGGCTTGAAAATGCTGCTACATTTAGTTTCCATACTGCGTGTGACACTTTAAAAAAATTGAATTGTCTCTAACAAGATTGGAATTGTTAAATAAGGCCTCATTCCATAAGAGGCTATCAAGACGTTGGATACATTAACTAAGGTGTAAGTCCATTCACAAATTATCGGCTATTTAATTAAAGTCGACCAAGAAAGAACCTCTTTTATGCTCAGTTTTTAGGGCTCCGTACCAAAATGGTAGAAAGGAACCGTTATGGTGAAACTTCGTTGTCTGTCTGTATGTCACAGTAGGTTTTCATAACAACTACAAATGCTATCAACTAGAAATTTGGCATAGTTATACACTCTCATCTGTTTTTAGTAAAAAATATATGTAATTAATTTTATAAATAATTGAATAGGGATCTAGAATGGGGGTTGAAAAATTAAAGTGATTTGATTTAATAGCGAATGTGGTGTGGTGTCATATAAAAGGGCATTTTCTGTGATGTGATGTTACTTGTGGGAGGCCCTTGTGCAGGGTCCGTCCGGGTTGGTACCACCATCTTATCCATTAACCTACCGCCAAGCAGCAGTGTTCGCATCGTTGTGTTCCGGTTTGGGGATAAGACAGCCGGTGAAATGACTAGCATAGAGGCATTCCATCTTAGTCCTCAGGGTAGGCAACGCATTTGCAGTCTTGTGAATGCGAATGTCTATGGGTCACAGTATCCTCTTACCATCAGGTGGCCTGTGTGCTCGTTTGCCTTCCCATGCCATAAAAAAAAAAAAAAATGTTATTTTTGATTTATAGATAAAAATAAAAATGTAAAAAAAAAAACCATTCCCCCTTATCTCCGAAGTTTATTATTCAAAAAATCTGTAAAAATCCTGACGTATAGATAATTACTTTTATTTTATGGGAAAATAAAATGATATGTCCATTATTTACAGTTTTTGAGAAATAACTAAAATACTTTAAAAATCTGTATTAAAATTTAGTCTAGTCAAAATTGACCTTTTACATGGAAAATAAAGTGCTTAACAAAATGAGTATTTTCTTTTACGGTTACCAAGCATATTATGTTAAATAAATATTTTCTTTGCTATAGATGACTATGATTAAGGGTGTTGCCGTCATCCTTCTTCGGCAGACGGTAGTGGCGGTGTTAAGCCAGGGCCACTACCTATTCCACTCAGTAAAACCATATTGCCTTTGAAGTGATATCGTATTGTCAACGTTACGATAGCCCTTATTAACTTGACTGACAGTAATGGCGGCTGATTTAAAAACAATACCCAGATTACCAGGTCAAAGAGGGTATGGTGTTTACCGCATAGAATAGAGGCCGAGCTCGACACATACTACATACTTTCACGCCTGTAATCCCAGAGTGGGGTAGGCAGAGCTACCAGAATTACCTACAACTTAAAAACTTATTGATAATTCAGTAAACATACTTTGCAAAAATAGGCTATTAGTTGAAACATCCTCAATCGGCAAACAGGCATGAGACGCTAAGAGGGCCAGAGGGTTCATAGGCCTGAGAGTAAGTCACCTCGAATTTAGTAAAAAGGCGCCCTGGGTAAACTTACTACAAACAGGGATGGTTTCTTGTTTTAAGTAAAACAAAAGTGTAGTTCTCCTTAGTATATTTATAAAGTTACACACACACCTGCATTTTACAGACCACTGTAGCAACCTTAGGTCATAGAAAATTATGGTAGCATTATCGACTACAGCAATAGAAAAGTCACTTAACTAGAGCGAAGTATGCACGATGTCATGTATGTGTAAGGTGAAGTTAAGTGGCAAGCAAAGACCCAAAACACATGGAGAGCGAAGAGGAGGGCTACTGCCCCAAGCCCATCTAGGTCGCAACACGTGGCACGGAGGTCACGCCCATGTGGTTGAGCACGAAGCGCCCTTCACTGTCAATCCGGTGGTTAGGACTGTGCCTAACTTAATAATAAAACCCTGCAACAATAATTGCAGTTGTTAATACAAGAAACTTTGAAAACTACTCTATCAGCCCTAGCCATGAGGTAACAATAAGTACTTACCACAAAGTGGGTTTTATGTAGCTATATACCGTGAGGCTAGTTGAGACCGGCATACGCACGGTGCCTCCATATATAACGTGGCACTGGCTGAAAGAAAACGTAACTTATTAGAAATAGGTTATGAGTGGTGCTTGCCGACATCAACGTGGCCTCTCCCGATACTCACCTTAATCAGGCACGTATATAGCCTGATGACCCTGTTTTACAAGGCAGGAGTCAGCGCTTGGGATTAGGTAGACGGCATTGAGCTATAACAAAATAGTTTACGTGAATCGACAAGTAAAGTAAAAATAAACCTTTAACATGGTGGGACGCGAGAATTACTTACGGTTTATTCATATAATTATCGTCGTTTGTTGCCCATTTGTTTAATAGCATGCAGACATAAATAAGTACTGCCACGATGCATCAAATTGTCATCGTATAATTTGCCTGAAACAAAATGTAAATGGACATAAAAATAAATCCCACTTGGGCACAATGGAAAGAAGCATCGAATAAACACCGCAACTCACCGCTAATTGTCCATTTGTAAAGGATGTTAAAATAATACGACGAAGGCAATGCTGCCTCTTCCTCAAGCCAAATCCGAATCAGAGAGCATAGAGCGAACATAGATGATGTGGCTAATCTTCTACGTCACTATGGACGCGAGACTCATTTCACTCTTAAACGCTGGCAACGCTCGTACACTGTTTTAACAATTTAGAAACCAAAACCAATCCAAAACACTCCAAAAGATTATTCTAAAGATATTCCATGAATCCTGAAACAATGTAACTTGACATGCCGAAAAGTATCGAAGGGTCCGAGCCTTAGTCCATAGGTCGAAGCGCAGGCGCAGTGAAACGTAACGCACGCTCACGCTTGACCGAATTATTGAAAGGCTCCGTCTCACTCCATTCATAACCAAAGCGAGAGAAAAGGACAACACTAGGTGTATTCGTTCCTCGATTTTGGTGCAGAAGCCCACCAGCGGTAGTATTGCTATATGAAAAAGCTTATAAAAAAAAACGGGTGTTACATAGTGACAGGTTTGCAACCTTCGCCTAACAGTACTACAAGCCTTTATTCCCTTAGTCGCCTCTTACGACTTCCACGGGAAGACATGGAGTAGCACTAATCTAACCCGGCAACCACACGGGACGGGGCTAAGCTCTACTGAAATTAAAAACCATAATTAACAACCTTAGTTACTATATTTCACACAACGTCATCTACGTAAAAGTCTTAAATCGTTTTTCGCGGAAAGAATTTCCTTTGCAAACAGTATGGGTAATCTAAAGCAGGTATTATATTTTCTCTTCTCAACATACGTTATATTAACTGTAAATAGCTCGCAACGCTCGTTCTTTTACGAGCTCCCGTCGCGCCTCCAAATTAATCTCTCAAAGAGACATCGCTTCTTCATTGCTTTGCAGTAACTGTACAAAATATAATCTTGAAAATAAATCTACCTCGGTACAGAATAGGGTGCCAATTTGAAGATGCGAGTTTGACTTATTACGTTGTTATAGAGAGTGGCAGATATTGGAGTGTATGGGTTTAACATTTATTAGATCAAATTAAAATGTGTTTCGATGTGCAACTCGATAGGGCGGGTATTGTTGATCGGATTAGGCAAAGGTAATTTTGTTCATATTAAAAGAGCACGGAGGAAAATAGAATGAGTGTTGATGTTCGGGGATTATCTTTCAAAAGACAGACGAGTGATCGCAAGATTCGCAAGGTGTCAGTAAAAACGAAAAAACCGGGCATGAGCATGTCTGACCATGCTCAGTGTAGGGTTCCGAAGCCGTTACTTCACAAAAACTATCTCGAAAAAATCCAGTATGAACTAATTCTCTATTTTAAGTTATTTGGTGCTGCTAGGTGATGTTAGTAGGTATAAACACATTAGTCGCCTGCATCTCAAGAATGTATCGCTCCTGTATCGCTTTCATTAATTATATTATTCAGATTTATAGTTTTTGTAGTTTTTGCTGTAGGGAGAGGGCACTTGAATCTAACAAAAAATTGCGCTTTAAAGCTTAATATTTCATAAACAGATCCCTTAATCGAAGAATTGCTTTCACAAAGCGGCAATATTTTTGAAAGACCTATCCAAAGACACACACTATGGGGTAGACGAGAAAGAAAAAATACATCCCCACGTTACGGAGGTACACTGGTTGGCGTGACTAATATGTATATTCATGCCAAATTACAGTTTTCTAGTAGGTACTAAGAGTCTGTGCTAGGCTGCAGATAGACGGACGCACGGACGGACAAGGCTAAACTATAAGGGTTCCTAGTTTGACTACGGAACCCTAAAAATGGATGCAGACGTCCGGGTACTCGAGTTAGATTGAAACCTTTATTATTCGAAAACGAGTACCCTACCATGAGTTATAATTACCGTATTCGGTAGCGAGTCCAATGCTCTGTCCCTCACAGTTTTTAGAGTCACCTGATAGAGTGCAAGGGACAGAGCATTACACTCGCTAGCGAGTACGGTAATTGTAACTGATGGTAAGGGTACTGAACCTCTCCGTAGCACGACTCCCTAAAATAGAATGACGTTATCAAACATTATTAACGTCTTCACCCTTAAAGATATGAAAGTCATAGTCAATGTCAACTTGCTATAAAGTTTTAGTGCTAAATACTATCACGGGGCGGTATACACATTTGCTCGACGACGAAATACGTTTAATTATGGTGCGGTCCTATATTCAAAACCGTTGGTAGAGTAGTGACGTCTCGTTAAAATTTGACACATTTTGTACAGTCAGCTGCAGAGAAAAGGATACCCCCCCTCCTGGTAAGGATTGTTTTTTTTCGAAAACCTGTGGTTAGATTTAAATGATTTTGAGTTAATGTGTAGACAATAGTAAAATCTTCAATTCACCGAAAAATCATATAAATTCAGCCACAGGTTTTTGAAAAAAAACGATCCTTACCATGAGGGGGGGTATCCTTTTCTCTGCAGCTGACTGTACGTAGCAAATGTCATAACTAGGCATCGGAGTTTTTGTCGCACGGTAAGACTAATAGCAAGCTATGGAGTCGTCATTTGCCATAAATCTAAACTCTTATTCATATTCATACTCATTTTTTTTATTTATCTTAAAATGCCTCTATAGCGGTCGGTCGTGTATAATTTTATCTTAGTCAAGTTATATAAAAAAAAACTATTAGATTATAAATACATAACTTGAACTATTTTAACATACAATTCGCCACTAGTGTGGACTAAAACATTCCCTTCTGCCGTGTTTTAATGTATCTTTTGTTAGTTTATTAATTTTCGTAATTAAATTAGTATAAAATGGTGATTATTTTTTATTGTAATATTTATTTTCCAAATATAACATTAAATAATTCTTTCTGAACTCGTCAACGTTGTTGTCCTTGATTATAAAAAAAAACCTAAATAATTAAATAAATAAATGAGTATGAATATGAATAAGAGTTTCGATTTATGGCAAATGACGACTCCATAGCTTGCTATTAGTCTTACCGTGTGACAAAAACTCCGATGCCTAGTCATAACGCTACTGCCCGTTAGGAAAACGATTCGTTACTAGAATATAGGAACCGGGCATTACTCGATAGAAGGTAAACGTTCGTGCTCCGGGTACAGTTGCTATTGCCAACAATTTGGGGCTGGGGGCTTTGTCTATTTTTGATGACATGGGGGGGGGGGGTCTAGATGCATAATAACAAGAAAATGATGGTTATACTAAACGAGTGTTATGTTATTCGATCGTATGCCAGATAGAATTATACAATTGGTTTTTATGCTAAACGATTATTATGCTTTTCGTGATTAGTTAAATGAAATTATACAAAATGTTTGCATGCTGATTGAAGCGCACCCAATTCATCTCGTGGCGTCTAGAAGTTGTTGTCTGTTTGTAATCAAGCCGATCCTATTTCTTATTTTAATTTTAGCATTAGTAACAGAGCCGCCACTGAAGCAGCTAGCCTTATTCGCCGTATTGTAGATTTGTCTGGAAAACGCGGTCGTGCGTGGGACGGGTAGTACATTAAACACGCGTTTTAGCAGCATTTTCTGTTACTCTTGAGTTGATGACCTTCCGATGCAACTGAAGAACTATATTTGAGTAGCTTAGTTTTATTTTAATTTAAATAAGATTAGTTTTAAATATAAGGGACATTGCTATCCTTGTTTTAGTAAATTCATTACATACCCCATTTTAACATACATAAATACATACATAACTTCACGCCTATCTCCTAATAGGGTAGGCAGAGACTATGGAACGCCAGGTGCACCGGTCTATACATACAACTTTCGCTTCCTCTATCGTCAATCTCTTCATGCACGTACGGCGGTTTCGGGTGCTTTTTATTTGGCCTTTATTCAGTACCTACATCGCGAATCTGATCACCGTACGTCCGTCTAGGACGTCCCCTACCGACATCGCCGCTCACTCTCGCTCGCCATTTATCTTTCGTAACCCTTCTTTCATCCATCCTTTCTAAATGACCAAACCATCTTAGCATACCCTTTTCTTACACTGTTCTTTTACATTGTTATTTTTAAAAATTAATTATCATTCAACCATAGTTTTCCTGATTACAAATTAAACCTTCAAACATTATTGACATCTGGACGTTCAATGACGCAGTTGATTTAAAATACAGCTTTTGATTATATTTAGATTAGAACTAAATAGATACCTACGTTGTCTTTTCGCAGCATTGACGCAAAGAATGATAGTTTTTTTATTCCAATTACTTTAATATCAATGCCTCGAACCCCATATCGGTCCGATTCGTATGAAAATAACGGAGCGTCGCGCGTCGTGCAGATCATCCAACAGAACATACATATATAACACAGTTGCAATGAGACAGCGCCCCAGCATAGGTACCTACTCGTATAAGAAGTGACCGCATCTCCGACGGCCGGCGTAAAGCGCATTCCGAGATAGGTAGAGACGTGCGGTCCGATACACAAGCGGTTGGGGTTATATTTAGTTTTATTATTGTATGTTAGTCTGTAAGGTATTTGTAAATATGGGTAATGCAGATAAAATTATTTCATTATATCCTTATAAGTAAATAAAACAGGCTTTAGTATCTGCTATAATTATTTTTAATCATGTGTTTAAAGTAGTTATCGCAATTCATAAAATATTATTTGATGATATAATTCATTATCAGGGTTCCGTACCTCTAAAGAAAAAAACAGAACCCTTATAGGATCACTTTGTTGTCCGTCTGTCCGTCCGTCCGTCTGCCCGTCTATCTCCAGAACGCGTAAAGGTATCGAAGTGAAATTAAAATCATATACTCAAGTTTACAGTCCCTTGAAGCTGTGAAAAAATCAAACTTCTAAGTTAACGTAAAAAAAAGATGCGGCCGTTTATGCAAAGAACTTAAATAAATAAATAAATAAATATCCGGGGACAATGTCACACCAATTGACCTAGTCCCAATTTAAGCTCTAGGCTTGTATTATGGGTACTAGACAACGATATAAATACTTATATAGAGAAATATATACTTAAATACATAGTAAACATCCATGACTCAGGAACAAATATTCGCGCTCATTACACAAATATCTGCCCTTACCGGGATTTGAACCCAGGACCGCTAGCTTCGTAGGCAGGGTCACTACCAACTAGGCCAGCGCGTCGTCAAAAACTTATATTTCGACACTCTCAAGGAAATCAAAATTTATAGGATATTTTCCGTTGACCTAGAACTATGAAATTTGGCAAGTAATACTGTATTATACTACCAATATAGGAAAAAAACTGAAACTATACATTTTTATACATACATACATAAACTCACGACTTCATTCCCAGGGTGGAGTAGGCAGAGCTGCAGAATTACCAACCACTCTAAAAACTTGTTGATAATTCTGTAACCACATTTTGCACAATCAGGCTGAGATGTTTACCAGTGTATTAGTGACAGGTTGCAAGCCCATCGCCTAACAGTACTACAAGCCTTTATTCCCTTAGCCGCCTCGTACGACATCTACGGGAAGACATGGAGTGGCACTATTCTAACCAGGCAACCACACGGAGAAACAAGTAACATTTTTTATTAAATCACAAAAAACGGGGTAAAACGGGGTCTTAATGCAAGGAACGGCGGCGCGGCGGTCCAAATTTTTAATTGGGCGAGTCCGACTCGCACTTGTCCGTTTTTTCAGGATTGTAATAAAACAAACCTAACTTAACCTAGCTTTATCCTCTTGGGAACGGGATACTCTACTCCAGTCATGTGAAAGTGCCTACTGGGCCTACTTACTCATAGCCGTTTACTGCAATTAATTATGATTATTTGTTTTTATTATTATTACACTACTAATTGATTTCATTACAAATGTAAACCAAAATCGATCATGACAACATTGTAATGAATATTACTCGTATATTCATGACTGTTTCAACAGCTTCAATAAAAACTTTTAACTCATTTTTTGAATAGCTATAAAAATAACCAATTTACCGATAACCCAACAAGGATTGGTTACTATCTCTTTCTAGCAAAACAGAATTTAACATGGAGTTAACATGTCCGACCTGTTACTACGTCACAGTGCATAACGGATCTCTCAGTCTGTATCATACTTATTTCTTTTTAATTTTAATTTTACTTGTGATGTGTGTATTTTACTCTTTTATGATATTTTCATATTGCAATTTAAAAACGCCACGCATATACCCCTATTATATTTTTATCACCTTGAATTTCAAAAGGTTCCTCCAAAATACTTAACCTACCCCACGCCAGCAAAGTCACTCACAAAAGCTAGTGTTATAAAGGTTATTTAAATGTGAATTCCCGCCCGCGCGAAGGCACGCGGTATTGCGGTTACTATTGCACCCGCTTTATAGCTCCTATAGCGCTGCGCTGTTATGGCGCTATATGTGGCATTCCGCTCTTATTGAGGTGGAGATATTAAATTGTGGGGCGTTTTATTGTTAATGTGTTATGTACTGGGGATAGTGTGGCGATATATTTAAAATGTGGATTCCATTTCATTGATATTTTAAATGCACAGGATTATTTATATGGGAAAATCAATCTGAAAGCGTATCTTAGGTTGCCAATTTTTTTTATTTTTCATGAAAGGACAATGGGCAAAATGTCCCCACCAACCAACAGGAACGAAACATATCCCATTTGATAGATCTTGGCAACCTGATGATTTTTTACTATGACGACGATCGTCCTATGTATGGGGTTTTCTTGGAAAACCATTATCATATCGTATGGAATTGGTTTAAAAATGAACACATTCTTGCATTGCATGACTCTTGAAAGGTTTTTTTTATAGAAAAAATCCCATCGATTTAGCTACTAAAATAGTTATTTAGTCTTGTTTCGGGACCTAACGAACATATAAACATGCATCCCGTGACTGTTGGAGGGGGGGGGACGGGGTCCATACGAAATTGCCCATCACCCTTTGGCACACAGATACGAGTACTTTACTAACTATGTTTAGGTATGTCTTGGATTAATAACAACAAAACACAAGCTTTAAAAACCTGACCGTTGCTAACCAATATTAAATCATTATAAATCATCATTCAAAATGAAAAAGATGAAAGAAACCTAGAGATGATTTGTAAATACATATTCAACGATACCCTACTTGTCATAATTCGTCGACATTTTTTTTACAATATGGCGTCTGTTTGCCGCCATATTGATTTTTTATTACTGTCACATCTTTAATGACACCATTCTTGACTTGCGGCCTACTTACAGAATAAATGACTTTATCTTTATCTTTATGAAATTCATTTATTTCCTAATAGGTATCTAAAATACTTAACTGACAAAAAAGGCCCCATTTCCACGGCCTGCATTTTTGAACGCGCGTTCGGCGTAAAAATGACGGCCGTAGAAACGGGACCTAAACTATAGTATGAATCTTCTCAAATGAACTTTTCGCTTCGAGCCCTAATCTTCCAAACAAAGGCCATTGTTTCTATTATCGCAAAACCGCTAGCTACCGAGTTAGCACGTGCTACTACAACATTGATATTGAAAAACAAACGGTATCGTCATAGTATTAAGGTTCAAATTGAATGTCACTGACATTCTAGATGTTACGTTTTGGTATTTGCCGTATTGCCTCGGGGCGGTATCGTCCTACACTACCAAAACGTAACATCTAGAATGTCAGTGACATTCAATTTGAACCTTAATACTATGACGATACCGTTTGTTTTTCAATATCAATGTTGTAGTAGCACGTGCTAACTCGGTAGCTAGCGGTTTTGCGATAATAGAAACAATGGCCTTTGTTTGGAAGATTAGGGCTCGAAGCGAAAAGTTCATTTGAGAAGATTCATACTAACAAACTATTGATGCTATAGATGCCTATGCAGATTTATACGCAGTAATTCTAACTATTAATAACAGATGGCGCTAGTTACGCCGTTTCCCATTTCAGTCCCAGAGTTTGTTCTCTATTTCAGTTATATATAAAGTACGCTATGAATGACACTCACAAGATTAAGACAAATCGATTGACATAAGAGTAAAAAAGCGTCACAAAGGAACAAACAAACATATCGTCAGGGATACTGTAAAACCGCGTAACTAACAAATTTGTGATAGAGCAAAATAAACCTTACTGTATTGTTAAAAAGGTGCATTATGCTCCTTATTTCAAATGTTACTTACGCGGTTTTGCAGTTTCACCGACGATATATAGGCTGATAAACACTTTACCCTCCTCTTTCTTCAGTCGGGTAAAAATAGGTAAGTTTTTTTTGTTCCGGTACGTTCTAGTAAAGTTATCTTATCTGTGGTTTTGTATGAGGCATTTGTTTAACACTAATGCCCTTATTAATAAACGTGGAGTAACCGTCGAGTAGCTAAACCATGCTTTGTCCTTATCTGTCATATTCAAATGTCACAATGACAGATAAGGATAAAACATGGTTTAGCTACCCCACAGTTACTCCACGTTTATTAATAAGGGCATAAAGGCTTATGTTAAACATCACCAATTCACATCTGGTAGGGATGCTTATTCTACGCGGTAACACAGTATTACTTTTGACGTGTTATTGCGTAAAGTAAATAAGAGCTATCAAAACGTTTAACAATACGGAAACACGGCAAAAACAATGAGTTTTTATCGTGTAGAATCTCAGCCCAGTACTTACCTAATATTAATATGTTTACTACGAATAAAAAATAATTATTAACATGCATATTTAAAAAAATATTATTATTATGTTTAAACTTGAGTTTACTTTTAGTTTAGCTAACCTAATAAATTCTAAACTAAATGTCATAAAACTCATAAATCCACATTCTGTGAAATAAATTAAGTAAGACAAAGTCAGATGCACAATCGGCAAAGTGGAACTCTGTCCCACCATACAACTGTGCCACAGTGACATTTTATTTGACAATCTTACGATTTAATTTATAACTTTACTGTGACACAGCTCAATAGTAGTCAAGGTTCCATGTTTTTATTCCATATGAAGAGTCCACTGAAGAACATGTCTAGTAATATTTTTTTTTAATGAGTTATGAATCTCAAAATGTAGAGGACGAAATTAACTATTTATTACCTACCACTCTGACTCAGATATAAATCTTCATAAAACTTGTATCTTTTCACTCTTAAAAAAACCTGTACGCGAAAATTACGTACAAAATGACATGGTTCGTAACTTTCAAATCGCGATATCTCAAAAAGTTACTAATGTGACTAGACATGTTCTTTCCGTGGACCCTTCGTATATTATATTAATTATATTATAACATATTCGTTATTGGTATGATTACGTTGGTTACCACGAAACACTAAATAAACACTAAACTTCGAGTGCCGAATCCCTAATCAGAGACTTAATCGAGAAAAAGGGATGGAGCTAACAACGGGTTGGACTTAACTTCGATTTTTAACAGTTACGGCCTTAGTTAAAGCGGACATCTAATTATATAATTACGTAACTCTCGCCCAATACCTACTTAAGCAGAGTACACTTAACGCAAAAATGTTTGCTAGTCGTGTCGTAAAGGCAAATGTATCGAATATTCAAATAAACGAAGTGAAGTGTACTACTTCCTAAATCTAAGCACGTACTCGTATGTAAGTGTGTGCCTACGTTAGTCTTTTTGTGCTCCTAATGGATATCATTACGTAATATTTGTTACGAATTGTGTCATTCAGTAGTGATGGATGTTTACTTGAGTCTAGAAGCGACGTCATTCATTCAGAACCGGGCAAGAGCATGTCGGACCATGCTCAGCGTAGGGTTCCGAAGCCGTTACTACAAACGAATTAGACCTCGCAACAAACGTAACTTTGCCGTTGGAAAACTGTCATCCCCATACATCGACATAGGTCGCGGTCAGTTTACCAAAACCGCAAATAGGTTTTCGGAAGGTATAAACATTTAAACCGTTTGTAACTCAAGAACCACTGAAGTCTACTTAGTCGTCATAGTTTTATGACCTCTAAAATTCGTTATATGTGCTTTAATTTAAGATATTTTTCAGATTTTTTGTATTTGTAGTTTCCGCTGTATGGGAGGACACTTGACTCTAGCAAAAATTAGCGGTTTAATTTCATAAACGGATCCTTAACCAAAAAATTGTTTGCGCAAACCCGCAATATTTTTGAAAGACCTATCTAACGACGCACCAAACCATGGGGTAGACGAGAAATAAAAATACATCCCCACGATACATGTAGGGGAGGTACATTAAAAAAGCAATATTTTATTTTACCACTTTGTTGGCGTAACTAAAATGTATATTCATGCCAAATTACAGATTTCTAGTACTAAGAGTCTCTGAGCTAGGCTGCGGACGGACGGACGGACGGACTTGACTACGGAACCCTAAAAAGTTTTATTTTGGGTAAACATGTAGATAAGTTCATTTCTTATACAATACAGCTTTTAAAAAATATTGACTATGTAATTTACATAAATTAATCAATGAATGCTATGCATCTAATAAAAAACTTTGAACCTCACTGTTTCTAAACATAAAAACCTTAACGTCCCCGCAATTACTTACAATTAAGCACGCATCACACAATTGATCAAATTCAATCATACTAAACGTTTTACGTTAAAAACTGAACAAGGGCTCAAAAATCACCAGATGCACTTAAACAAAGCTTTGTAAACGCCCACACCAATTAACCGGTTTGAATGCAACCAATATAAATGCGGCCGTCAAAATCAAATGAGACCTTACAGCGGATGGCGTTTATGCTGTTTTTGTAATTTGTTGCCATGATATTTGTATAATAGTTATGGCTAGAATCACGCAACCGCCAATTAATGCATGTTTTTATATTATTGAAAAAGAATACACGTAGTGGCAGCCCTGTGGCACGAGCGGGGGCGAGAGAGGGCACGTGGCCCGGGAGGGGCATTGATTTAATATTAGCTGCACTTTAGGGTTGGCGATCGATTGACCTTCAATAGATTTTGGTTGTTAAGTTATTGAATAGGTAACGGGGATTTTAAAGCGTTTAATTCGTTCGGTATCTTGCTGTAATGTAATAATAGCCCTAAAGATATCTGTTTCAAGAACAGAATTATGAATTGAGAATGAACCGGTACTATGTTCATGGCAGGTCAATTTTGAGTTTGTCTGAGATAAATGACGATTTACTGCCAAACATTAAATTGATATAGAATAATCGTGTATATAGAAAAACTGATTTAATTAACAATACAATACAAAATACTTTATTGTACACCAAACAAAAACATAACAGAGAAGGAGCACAATTAAAGAGAATACAGGCAAACAACAAGCGGTCTTATCGCTGATTAGCGATCTCTTCCTAACAACCTTAGTAGGGACAAGGTGTCAAAATAATATATTTGATACAGTAGGTAGTGCAGACTTAACACGAGCAATAATAAGATAGATGTTTGCAATTAAACGACAACTCAAAAGACTAGAAAAAATTACAAATAAACGCTCACTAACCTAACAAATAAATAAATAACCAAATAAGTAGGTATATACAAGTACAAAAATAAGATAATGATGATGATTAGTATGATTTAATAAACAATTTTTAGTTTTAGTTCGGGGGGCGAATGGTTGCTCACGTCCGCAGGAAGATTACCCCCCGTTACCCTGCACGTGCCCCCTGGGTGGTGCTAACGAGCAATTAAATCTTGGCGGCTGTACTTGTCTTTATGACCTCACAGCCCTACACAGAAAAAAAACAGATCATGTCGAATGTATCCAAACCTCTAAAAGGCTCTTCTAAGAGCCCTCAGACTAAAGACATCGGACCATCAGTCAGAATCTGCCAATTAAATATTGAAGGCACTAGCAAAGCTAAGTGTGACTACCTGCAAAAGCTACTGAATGATCTTAAAGTAGACATCGCAAATATTCAGGAAACACATACCAGGGATGACCAGGACATTAGTGGCAGAGGCAACATACCGGGCTTCACCCTAGTAAAAGCAATAAACCACCCCCAGTACGGTATTGCAACATACGTCAGAACCAACATGGAAGGAGTGAGCTTGGTCCACCACGACTCAGCGGAGAGCAACTTCATCATTGTAATTAAAGTGAACGATCTCACAGTATGCAACATCTATAAACCCCCACTTGCTCCGTGGCGTACCAAAGGCATACCCGCTTTTAATCACCCTTGCATCTACACTGGAGATTTTAATAGCCACCATACGGACTGGCGGTATAAAGCCGACGATGCAAACGGAATAGCCTTGGCGCAATGGGCCGAAGGCCAAAATTTGCATCTGGTTTTTAACGCCAAAGACAAAGGCTCTTTTCACTCAGCACGTTGGAGGAAAGACTACAATCCAGACCTCACATTTGTCTCGAAGGATGACGCCGGTAAACCCCTCCCAACAAACCGCGAAATCCTAGACAACTTTCCAAATAGCCAGCATAGACCCATCCTGACTGAAGTTGGTATCAAGATCCCACTGGTGCCATCAGTGCCACTTCCCAGGTGGAATTTCCAGAAGGCCGACTGGTCCAAATTCTCAGTGAAAGTGGACGCCGCTATCAGGTTCATTCCGCCGGAGTCTAGAAACTACAACCGCTTTGTGGGATTAATAACGAAGACTGCCAAAACCTGTATTGCCAGAGGGTACCGTAAGCAATATATCCCGGGATGGAGCAAGGAAAGTGATCGTCTGTACGAGGAGTATCGTAGAACTGGAGAGTGCGATGTGGGTGCGGAATTGCTAAATTCATTGGATTTAAACCGGACCGAGAAGTGGAAAAACACAGTAGAAAAAATGGATTTCAAGCGCTCCAGCAGAAAAGCTTGGCGAGTCCTGAATAGGCTGACGGGCAAGAGCCCTGCAAATAGCATTAAAGCGACCGCCATCCACCCAAATGCCATCGCTAGCCAAATTGTGGCCACGTCCAGAGCTAGAAGTGACAAGGTCGAGACGAAGCTCATTAAAAAACTATACAAGGAGCTAAAAGACAATTTAATGCCTGATCAACAGCTTGCGGACCCTTTCGCTTCCAATGAAATCGACAAGGCCCTCAAAGAATTAAACCAGGGTAAAGCTTCTGGGTACGATAACATTTACAACGAGTTCTTAATCAACCTGGGCCCAAAAGCTCGTCGCTGGCTTGCATCCTTTTTCACAAATCTACTCGAAACCAAGACCTTGCCACTTGCCTTTAAACTATCTAAAGTAATAGCTGTTCTCAAACCTGGCAAGTCGGGAGAAGTGGCATCGAGTTATCGTCCCATTGCACTACTTAGTAATTGTTATAAACTTCTTGAGAAGGTTCTTCTCCGACGCATACTACCACTCATCGAGGCTAGGGTGCCTGTAGAACAGGCTGGCTTCAGACCGGGTCGCAGCTGTTGTGACCAGGTGCTTGCTCTCACTACCCACATTGAGTCCGGGTTTCAGAAAGGCCTGAAGTCGGGAGTTGCCCTAGTAGACCTATCGGCGGCCTATGATACGGTGTGGAGACAGGGTCTCATGTATAAGCTGCTCTCCGTTGTGCCAAATATGGATGTGGTCCACCTGATTTCCAGCATGCTTTCGGAACGCCTCTTTCGAGTACATCTAGGCAGCAACGTCAGTAAGCTGAAAATGCTGAACAATGGCCTGTCACAGGGCTCCGTTCTTGCCCCGACCTTATTTAACCTATACATCCACGACCTACCTCTGACTGGCTCCCGACAATTTATTTACGCCGACGATATCGCCTTGGTCTCCCAAAATAAGGATTTCGGTAACCTTGAGACTTGCCTCTCGGAAGATCTCAACAGGCTGGGTCGGTTCTTTACAATCTGGAGACTAACTCCAAGCGCAGCAAAAACTGAGGTGAGCTGTTTTCATCTCCACAACGCCTTATGCAAGCGCGAGCTGAATGTGCAGTGGAATGGAGTGCGCCTTGGTCACAATTTCTTTCCCAAATACTTAGGAGTAACCTTAGACCGATCCCTAACCTATAAGGAACATCTCATCAAGGTTTCAAGAAAACTTCAGACCAGGAACAACATGCTTGCGAGACTAACTGGCACGTCGTGGGGTGCAAGCGCGAGTTGCCTGCGCACAACGGCTCTTTCCCTCGTCTACTCAGCTGCTGAGTACTGTGCCCCTGTTTGGCTGGAGAGTGCGCACACCAGCTTGGTCGACGTGCAACTGAATAAATCAATGAGATGCATATCTGGGACACTAAAATCAACTCCCACACAATGGCTACCAGTTTTGAGCAACATCGCGCCTCCTGACATTAGACGGAGTACAGCCTTGCTAAAAGAGTACGGTAAAATAATTAAAAATACAAGCCTACCGTGCCGGCAAGAGTTCCTACAGCCTGAAAAACAACGACTTAAGTCACGCCGTGCCCCTTGCCGCCGTGCTCAGGAGCTAGCCAGCGAGATGTTCCAGCCGACGGTGGCTTGGGCTCGCCAGTGGAGAGACACCCTGGGTGCGAAAACCAGCGACTGCATCCAACCTGGAAGGCTGATGAAAGGTGCTGATTTGCCTCGTCGCGATTGGTGCATACTCAACAGGATCCGCACCGGTCACGGTCGATGCGCCCACTATAAACACCTATGCGGCTGGACCGAGTCCCCCCGCTGCGACTGCGGTGCGGAGTCCCAGACCATGGAGCATATCACGCGCGAATGCCCACTGCGGTCCTATCCTGGTCACCCTGACGACTTCATTCTCCTTACCACCGACGCCGCCAAATGGCTAAGAAACCTGGATATCTGCATATGATATGACATGACATGACATCAACAAAAATAATTTATTTTCTGTGTAATCGCCATACGAATAAATAAAAAGTTTTAGTTTTTCTGCTAGAACGAAATCCACCATAGCACGAGATAACAAGTGAAACCGAATACAATTGTATTTTTTTAAACAAAGCTCCCCATAAATCTGTCATTGCGGGGTAAATTAGGGTAAAAGCTCCAAATGTCACCGTCGGTGTCGGATTACTAGCAAATGTCGCGCAATCTCAGTAACACTATATCTAAAGGGACAGTAATTGTTCGGTTTACCCAAATTAATATACTTGTAGAAAAACACAATGGCAATACATGTTTTTTTTTTCAATCATAAATGTAACCTTTTAGGGCGAGTTAAAATAATGACTTTTCTGAATATTTAAACCGCGATAGATGTGATACTTCGGGATGAAATTTGACGCATTTCATACGAGGCATGATTTAAAAAAAAGATGTTTATTCAGTAAGTAGGTCACGCTCAAGAGGAGACCACTGTTGAGAAGAAAAACCACAAGAAACTCAACAGATCGAAAACTTACTGGGAAAGGACATACATTAGTATTAAGTCTTTTTCTTGTTAGGCCTACTAAAGATTAAATAAAGGATATTAATTGATTCTATTGTGTTCGCATTGCTACAAAAGAAGCAAAGCAATGTGGAAGTTTCGTGGGCTCTAACGTTCTGGGGGGTTATTATGACATGGCTTTACAGTTCATTTTACAGCGAGCGTAAAGGACAGAGCTATAGCAGTTATATAGCTCTGTCCTTCTCTCAGCTTAAACTGAACTGCATATGTCATAATAACCCCCCTGATGCCCATCAACAATTGCAATGGGAACTAATCTGAAGATCTTAATCCCAAGACTGCAATCCTTGGATGCAGACACGGTGCCAAGCCAACCCTCAGGACTAACAAGGAATGTCCTGCTAGTCATTTACCCGCTTCTGTTATCCTCACACCGACACACACAAGTGCAAAAACCGCTGTTTGGTTGTAGGTTGGATTAGATGTGGTAAACCACTATCGACCACTTTATCCTTCATAATTGTGATATTGGTCTCTCGCGTCCGTTATTTTTCCACTAACGTGTAAATTCTGGAGTTTCTATCCGATATTTTCCGCCAATTTTCCTTAACATTACAAACCCCGGTCACTATCCACTCAAGCGCAATTCCCTTTATCGCTTACATATACCCATCTCATTCAACCCAATCCGCTACCATTTATAATTCAAGAGGCACTTAGTAACTATACCTAGCTCGTTTAGTCTCGTTGGTGATCGTATCTTGCTTCTTGCTTCTGTTGAGAGCAGGATGCAACCTGAGTTTTCATTGTGGATGGTATAATGAATTCAGGTTTTCGTTCGGTCAGTTAAAGGGTTTACTTGCTTTTGATGCTTATTTTTTTTTGCTTTTTGTTGAAATGTTGTTTTATGGCGATTGTATAGGTACTCTTTTCTTTGGTTTTCTGTTTTTATTTTGTTACGGGACTAAATGGCGTGAACGGATTGCTTGTACTTAATTTCACCGTCTGTCCGCCATTTTGAATGAGATTATTTAGATATTTGTGAAATTGAGGCAAGCAGCTATGTCTTTTTTTAAACTACGTCGTGGTTTTATCAAATTAATGATGGGCGGTTGTGTTAACTCTTCCTAACAAAGATTATTATTTCATATACATATAGCGCCGGCAGTGTTAGAATATCAATTTCCTTGAAGAATTCCCTCAATGACACTCGCGACCCTAAGTTATAAATAGCTCTATTAGAGCTATTAGCCTTTTTATGCAAAATAAACACTGTATCGATATCCGCAGTCGATCCCCACAAAATAAGACAGCACGTTATTAAATATACTGTTAAAGTAAGCGAAGTTGACCAACCGTGTCGTCACTACATTGGTCAGCTGCCTTATTCTCCTGACTGCAAAAGCAGAATAGCTCACCTACTTGCTAACGCAGTTATGTGAGAACCCCACTTCAATTTTGATTCCAATGTAATACCTACAAAAACAGTTGTTTTTACAAATTCTATGATTTCACCATTAAGTTTAACATTCGAGGCTAAGTTTATAATTGGTGAATCTGACGACGCGTTGGCCTAGTTGGTAGTGACCCTGCCTACGAAGTTAGCGTCCTGGGTGCAAATCCCGGTAGGGGCGGATATTTGTAAGAGCGCGAATATTTGTTTCCGAGTCATGGATATTTTCTATGTATTTAAGTATCTATTTCTCTATATAAGTATCGTTTTATAGTACCCATAGTACACGCCCGGTTTGGGACTTATTTATTTGCTTATGAGAATTTTAAGGTACCTATCCCGACTTTTTACCAAATCATCATTTAACAAACTATATCATTTAATAATATGGTATCATTAAATTTCTTCGAGACCGGCGACGCAATGGTGACGCCTCTGGAGTTGCAAATGCCCACAGGCGGCGGTGACCACTTACCATCAGGCGGGCTGTGTGCCTGTTTGCCGTCGATGGCAATAAAAAAAATGTTACCTCACTTCAATTACAATAATTAATCCAATTGGATCCAAAAGTTACAAAACAAATTGCGAGCAACATTGAACACAAAAACACTCATTTTACAAAACCCCACCCTCCTCGCGTTACTCGTTGAGAACTTGTTATAATGATCCGGGAAAAAATAAGGACACTCGATAGCCCCGCTGCCCAGCGATTATAGAAACCTTTTTGTGTAAAAAAATCTCAATTGGATTCACTGTTAAAACGGCCACGGTATTTTTCATCCTTAAACACATCTTCAGCCCCACGTGGAGAAACCAACCCTATTTTCGTCCCAACTAGGACTTCCTATCGCCACGTTCAAGATCTTTAGCTGTTGCTTCTTTTATGTGACTTTGAGCTTTAAGTTGGTCGGATTGGGGTGCTGTTTAGTCGGTGGTTTGTCTGTTTGGCCAGGGTGCTCCAGGGTGCTCCAGGGCCCTCCAATTCCGGAAGGTTAATGGTTGAGTAATCGACAGACGCCGGAGGGGCGCTGCGTTTGATATGTCGAGATAGAGAGGCTGGATACAACTAGTATCGTCTTTAGTTTGGTTTATTTTGTAGTTGTTACTCTCGCAAGTATATGTTTTTGTTTGTCTTTATTACACAAAGTATCTCAAATACAGATTGTCTAGGTTAGTTCAAATTATGCTTCAGTACAGGTGACAAAATTATTATCAATTGTCTATCTCTTCCTTAACTATGCTTAACTATGCTAAGCACTTCATCGTTCCTCTTACTTTCAGTCCAACTATCCCCTCCATCGCACTATGGTCCCGCTCATAGGTCATAAGTCCAAATAATCAACAATAGCCGAGCTATGATTTGTACTTCTCTGATAACACATTCATTACCAGCCTACTTAAAACTATAAATAGTTTTGAAGTAATCAGTCGGGATCATTGTTTTTCAGACCTCCGAAGTGAACACACTTAAACCGCGTAATTAGTCTTATCAATAGATCATTAAAGTGAAAGTTGTTTGTTGACGGATTTCTAAAAACTTGTTGTGATAAACTCTATTGAATCATCATAGAAATTAATGACAAAGGTATGTGTTTTAATAATAATATTTTTACTAGCTATTTTTACTATACATTTTATATTTATTTGAGAGCTACGAGACACCTAATTTTATAAAAATATTTAAATTGTTTGTGTATTACCATTGAGTTTTATCAATGACGCCATGCTGTACCATTAATAATTTTGATTGTTTAAAAAGCATATAAAAGTCTAGTTATTGTGCCAATAGTCATCTTCTGCTAGATTTTGCTAGATGTTTTATTAATTCGTCCTCTACGCTGTTCGTAGAAGATGCTACGATATTTGTCAATTTCTAATGTATTTTGTTTTCTTTCTAACAGGTTCTTTTTTGCAAGTTCAGTTTACAAGAATGCACATATTTGAACTATGGCATCTTGCTAAAGGATCACAGGTGGAAAAATATCGAGTTTTGGAAATGGTCCCGGAAGCTGAAAACGTTGAAATCGAAGTTCTAAGTAAACGCGTTAATGGCATAATCCAAAGGATCGCAGATTACTGGAAAAAAGCAGAAAGTAATAAATATGAACTAGTCAGAAAACATGAAAAATGGTTAAATGTCCTTGAAACTATAGATATAGCAAAGAATGAGTCGGTATCTGCGAGAGAAAATTAGTTTACTGGTCAAGAAATGACATCAAATCTCGGTCGACCGAAGAAAGATTTTGAGTCTTGCAGTAAACGAACTCAGCGAAGGAGATTAGTGGACCTCTCAAAAATTGATAACTCGGCCGTCAATGCTTTGATAAATACTTCGTCAACCTCGAGTTGTGGGCCAAATGATAGTCATAAATGTGAAGTGAATCCAAGTGAGATCCTATCGCTAATCACAGAAGCAAAATTAACAAAACACCAATACCTTTTAATTAAAGAGTTCATTAATAGTAAACAATATCCAGTTTTGCCTTCGTATCATAAGGTTTTAAAAGCCAAGAAACAGTGTTACCCTGAAAAATTAACTATTACTGAAAAAAGTGCCGAAGTAGAGTTACAAAATTTGTTGAACCACACGGTTAAAAGAATACTGGATTCTCAAAATATACTGTTATCAAGTATCGATCCCGAGACCATAGGTGATGTTATGTTAGTTGGTAAGTGGGGTTTTGACGGTAGTACCGGACACAGTGAGTATAACCAGTGCTTTTCCGATGACCCAATTTAGAAGATGGAAGTTTATTCGTCATAGTTGCAACAACAGGAGAAGAAACAATATTATGGAAGAATCCTCGCCCATCATCAACTAGGTACTGTCGCCCTATTCGCTTCCAATTTGCAAAAGAGACAAAACAATTATCTAAGAACGAAGAAGATTATTTTAAAAAGAATTAAAAAAATAAATTAGGTCTGATAGTGGACAAGCCGCGTAGCGGAGGAAGCGGCAACTCGAATGATGGGAATACAGCACGTAGGTTTTTTGCTAACTCTGCCATTTCTGCTGAAATTACAGGAATTAAGCAAGAGCTTATTGATAGTTGTGGTACAATTCTTAACTGTCTCAATTCCGGTTACAAAATTAATTCTGAGAGATTTAAATCGTTTGCTTTAGACACGGCTCGACAGCTTGTTGAGGAATATCCGTGGTACAATTTGCCAGCGTCCATTGACAAAGTTCTGATTCATGGGTCTGAAGTAATCGATCAGTTCGATCACATGATGGTATCCATAGGAGAACTATCAGAAGAAGCTGCCGAAGCTACAAATAAAAATAAAAAAGCGTTTCGGCTCAACAATACTAGAAAAATGTCACGTGTTGCGACGAATACCGATGTTTAAAATCGACTTTTATTAAATTCTGACCCACTAGTTACGGGTCTTAGAAAGCTTCCTAGGAAAAAAAAGTGTTTCATCTAAATCTGTCATTAGTTTATTACATTATTGCTAAGCTCATTAAAGTTTCACTAATGAGTGTTAGATAGTTTAATTATAGTATTTTTAAGATAACAACTCTTTACGTGCGGTTCATTCTACTGCATGAATTGCACATAACGAAAAAACTTAGTAAATATGTTTGCGTTCAATATAAGTTGTTTTTTTTTAAATTAAATAGTATTAAGGTATTGTTTATTATATTTTTAAGTGAAAACATGTTACTTACTATTTATAAGTGTTAATTATACAGTATTGAAATATAGTGAATTTTGAAACGTTTTTAATTGTTTTTTTTTTATTATTATTCAATAATATATACACATAAAATTAATTGTAAGTCCTTTATTTTATCAAATAAATTCATAATTAACAACAATATATGCATTTCTTCCCAATAATGTTGGAAGTTTTGGACAAATCGACTTATGACACTCTCTCCATACACGCTGAACCACAGTGCATCGGTGTGCATGACCACATTTCAATGGGTACCAGTCGTTTCACACTTGCTGAGTCATTGTCCAAGTTTCCCTGCCATAGCGCAATGCTCCAGATGTAAAATAAATAAAAAATGTCAGGGGACAATTTCACACATAATTGACATAGTCCCAAACTAAGATTCTAGGCTTAAACTAAAGATAAGATAAAGATAAAGACATTTATTCAGTAAGTAGGCCGCACGGGCATTTTTACACGTCAAGAATCTACCAGCGCTTCACAAGAGGAGACCACTGCTGAGAAGAAACGCCGCAAGAAACTCAGCAGTCAGTAATTTTTTTATTTATATTTAATATTACAATGGTACTACTTAGTCTAGCATTATTAAATCAATGAATGTAAAATTAAATTAAAAAATATATAAAATAATCTGCCTAGTTTTCGCAGGAAAACACACCAAAATCTTACGAGAGAGATAGAGGGAGAAAAGGAGAAAAGAGCGCCTACTTATGTGTATATAAGACGGTGCAAGACGACCACATAAGATTGATTTGTTTTCCTACATCAACGGTACTATTAAGATTACTATGGGTACTATTTAGACAACCACCTGAATAAAACTACATCACGCAATATATGGCTTTTAGCGTCTATCCCTTAGCTTATATTTAATTGAAAATTAGTATTCCCAGCGCCGAACACATCCACACCGCTTCCAGCACTCCTATGCAGACAAATTGGCGTGCGATAAACCTTTTTTTATGACATCGCCCCTTCTCTGTAACCGATCCACGCGAAACACAATACACGGGGCTTCTTGGTTTTTATTAAATTTTTACGTTTGTTGATTGCACAGGTCGGGTTCCTTCATCACATTGTTTCATACAATTGAAGACTTATCAAAGTTTATTGTTTTTGGGAATTTGATCCCCGATGGGGAAGTTGAGTGGAAAAAAGCAGCAAAATAACTCGGTGTATTTGACATTGGCTGGCTACGAGTGTACCTACGATGGATATTTATGTGATGTCGTAGTTAATCATATAAATTGTATTTGTATTGCTATTAAGTTAAGAAAACTATGGAGATTTCAGGTTTTCAGATGTAAATGGCATGGTATGCCTATCTTGTCGTTATCATCATCGTGATCATGGACCCTCTCACTATACTTAAGATGAAAGCGCAACATATCGTTGTAATTCCCTGTTTTCCCCTCTATTACTAGGTACATATTAAAAGCATATTGGACCTGTAGGGTCAATCGGTGGTAATTGCAATCCCAAGCTTGCAATTACACTGTCACTAGAATGCCTTTTTAAAACTCATTTCACCAGCTATCTTACCCCCTTACTGCTGACTACAATATGACAGACAAACAAACATACCTACAACTGTAGATCTTACTACTTTAATGACTGTCTGTTGAGTTTCTTGCGGCGCTTCTCAGAAGTGTCTTCCTGTAGAAGCGCTGGTAAATTTTTGACATGTAAAACGTGCCCGAGCGGCCTGCTTACTGAATAAACATATGTTTATCTTTATTTTTACTTACAGTACCAATACAAGCAAAAGCTAAGATTAAGGGGTAAGATGGCAGTAGCTATCCACAATGTCCTCCTATCCGCTGTTTATCCATGTCCTTCCTAATCTTTGTTTACAAAAATCTTTCCACTTAGTTTGCATATCACTGGGGTCCAAGTAAAAAGGGTATAAGTAGACTTAACTCGTACTTAAAAAAGGGTACATACATAAACAGAGTACACTAGACTTAAACCCCTTTTTTACTTGATCTTCAGGAGACATACCCTTTCTCACTAGGATCCCAGCATTTACAACAGAAGATAAGCATGAGATACACAGAGAAACTCCAGATCTTATCTCCGAGCAGGGTCGCGACCTCTAATTTATTAATCTATTTGTAAAACCACCCTTCACGGAAACAATAACGGGTGGAGGGTGCTTGGTGACCGCGGGTCGCGGGAGCGGGGCGGGCGCGGGTCGAGCGCGGGGCGGGCGCGGGGCGGGCGCGGTTCGAGAGCGGTTGCTAATTAGTTTTCATTATCTGTACACAATGTGTGGTTAAGTGGGCTAGTGTAGGTAGGGAGTGAATGCGTAGGCTAGGTAAGGTTAGGAATTGATTTCCCTATTAGCAAATTATTGGTTCTGCTTGAAATACTATGTATATTATTGTTTTTCGAATTGTCTCAGTGTAAAACTCATGAAACTATAAATTAGGATGAATTATAATAGCATGCTTCATTAACAAATATCAGGCGACAATCTCACCAATAATCCGTCATCAATGATACGGGTAAGAGCTGAACCTACACCATAATGTGACGCGTCGCATCATAAATTTATCAGAATCAGAAAACTAATTTATAGCTACTCATAAGTTCATAACATAACACATTAACCGGCCATTTTAACGAATTTTTTTTCTACATCGTTAATTATAAAAATATCTATAAAGCAACTTTTTTTCTCAAAATTATTAGCACAACACTACGTCATTAATTTAGGTTCTGTTAAAAATACAATATAGACAAACATTCCACACGGACCACTTTCTTTTGTCATAGATTTAATAAAGGGCAGTATATTTATATTTACATTGAAATGAAGCGATACGTCTGTTTATTACGAGCATTTGTTTATTGTGATGCGCCCCATATTAAATACAGTGGCTTTGGGTTGGCAAGCCCTGCATTCAGGGTTGCCACTCTGGTGTCATATTTGTGTTTTAAACCTTTTTTGTTGGTTTTGTAATATTTTAGTGGTATTCTCTACGCATATTTGTTTAAAAGGTTGCGTAATTAAGAATAAGATTCGTCTGCCATGGTCGGATACCACCCTGCGTGACCTGGTCAATACATCTACTTGTCATTAAATTTTAAAATGATAAACCAAATAAATAATTAATATTTTAATGATGTCAGGAAACTTCAAAAATTAACTAACTGCATCTTAATTACCAAACACATTAGCATAAAGAACAAAGAGCATTATTATAAAAAATAATCCCACCGACGACTTTAGAAACACATTGTATTAATTTTATTAAAGGAGAGTTTGAACAGCGTTAAACATGAAAATATAATAGTCAAATTTCCAGGTCAGAATTTTGTAAAAAAAATAATAGCATTGAAGTAAAAAAAAGTTCAAAATTGTTTTCCTCATGGTTTTGCATCTTATTTTAACTAGGTACTTATTTATAAATTTCTAATCGTGTGATAGTTGATTGGTATGGAATTTTAGTAAATTAAATGGCACTTGTAAAACCACACAGCGTTAAACGTGAACACAATTAGATTAACATCAAACAATGCACTAGTTCGTTTTTTAACTGAATATTATGATTTATCCGCTCGCCAACCCTGCCGCTAGCCACCGTATGATTGCATTGTAATAGAATACTAATTCTTCAATCGAATGCATAACCCTGACTACACTTCATTTCAGACAAAAATATACTTTTAGCCTGCGTATTAAGGTTCAAAATAAACCTCTCCACAACTATAATAGAGGTGCCCAACAATTGGTTTTATTGTTACCACCCGCCGATTCAAAGTTACTCCGTTCAAGTCACATCACTAGGTACAAAAATCAAACCAAAGTGAACTTTATAGTTTAAAATTTAGAGTCAAATTTGGTTCGTTTTAAAAAGTATTAAATAAGAGGTGTCACAAACAATTGGTGCAGGGGTGGTATTGTATCGCTAATCACTCGAGAACGGACGCAGGAATTAGGGGATAAGTTTTATCGAGGGTCGTGAACTTTGGTGGACTAATTGAATTTTCTGTTTGGGAGGAATGGCAATTTTAAAGCGATTTTATTTGGATTCAAGTTGTGAAGTATGAGTAGTCACGGCTCGCGTTTCGTTTATTAAAAACTTAATTTTACTAGGGGATTTGACGACTTGCCTTTAGGCTTAAACTGGTGTCGCAATAATTCTGCTTTCTTTCATTCTTTGTTAGTATATGAAAAAAATAACCTATACCTAAGTACTTACAAACAGACAAAAGCCTGATAATTGCCAGGTAACATTTTATGATTTTGAATGAAAGCTTTTCAGAGTGCGTATAATGTTTTTTTCGTTTTGCTTGATATTTGTGATAAATTCGGTTTGTAGAATTAGAATAGAGAATATTCCTAATTCTCATGTTATCTAATCTGTACAATCCCACTACCAGGCAAAGGCAGAATATCATTAAATCTCTCTTAGACAATGCCTGAACCCAAACTTTCCAGAAATACTTAGTGCAGTTCGTTCGATCATCCTTTTGTTTTGTTTTGGCTTGTTACATTCGTCTGGAAATTATGGGTGAAAGATTACTTGGCATTTATTTACATACTAGACAATACAAGCAGAAAGCGTATTTTAGGACTAACTAGCAATGATGATGACCACGACCAGTCTGCTAAGAGTTAAAACGTTGAAGAAGAAGCAGGTTTGAGGTTAAAATACCAATTTTACATGTTCTCCTGAGTAGGTTCTATAGAAATATGAAATGCAATAAAATCCACATATTGATAACCGCCCTGAACTCTGACTCTTTAATATCAAGGGCTTGCGTGTAAATTGGTTTATTAAACCATTCATCTGATTGATCGCCCAATATTTATCATTTCGCATTATTACGTCTCATTTGTCAATGTTCCACCCTCTCGTAGATGAATTGCAGTTAATTATATTTCAGGGTTAAAGTTAGCTTTCAGCTACTTTTTAATTGGATTGAACATAATAATATAATCTAGTAAAGATCTCTGTTTAATTTTATTTTAAGGTATTGCAACCTAATAATGGTTTCATTTTTTGCAATATACTACAAAAATGCAATGAAATGCTTGATTTTTCTCCTTGTTTGAGCTGGCAAAGTAGCAATCAACCGGCCAGCACATTCGAACTCCAACTAAAAGAACAGTTTGCGAATTGTACTTGACGTTGTACATAGACCCGGGTTTTCGTTTAGTTTAGGCCTTCGCTTTGAACACATGGCTTTTGCTTTTTAGCACAAAAAGCGGCCTATTGGACTCATTTTAATTTGTACGGCAGTATGAACTTGTAATTGAACGGTTTCTATTTCGCAGCAAAAAGATCTAAAAAATGTCAGAGCAAGTCATTCCGTAATTGGAAAAAACGAAGACAAGTTAACTGAATGACAAAGTTTTACTGTGTGAATTCATTGATTTTATAAACGGTTTGTGTCATGTACATGTTAGACAACCGGTGAAATAATTAACATAGGGGCATTTAATCTGAGTACTTACACGAAACGAGTTTTAAGTTTTGAGTTTTCAGATTATCTTTGAAAGATCTTGAGATTTAAAATGTCTACGGGCTTCAGAGTCCGCTTACCATCAGGTGGCCTGTAACCTCGAATGCCTCTCCGTACATTAAGAAAGGGACATTTCTTTCTATTCCAGTTTCGTTCCAACTTATTCGCTTTGTCTACATTTTAAAAACAAACATTAACAGCTTTACGCTACATTAAAAAATGAACGAATGATTAACCCGAGCGCCCCCTGGCGGGAAACCCAACTGCCCACTAATTAGTCTCCGACTCAATTCAGTCATTCTAACGCAATTAACTCTTTTAAATTATTTTTGTCCATACTTTTATTTCCTTCGCTCTTTGTTTTTAAAGCTTTGATGTACTTAATTTCTTTTTTGCGATAAAAAAAGTTTTTAATGTATGGTCCGAATGTTTAGGACTACTGAATTTGGGTTAGGGTTGTTAAACTAGTTAATTATGTAGGTCCAGAAAAAATAAACAAAAAAACAAATGAATAAAATGAGAAAAAGTAATCAATTCAATCAGTTCAATAAGTTGAACAAATATTGTTGATTCTTAAAATGAAAGCTGCTCAACGTACCTTAAGTTCCGAAAATGTATTTTAGGCCTTATACATTATTTAACTGGGTTATATACACATGCATATTAAATTTACGCTTAATATAAACACGTACGCCACAATCAATTGCAATACAATTTGAATATCCATTGCGGCAATAATTTCCGAGTACAATACAATGCTGCGTGCACAGGCCACACTACTCCGGCACCACGAACAAGCGCATAAATCATCGCTGTACATTGCGTGATTGTCGCCGCAGTGCCCCGTTCATTATAGTTCCATTAACCTAATTACCGGATTGGTTATCATTGGAGTATTAATAGGTAATTGCTTTTCGAAGTTATAATGAAGCATCGGCTTTTACCTGTATAGCTGTACCGATACAACTTTGAGACATATAGTTATTGCTATAGAGACCTAACTCTAAATACAACATTTGTGAATTGGGTCACTATAATTCTAAAGATGCGAACTCTATCAGGGGGTCAAATTATGAAAGAGACGGCCTATCTCTTCTACTTTTCCTAATCAATATAATCAATGTAATTTTATTTTATTATTATCATCATATTAACCGAAGCGCGTCGACTGCTGGCCATCGGCAATATTTTATACGTTTACACAGTAGTAAGTACTCAAATCTACTGTCCATTGTTCTGCCTCCAAGTGCAACCAGCATTACTTATATTATAACTAAGAATATTATTTATTTAATAACAGAATGCAAACATACAAGTTACACCCACAACACAGGTTTCGTCAGGTACATAAACTAACTAACTTTCAACATTGCTAACCAACTTTAAATCGTTATAAATCCTATTACGAATGAAACCTGATTTTTAAATACTTATCCAACGATACTCCATTTGTTATAATTCGTCGACTTTTTCTGATTTACAATATGGCGTCTGGATACCGCCATATTGAATTTTTATTACAGTCATATCTTTAGTGACACTCACAAGATTAAGAAAAATCGATTGACATAAAAATCTTCAAAATCAATCCGTGCGTTTAGTTTCTAGAGCGCCATTAAGGAACAAAAATACTTCGGCAGTAGGATAAAAAAAACCTCCTAACTACGAGTATTACACGGGTGAAAATTAGGATATGCAAATAACCGGTTATTTCCGGTTTTAACCGGTTTTAACCGGTTATCTTAATACAAAAACGGTTAATAACCGGTTAAATTGCATTCTCTAGTGAAAATCCGCTACAAGTTTCATCGTCACTTACAACTATATATCCACTTTTACCTGCATTTCCCCATTATTTCACCAGACAACATGCCAACAGCACTCCCGCGCACGCGACACGACAATAAAGTGTAGCGGCCGTATATCAGCCGCACAATGGCGAGATTTACTGCGGCGCCGCTCGACGCACCAGCGCAGCCGCCGGAAGGGGTGGCAATACAGTTAAACACAATTAAAAAAACACCGCATATAATTAAAACAGGAAAATACACTTTTTGCTTATCTAGAGGTATGCAAGGTTTAGTCAAAATTCAAATTCAAAATTCAAAATATTTATTCAGCAAATTTGCCAAATGAGGGCTCTTTTACACGTCGGTATTATGGAGTAAATCTACCAGTGCTTCGGACAAGACCATCATTGCGGAGAAGAAGCGCCGCAATAAACTCCAGCAGGTCATTTTTTTTTCAAATATTTAATACAATAATACTTAAATGTATCTAAATTACATTACAAGGTAATAAAGTAATAAATATTTATTTTTAAAATCACAATGATCTTAATTAATGAAATATTCGCAATGATCTTAGGGGAGAATTACAATAGCTATCTAAATTGCGTGGCTTTCTTGATTAGTGTTCGCAGAAACTTCTTAAACATAACCTTTTCTCAAACATGCTCGGAAAGAACGGTTTTCCGATTAAAACACAACGATGAAAAGTGCCTAATTTTAGTCCTAGGAGTAAAAAAACCATATGAAAAAAAATTCCGTCCATGTCCATATTGTTTTTTAAAATTCCTCTCTATTGCGTATGCGTATAATATCGAAAGGACCATGAAAAAAAATCCCGTACACCCAACTTGTAGGGGCGTGTGGTGCGGCGGGCGGTTTTTAAAAATACTTATAATCATGTATTTGTATCATTTCTTCGCATTGTTTGAGAAAAGCATTATATATGCCTCGGCGGAAACGAGGATTTCTTGACTCGTAGTTTAGCAGCTAACCACCTCGCCAGGAACCCCTTACTTTCCGCGCCTAGGCAATAATGTACTTTGTCATTTACAAGTGAACTTATCACGGGTGATGGTTGGCATGAACAGTCAACATAAAACGCCTTCCGTCTCCTAGTCTCTTCTCTTGGTTGACTTTGTTGCCTACAGTTTTTACGCCTCATAAACTCACGCCTTCATTCCCAGAATGAATTGACTACGTATTTACTGAATGGCAACGACTTGGATGTGCTTTGGCGTGGCTAGAAAACGCCTTTACCATATACTTACACTACTTAAAATAAACAGATTTGCGCAGACTGAACCACATAAAGAATCCTTACAGAAGCCATTATATCGCGCTTTGAGTATGTACACACAGTGTATGCATAATAACCAGATAGACATCTGCTTAAAAACTCATTCTTACGTTTAAAAAACGAGTATTTCTTTGTAATTCGTTTAAATAACCACAGCGTATTATTTTAATGAAATCTTAGCGGGGGCGTGTCTTTTGTCCTCGTGAAAAGGTTTTTTTCGTTTCTTTTTGCCCGTTCTTTGGAACTGAATGGAACAATCCAACAGTTGCTCGGGGCTCGATTACATTTTATTGAGATGTAGGTAAATTATGTTTTTATTGAATGTGAATCGCTGATGCAGAAGCTTTTCACAACCATTTATCGGGTGGTTAACTGTGAACGATGTTGGGATACTGGGAACTAGGGTATGCAAATAACCGGTTATATCCGGTTTTAACCGGTTTTTTTGATACAAAAATGGTTTATAACCGGTTACATTGCATTCTCTACTGGGAACACGGTAGTTTACGTTGATGACTGGTTCATGACTGACAACTTTAACTCATTTATTGCAAGATCATAACAGTTTTCTTTCTGTTTTATTATTATTGTTGACTATGGTCTTTATTTTCCTTTTACAGCTTTGTCTTACCACAATAAGATAAGGTATTATAGTTGTGCCTAGATAAAGGTCACCTGTAAAGAAGTCTACTGTTGCCTGTCCAAAATTTTCCTTGTCCATATTATACATAATGTGTTTTGTTTCTTTTTGATTCGTTGTCTTCCTTAATTCGTGATATGTTTGATTCGATCAAACTTGCAAATTTTCACAAACATCCAATAAAAAAAACAAATTCAACGCTTCAAAATAACTTCTCAAATCTCAATCCTACATTGCAAAGTCAACCTCAACATATTAAGAGTTCAATATTTCCCAATATTTTTATGAATTCTTGAGCAGAGTTTCCGCTAAACTAGCGACTGCCTACTCAACGCCCCCCCCCCCCCGCTTCTCTCCCCCCTCCCCCGCTATAAAACAATGGCCACCATTAAAACGTTGCGCACGAGTGAGTGGGAACAGTGCGCGACCGTGGAACACTCGATATTGACGCTATACGGCAAGAATTTTGGACACGGTTTAGCACATTCGCAGTCTGGCTCTTTGTTTCCCGGATAAAGTGGAGCTGGAGGTATGCTGCCGTCCTAGCTAAAAAACTGAAGCGTAAGGACTTTATTCTCTTATGCCCGGTTCCTATATTCAAGAAACGAATCGTTTCCCTTACGGGCAGTAGCGTTATGACATTTGCTACATACAAAATGTGTCAAATTTTAACGAGGTGTCACAACTCTACCAACGGTTTTGAATATAGGAACGCACCATTACACTGCCTTTATCCTTTGCATGGCAGTATACTTAGGTAAAAATAGCTGATCTTCTCTAGTTGGAGAGGCACTTGAAGAAGAAAACGTAAAAACGAGTTGCGTTTTAGAGTGTAGTATCAATGTAAATATAGCAATGTTTCATAACAAAATTAATGCTCATACGTCGGTGTGTGTTTTTTTTAAGAGGAACCACCGTCCATAAACACCAACTCAGGAAGAGTTGTCGGTCCGTTGGCGGCCAATTAGGGAATGTAAGCTCTATTCTTGAAGGCACCCATGTCATAACTGGTTGAATATACCGCCGAAGAGAGCTCGGACCACAGTTGAGCCCCAAAATTTGTAAGCGCTTGTAATATTGTTGTTCAAGCCGTGGTTTTTAGATATGTAGGTATATTAAGGGAAATAGGTATATTCACGTACAACTGAAGCACCCAGGTGTATAAGTAAATAAATACATACATACATACATACATTACATCACGCCTGTTTCCCAGAGGGGTAGGCAGAGACCACTTCTTTACACTTGCTACGATCTTGACAAATTTCTTTCGCTTCTTTCATACATTCATACATCGAGTCGAATAAATAAATATCAGGGGACAATGTCACACCAAGCTCTAGGCTGGTGCTGTGGGTACTTAGACAACGATATAAATACTTATATATAGGAATATATACTTAAATACATAGAAAACATCCACGAGTCGGGAACAAATATTCCTGCCCCTCACACAAATACCGGCCATTACCGGGATTTGAACCCAGGACCGCTAGGTTCGTAGGCAGGGTCACTATCAACAGGGCTAACCATAGTACTGTTGCTTTATGTATTTTCGGGTTTTTCCAAGGTGAGCAGATACTGCATAATGTCTTGACTGTATTTGTTACCTACAATGTAGTCATTATTTTTATTAAAAACTCTCAAAAATCATTACAAAATGAAGTTTTTTTCTGTATATGTCTAAGTAATTTATTCAGAACCTCTTAAACGGCGTACAGTTCGTAACAAAGATCCTGCATTGTGCTTAAAGTATGTGAGGGAAGCCTCCGAGGCCTCCAGTGCCCGGCCGGAGATTTTCATACTAAAGTGACTCGACATAGCACAAGTTTCACTTCCCTTGCGAGTGTTGCTTTGAACAAAGCTCGTTAAAAAGCTACGGCGCTTTTAAGCTTGAATCGACACTGTTTGTTTTTGAATGTTTTTTGACGGTTATTATTGTTTGATACGAGGGTCGTTTAACTTTTTTTGGAATTCATATTTTTAAAGTACACGAAAAAGTGTTCATTAATCTCATACCCCGTACTGCAATCTACTGGATTCAACATGTTGTCCATACGTTACGTTGTCAAATTGCAAACGTACATTAGACACTGTTTGAATATTAAGAACATCAACTTCCTGATTTTTCATAATTACACGCCTACTAATCAATGTTTAAACTAACAGAACATATCTCTCTTGTCCACAGCTCAGAAGCGGGCGCGAATCACAGAAGTATGCTCCAGCCCCTCTCCCCCCACCGACCAACCCGACAGCAAGTCCCCCCAGCACTCCCCGCCGCTCGCCACCCCTCCTCCTCGCTCGCCCTCCGACCACGAGCTCAACGTCGAAGAAGAACTCGAGGACCAATCAGAAACCTCCTTAACTCCTGAAAACCTCTCAATGAAAGCACCCAGAACAGAAGAAATGGCTGTGAAAAAAGAAGAAGAAGACAAATGGGATAATGAATTCAAATACAAGATGTTCAGGCGTGACAGGAAAGAGCCAGAAGCTCCTGAAGATTGCTCGCCGTCATTCCAGAAGTCACCTGTTGACGTTCTGATCAAGGTGTTCCCTAGAAAAAGTCGACAGGAAATTGAAGCTATTTTAGCCCGCTGTAAGGGTGATGTGGTGGCGGCTATGGAGATGATGGTGAACGGAACGGAACCACCGACGAGCGTGTACAACATGACCCAGGAGTCTCCACCTTACATGCAGAATTACCAGTCAAAGTCAGCTTTCTCCCCGTTATCAAATCAGAGCTTCAAGTTCTCGCCGTCTCGGAGGTTCTTGACACCGCCGTATAGTGGGACGGGGTACCTTCCTACGGTGATCCGACCACCTCCAGAGTATTTGTCCAGCTTCCTGCCGCCGGCAGAGCTGATGTACGGCCGGCAGATGCCCGTGCCTTCCCCCGGCACATCACCGCGGTCCGACAACACCAACACTGAGTTCTCCGATTAGGGATTACATTTTACAGTGCTGTAAAGTACTGTTGGACTGTGTGTGCATAGATTAAGATTATAGTGATTCTGTATTGATGTCTTATACATTCCAAATTGTAAATTATATCGAGTAAGAAGCGTGAGGCTTTCGTGTAGTGTGTGAGTGAATACAGCTACGAAGATCTGATATGCTTATTATTGTTTAAATAAGGATTTGGGTCGGACTATTTCGCCAGCATAATTTTCTCCAGTGAAACAAGAAACGAATCAAATATAAATCAAATTCTCTGACATTAATCCAAGAAAATGTCACTTGTTAAATGGTCCTCCCGTCACTGCACGGCTCGCACAAGTGGTCCGCGACTTGGTTGTCGCTTGGATCTCCCTTTCTATCTAGCCATTAAAGATAGAGACGCACTGAGCGACAAGCGAGAAAATACAACAAGTCCTACCCGTGCAGGTTGAATAAAAAGTCATATATCTACTTAGGTACAAATTGTAAAGGAGAAAAATATGTTTGTTTAAAAGTTTCTCGGCCAAGTAAGAGTAACAGAATTAAAGTATACGATGAGTGTTCATTCGTTGGCGTGTAACGCTTATATGTAAATAACATTAGTTTAATTTGTCAGTCTTAAGAGTCTGGTTTAAAAATGAAATCGCTCTCAAGTCCACAAAGTAAAATTATCTGTTAAAGTTCAGGAGACCCGCTTCACTGAGAATATTTAGGAAATACACAATACTGTATTTATTTGAGGAGTTAAGAGTGGAACGAGTCTTGAGAGCGGTATCAATCTTAAGCGCGGATTGTTAATACGGAACTTAGAGTATAGTCAGAGAATATAAGTAGAGCATTGCGTGTAAATTCGAGCAATAGAATAAGAAACTTAGGTATATCAAATATGTTGTAGTTCAAAGTCTTTTGTGTGAAATATAATGAAATCCTCTTACAATAATATTCGTATATTTCTGGCTGTCTAAAAGCTTAGATTTACCATGGCTAATTAAATTAAAACTAAAAGTACAGTCAGCTGCAGAGAACTGTAACCTCTGCCAGGTAAATTCTTTGCAAGTTTATACTTTTCTCTGCAGTTGACTGTTCTACATTTTAATTCTAATTTTTTTCACTTCTTTTCAAAACGGCTCTCACGCGACGGTCGCGTGACAGTCGTTTTGAATGATTTTGTAATGTGTAATTTAGGCTAACTTAATAATGTATCCGTACTGCCTTTCACAAAAAAAGGCAGCATAATAGTATGAACTCCATACGCATATACTGCATTTTTGCTTTAGAGGGCAGCATAAGTGATTATACTCTATATATAGCTAGGGCCATAGAGTGGTAAAATGGCCACAGGAAGTAAAGATGGCCGAAAATATTGTACAAATTCCTGTCAAAACTACGTATGTACCTATAACTTAGATATTATCATACGAGTACTTAAAATATTCAATTTATTTACTTATAAGTAGCTAGTGAATACATAATACTCTATATTGTTATTCGTCTTGCTTGGTTTTAGAAAAACATTGTATGAGGGTACAAAACATAAAACCAGAACCATGCCGAGCAGACACTGATCTCTGCAACATATTTAATAAATATTTTCATAGACACTGAATGTGGATGCAACTTAACAAATTAAATAGTTTCTCGCACATAACGTAAATGAATAAAGATGACTAACCCGAGTTCGATTTGTCAAAATAGATAGTCTAGTTTCCGAATCCAAGATTTTTGACTTGACAATTTTATCAAAGTTGTGACCGCCATCTTGAAATTCAAAATGGAAATTCCACCCCCATTTAATAGAGACCCAGTAATCTCTATTCCACTCTGGAAATCCATATTGCTTTTAATATGTTATCGTACGATAAAATAGATAGAATCCGCTCCTTGGCTGGGATGTATGAGGGATTAGCAATAAACGTCTCGTTAAACAAATGATTAAATTGCCAGTTCTTAACCTGGTTCTCCTCAACAATGTTTTTCTAAAGTCAGCCGTACCTTAGTGTTCGTTAGTAAGTGTAATCGGTATGTACATAGGTAGGTAATCAGTAAGCTGTACCCTGTAGCGTAGAGAACATACTTAGCCGACGCTCAATAAACAAGTCACTAATGATACAACAGTTTTATTTATTACGCCCTCTACTAACGAATCGTTGGCCTAGTTGGTAGTTAATTGACCCTGCCTACCGAAGGTAGCGATTTTGGGTTCAAATCCCGTTAAGGGCAGATATTTGTGTGATGAGCGCGAATATTTGTTCCTGTAATGGATGTTTTCTATGTATTTATTCAGTATGTACTTTTCTATATACAGAGTGTAAGGGACGGCTCACCGAAAACTGAAACCATAGCTTCAGACCATTGTACTGAACTGAAATCAAGTGGAAATTTTCCCGGGAAAACAAAAATTCTCTCGTTTTTTTACGTGAAAATGCCGTTTTCAAAGTTTTTTTTACATAATGAGCTTCAGTATGTCATAATATGTTGTCCTAGATCGGTTTATATGCAAAAACATGGAAAAAAAACGAGACATTTTTGTTTTCCCGGGAAAATTTCCACTGGATTTCAGTTCAGTACAATGGTCTGAAGCTATGGTTTCAGTTTTCGGTGAGCCGTCCCTTACACCCTGTATATTATTATATGTATTGATACCCGGAGCCTGCCGTTTGACATAAATATGTTTGCCAAATGTATCGGTTCCCAACTTTTTTCCTTTGTGAACCAAATTTTATATACTTTTTTCAGGATTCATTTCAGTACCATCGTGTAGAAGCCTATACGTTAGGTTAGTTTTAGAAAATCCTGAAATATTTACGGTCATAGAAAACAAAGCGGTTCGGCAAAAAAAACTGTTGAGAAACGATATATTTGGCAATGAAAATGAAAATGAAAATGAAAAATGAAAATGAAAATGAAAATATTTATTCAGTAAATTGGCCACATGAGGGCTCTTTTACACGTCGGTAACATGGAGTGAATCTACTAGCGCTTCGGACAAGACCATCATTGCGGAGAAGAAGCGCCGCAAGAAACTCCAGCAGAAGGTCATTTTTTCAATTATTAATTAGGTACAATAATACTTAAAAGTAAGTTACATTACAAGGTAATAAAGTAATAAATAATTATTAAAAAAAAAAAGCAATACAAACAAAATCCTTACAAATGTAAAGTCAATAAAATAAAGTTAAAAATCATGATTAGGAGAACAACATGACGAGGTCTCTACGTCAGGAACGATAATTAAAATAACTAAATTGGAAAAACAGGTCCTTGCAAGCGTGAACAGATCGGACCCCACAGACAGCACCCGTTCACGAGTATGACGCGTATCTCAGCCATCGCCTCCCTCAACCATGTGTTCGGGAAGGTGGCGACCCGATCAACGACGCCGCCGTAAGCAAAGACCTTTAAGTGAGCATGACATGCTCATGCTGCCGGACAAAGATAACAATAAAAAAGTATCTGTCCGGCGAGAAAAGTTTCACCGAAACAAAGGTGATGATGTTGTTATTTAGAATGTACCACGAAAAAAAACCAACAAAAAACCGAAGCATCAACTTCCTTCCACTCCTCAGAACTGACATGACCTCTTATAAACTCGGCTTAGAAAGAGTATTCATTGAAAGGCAACAACTTCGCTGTGCCCCTGGCATTGCGGACTGCTAACCATCAGGAGGCCCGTCTGCTCATTTATCTTATTTATTTTATTTATTTAATCTTTATTGCACAAAAGAATACACTTTGTATACAAAAGGCGAACTTAATGCCGTAAGGCATTCTCTACCAGTTAACCTTTGGGCAAAGCAGAGATTGTGGTGGCGGTGCAACATAGGGTCTAACATATTATATGTTGCTTAAACGTAATAATATATACCTACATACCAATATATTAAAATAAATATAAATACTTATATAAATACATAATATAAAAAAATATATAAAAATGAGGATAAGCACAAAACATTACAGATAACACCATCAGAGAAACAAGATGATGACTATTCTACCTACAAAAAGAAAAAAAATCGCGAACTTTCTTTTTAAAAGCAAACTTGTTCGGAGCTTGCTTGATATCAAGGGGAAGGTCGTTCCAAAGTCGTGCTGCTTGAAGTGCGAAAGAGCTGGACATGAAGCCTGTGCGGTGAAGAGGGATGGATAGTGTGAGATTGTCAGAGGATCGTAGCTGACGGAGGTGGGTGGAACCAAGAAATTTAAAAAAATATTTTAGATAATCAGGAGATTTAGGATCGTACAGGATGTTATATAGGAAACAAAGTAATCGCATTTTGCGACGTTGACGAATAGGAAGCCATTTAAGTTGAGAGCGGAAGGAAGACACATGATCATATTTACGAAGACAGAAAACAAAACGAATACAATTATTAAGAAGGCGATCCAACTTATCCAGTTGTCCCTCGCTCAGGTCCGGATAGCACACGTCACCGTAGTCAATGATGGGGAAAATTAGGGACTGCACAAGGGATACCTTGGTCTTAATAGGCAAAAAGTGTTTTAATTTATTAAGACAATGAAGAGAGCCCCATGACCTTACGACTTACTTCGGCGACATATGTTCTCCAGCTGAAGGAGTTGTCGATGTAAATACCGAGATCCTTGACGCTGGAGCTAAATGGGATATCAATGCCATTAAAATTTGGTGGCTGAACAGCATCGAGGTTAATTTTATTCAGCTGGCCTGAACTGCCAATGATAATAGCCTGACACTTGGTAGGGTTAACGAACAAGCCAAACTTTTCGGACCACTGCAATATATGTCGGAGATCGTCATTAATCTTGTCGATGGTAGATTGTAAGTCGGTCACTTTACAACAGTCATACAGTTGGAGGTCGTCGGCATACAGATGGTGGGAACAGCCAAGATCGGGTGTGATGAAGTTAATGAAGCTGGAGAATAGCAAAGGAGAGAGAATACCTCCTTGTGGCACGCCAGCAGCTAAGTCACACCAATCGGAAAAGGACCGATCGACTCGAACCGCCTGCTGACGCCCCCGGAGATAAGAAGAAAACCAAGTAAGAACAAGAGGTGAAACATTAAGATCCTTAAGAAGTGCTAGGAGAATGTCGTGGTCAACTGAATTAAATGCATTGGAGAAGTCAATAAGAATGAGAACTGTTACCATACCATCCTCCATGCTCTGTCTAACATCCTCTGTAACCTTGAGCAACGCTGTACAGGTACTGTGGCTAGGACGAAAACCAGATTGATAGGCACTAAGAATATTCTGGGAATGGATAAAACCAGACAGTTGTTTATGTACAACCGCTTCCGCAATTTTAGATACAAATGGTAAAATAGAAATTGGCCTGAAATTGTTAAGGGACGTGGGATTACTAATTTTGGGTAGGGGAAGTACGAAGGCTTTACGCCAGAGCAAAGGAAATTCTCCGCTGATAAGGGAAAAGTTGATAATGTGAGTAATTATTGGGAGTACACAGTCGAGGACCATCACGACCATGACACGACTCACATCATCACACCCCACTGCCTTGGATTTGATGGCAGAGATAATTTTCTTTACGTCTTCTTGAGAAACGGTGGAAAAAGAAAAGGTCTTATATAAAGAAGGAGGAAGTGAATATAATTCTGAAAGGGTGATAATTTTAGTGTGTGGGTCAACACAGAGAGCAGAAGAAAAATGCCTATTCAGATCATTAAGAGAAAACGACGGGGAACTAAAGGGATTTGCAGATTTACCAATGCCCAGTGTTTTAAGAAATTTCCAGACATCAGCCATGGAACTAGAGGTCACATTATCGTGTATATATCGTCGCTTGGCTGCCCGCACCATCTGATTACATCGGTTCCGAGCAGTCTTAAACAGCTTCCAATTATCGTCAGTACGGTCGCGTTTATACAGTTTGAATGCCCGGTCTCTCCTCCTCATCGCCATCCGAACGCCGCTAGTAATCCACGGTGCAGGTGGTCTTCGGACTCGGACTGAGCGCAAGGGAGCATGTTTATTGAATACTTGCAAAATTGTATTGTTAAACGCAGACACCATACTGTCAGCAGTCGTTGCTTCTGTCACAGGAGACCAATCAATATTAGCAGTGTCATTCAATAGAGCGGCGGTATTAATTTTTGCAAAACTGCGCATCTGGACCACGGTAGGCCTAACTTTAGGTGGCTTGATTCGATATGAGGCAAAAATAAGGTCGTGATGTGAAAACCCTGGAGCTGGAACCTGACCGTGCGTTATGATATGAGTAGGAGATGAAGTAAGGATAATATCTAGCCAGGTATCGGAAGATGAAGAATGGTGGGTTGGGTCTAACTGAAGAATTTAAAAATCTACAGATTGAATAATATTAGTAAATTTTAGACTACGGGGAGATTTTTTGTAAAGATCAGTATTAAAGTCGCCCATGATTAAATGATGAGCGTAATCCGAACTAAGCGACTCCAATTTTTGTTCAAGTGAAGAGAAATAATCGATCGAAGGAGGACAGTACACTACACCAAGAACGGCCTTGACCCCTCTGACATTCACCTCAAGGAATATAAATTCTGCAGCGCCTGAGTAGAGAGATGGGGAGGCATCAATAATTTTATACGGAATGTTACTTCTGAGGTAAATAGCCACACCACCACCACCCTTTCCAGTGCGGTCATTCCGAACCAGAACAAACCCAGGAAGACAATAAGATGTCGAGGGTAAAGTAGGTTTCAACCAACTTTCTGACACCAAGACAGCGTGGATGGAATCTGATTGAAAAGTATCTAAAAGATCGCTAAAATGAGACGGAATACTTTGGGCGTTGATATGGCATACGTTCAAATTATTAGAATCCGGTAATTCCCGAGATAGCAGCGAATTCAAATCACTAGAAGAGTTGAGAGAATTAATAGATAAAAAGGCAGAATTGTCATCATCTGCAGAATAAAAAGTATCATCATCTGACATAAAATATATATAAACTTACAACATAAATAAATAAAATATGTATATATATATTATAGTCGATATAAAGAGATAATAAAATTTATAAATGATCTATTATTGTAAAAGTATAAAAAAAAAAAAAAAAAATATCTTATAAGGTTATAAAAAAAAACATGACCACACAGGCCACCTCATGGTAAGTAGGATCTGTGACCCATAGATTTTTGCATTCTCAATACTACAATCTTACCGCTGTCATGACTCCAAATGCACTGCCAACCCTGAGGACTAAGATGGAATGCCTCTATGCTAATAATTGCTAAACTCTTTTATCCCCACAACGGAACAGAACAATGCGGACTGTTGCGTGACGGTAGGTTACAGGATAAGGGTCTCCCCAGACCTATCGACGCCGAATCGGCTTGAGCCGGTAAGAAAAAGTTTTATGTCCATGCAATAAGAGCGAAAACTACGTTCCGTTCGCAACGCCGAATCGAGCCAAGCCGAGCCGAGCTACATCGAAGCCGAAGCTGATTCGGAGTCGATAGCCCTGGGGAGCCCCTAAGGCGGTGGTAGCGACCCGGAAGGACCTTGCATAAATGCTAACCTAAAGCTAAAAGTTGGAAATGTAACGGCAACAGCATGATTCAACTTTGCCCAGGAATGAATGCTTACAAAGTGGTGGTTGCTTCTAAGTCTTACCGGACATCACATCAAACCTTTGTTCCAAGATATATTTTTTTATGGCATGGGAAGGCAAACGAGCACAAAGGTCACCTGATGGTAAGTGGAAACTGTGATAGACATTCGCATTCACAAGACTGCAAATGCACTGCCAACCCTGAGGACTAAGATGGAATGCCTCTATGCTAGTCATTTCACCGGCTGTCTTATCCCCGAACTGGAACAGAACAATGCGAACACTGCTGCGTGGCGGTAGGTTAATGGATAAGATGGTGGTACCAACCCGGACGGACCCTGCACAGGGTCCTCTCACAAGTAAATAATAAAATCGCGCGTTTACACGTATGCAAACGCAAGGCCAAATCGATTTAGATTTAGGGGACACATCATAGTTTTTAAAGTAGTACGCTGCTGTTCCTTAAGATGGGGCTAAATGGTGTCCTCAAAATGGATTCACATAGGCCAATTCTGCAATACTAGGTAGCGATCTTGGGCGTCTCATAAACCCCTTGAAATTAGAGTGAACCTAGAACCCAGCTCTTCACGGCTTAACCTCGACAGCAATCAAGCCGACCAGAAACAACTCCCAATTTCTAAGACTGGACCTACCCGTAAGTATTCAAAACTTGTATTACAAAGAAACGTTAAGTGAGGATGATGTCAAAAATAATAACTTTTGTGAAAAAACATTGACTAGCTTATTTGTTGTACTTTTTTGTACCGTCATCATCAACTTCTGCAAACTAACGAATCCCAGTGCTATACTCTCTTTTTACTGTAATCTATAACATACAACAAATACCTTCAAAGACTCCTCAAAGAGCGTAATATAATTTCCGTTCTACTTCATAGGGAATACTCATACAAACTTTACTAATAACGGGGCTAGCAAAGTTATTAAAGTGATTAATTTGTGCTAGCGTTGTTATCAGTCCCAGTTTTAAACCTCGGAAAAAAGATTTTTGTTGTGATGAACTCGCGACGTATTCCTTGCGACATAGACTTGTTGTAGGAAAGCAGAAAAGGACTGCAATGTTTAGAAAAAACTGTTACTCAATGCGTGTTCTCATTTATAACAAAATACCTCAATATATTAAAGAATTCCCTGGTAATGGGTTTAATGTTAAATTATTTAAATGGTTAGTGACTAATAGATTTTATTCAGTTAACGAACTTCTTTTAAAATAAAAAATACTTTATAATAATAAGTTACTATGGAAGTGTGTGCATGTGCTCCTCCTACCTAGTCCCTAAGCATTGCTAGCTACTAGCACGATACATTTGCATGCTGTGCATCGACAGCTGAAGAAGGCGGCTCTATTGTAACAATAATTATATACTACCTCCTGTAATAACCCTTTTTCTATGCAAATAAAGATTGATTTGATTTGATTTGATTTATAACTTAACTAAAAGCGTCAACTTCTATCAAAACCTCTTCATATTCTAAATCATTCCAAGCATGCTTTCGGTGCGGACATGTCGGCCTGTCTAACCCGACATAGAGTCACTTGCCACACAGTGCACAAAACAACCTCTAACGTCACTCCGTCACTCACGCGTCACAGCGATAGCCCTCGCCCTGAGGATCTCGATGCCCTTTGTCCTTATTGTGCTGGTGCATCGGGAAATTCCGTTTACTCTTTTTGAAAAGTCTTTGCGTGTGAAATGTTTGCACCTAGCCTGCAAAAGGTTGGAGGCGAGGAATGTACAGGGGACATGGCTTTCAATAGGCTTGAATTGTTTAAGGTTATACAGGTACTTAAAAGTTTTCATAGACGCTGGTCATCTCTCATCCGTGCATTTACACAAGTTTGGATCGATTTATCAAATTGAAAATAATAATGGAGATTGACTAAACAAAGTTATTCTAAGTCTCGGTTTAGGTTTAAGCGTACTGGTACTTGTGTTGTAATTGTTAGACATATAATGGACCCGATTCTACAGTGGCCTCTAAACTTCCTAATTTTATTTAGGTGTCGCTAAAACACTTTGCTATTCTATGAGTACCTAGCTGTCATAATCAAATGACAGCGCCATGACAGCGCTAAGTTGAATCTGACACTTCTTATTTTAGGCGGTCTTATACATTGTCAGCTTGACATTCTGGAATAGCACTGGTTAAATCTGGCGTCTAAACTATGTCTTACAATTAGACAATTTAGTTTTCGGCTATTTAAGCGTTCTATCCTCGCGCAAACCCTTAAGTGGTTCATGAGGTGTATATTTAAATGTATAATATGTAGGTATTGTTTATCGTACGGTAATTTAAAAAAATGTAATTGAAAGAGCTACGTTTTTATCGGTGGCGTGACCACGGTTATTATCTGCTCTTACTGTATATAGGTTTTGGCATTTTCTCCTTCAGGTATGTTGCAGTGTGTTTTGGCAAAAAAAGGTTAACCCCCTACTTATAAACGTGGAATAAGCTTGGAATAGTTTATGCCATGCTTTGTCACTTTCTGTCAGATGCAAATGTCACATTGACAGATAAAGACAAAACATGGCATAGAGTATTCCAAGCTTCCTCGTTTAAAAGTAAGGGGGTAAGAGTTTGAGTTTTTTTTAATTTAAATCAAATAATAGAGAACAGAAAAGGAAAGATAATAGGGCAAACATAATATAAGGGACTTGGGATCTACATATTTAATTTATTTGTACATAAATAAATCAATGTGACATGAAATAAACATATTTCTGATCACGTCGTAACTAATGAAAATTACATCTCTAATTAACATACGAGACAAATATTAAATAATAAAAAAATATTAAATATAAAAATATTGCTTAAATTGAATACTACCGCGTATTATAGATGATACATATTGTGTTAAATGTGGCTACAGAATTATTAACAAGTTATTAGAGTTGTTGGTAATTCTGTAGCTCTGCCTACCCCACTCTGGGAATGAAGGCGTGAGTGCATATATGAATGCATGTATGAATACTACCGCAGACGTTGCGTCAGGACATCCGAAGCATGTAAAGCTAATTATTAATGCTGCTCACCTTGGTTTTTTTTCCGTATCAATAGATAAACTACCACTTCACATACCACCTTATCCACAGAATCATAAAGGTTGGTATCCCTACAGCATTCAATAGCACATGCGTCCATTCAGCTCAGGAGGGTAGGATGCTCCTAAACAGAGGTTTCGTGACGTCACGAGGCGTGTAATTTGTCCCGTCAGGAGGCTCTTCGTCGGCGCACACGCAAGATAATGTCACGTCACGCGGACGACTCGAGCACCACTGCCCTGTAAGGCGGTGGCTTTGGGCGCGGAGAGCGGACAGCGGAGGCGATGTGAGAATTAAGATGAAGTAGAAAAGTGAGTACTGAATTTAATTTTAACTTTTCCAAGATTTATTGAGTCTGCCCAGCGTTATTTCTGAAACATACACCGTGTGTGTCCTGGAATCTTCTGTGGACGAAAAAGGGTACTGCACTCCCTATTTCAGGTCGCAACAAAAGCTTAAGTAGACCGAATAAGTTTCTTTTGGAATATAACTTCATCATAATTCTTCTTCATTTGTCAAGATCGTAGCAAGTGGAAAGAAGTGGTCTCTGCCTACCCCTCTGGGAAACAGGCGTGATTTAATGTATGTATGTATGTATGTACTTCATCATATTAAGTTTATTCTATGAATAATTATTGCAAGACCTAATGCTAGGACAACTTGAAATTCTCGCAGATGTTAAAAACGAACACGCCAGCAATCATTAAAAAAACTGAAGCTGAATTTATAACTGCAAAAGCACTGAAAAGGTAGAGACTCTTCGCCATGGCCGGTATAAGCGCGGCCTCTTCCATACGTCATAACGTTACAGCCGTTACTGCCTCTGGGGTACAACTTTTCCCGCGTAAGCTGATTCAAAAATACTACACATGATATCAAGGCTAGTCTCTCAGTTTATTTTTTTATGTATTTATAAAGATATTCATGTGGACTTACAGTTTAACCAAAGTGCCCAACAAGATACATACATAAATACAACAGTTACTATGAGCAAAACTATGAATTAAGTAAGAAATGAAAATACAACATTAAGTTTACTTGCAATTTAAAAAATAAATAAAATAAAAAATGATTTATTGTCACAAATAAGAAAACATTAACACAGTTTAAATGTCAGCACTTTACATATACATTAGTCGAGTACATTCGGCAAAATTTTCGTGGTTTCAGGCAAATTTAGGTACTAAAATACTCGCTACTCGACTAAATTACCCTTCAAGGATGCTCCAGAGATAAACGCTAGAAAGAACACAAAAGATTAGAAAGATGATTCAAACATGCATAGCTTAGGCCTTTGCGTATTTCATGACAATTAACTCCCCGCTCTCCGCTCCGCCGCCCGCTGCTGACAAGGCGTCCCCTAACCCGCTCCCTTTGTCGTCACGCGTGATCAGGACATGGGGGCCTCTTGTGCCGGCCCTCGCTAATCCAGACCAATCTAGGCTATAGCCTAGATCGGTGCGTCTATAGACGGCCGCGGCTATAGACGCAGGCTTAGATTATCGACGTCCGGTGCAATGCCGCAGAGATGAATGCTGAACGGCGTGGATGAATACAGGGTGATTATACTATGAATAGTGCGTTAAATACCTCGAGTATTTAGTGCAACTAATTAAGACCACTGGAAACGATCCTTAATGGGATACAGAAAACTTTGTACGTTTGTTTTTGTGATTTAAGTACAATAAAGTGTTTTACATATATTAATTTACTAATTTAATTGCCAACTCTGAAGTAAAAATAGTCAGGAACAATTGGGCAATCATAACTAATTCATAATTAAACATCCTTGCTAAGAAAACGGGCACTTTCGATTTTTTCAAGTTGTTCAAACACACTGTAGCTAAATGAGATTTTATGCTACCGCATAAAACTATTATTATTTGTATAAAATCATTATCTTTCTTTGTTTTCATTATCCAGAGCCGTATCTGGCCTTCTCTCTCTACCTAAACTAAACTGTTTTAGAACGAGTTTGTCATGGTCATTCCCTGTTAGAAAAAGCTTGACGTTGACGTTTTATTGTTGTACAATACTGATAGTTGCATATAAAGTCGCCGTCAATAGAACTTGTAAATGATGTAAACAAGTTAGTACTGCTCGACACATAACCTCAAATATTCACTAAACGTGTTTTTATTAAAAATAACGTATAATGAATAGTTATTTCAACGACAAAGACAAAGATTCGACAATTTTCATCAATATTTCATCTTAAACTTAATATGAAAATAATTATCTAGTGTATAATTGATTCATTTGGTTTTGTTTATATCTTTTGCAAGTTCTATTGACGGCGACTTTAGTGGGCTTAATGCCTAAGGCATTTTTGACCAGTCGACCAATGTGCCAAATTTCTATAGTTAATAAAGGCAATCACGTAGGTACCGAATGAATTCTTTTAAAAACTACTTGAACTTTTTTTAATATAAAAAAACGACTTTAACCGACGAACCTTGAACCAAGTATTTATTATTTAAATACTGTCTCTTATCTTGCATCTCTTTCATTAAACAATTACAAATATCACAATGCACATATGCTAATTCGTGCGGAAAATCAAAAACCAAAACTGACCTGTCAAAACGGATCAACCGCTAAGAGATTTGCGATCTAAGGCCTGCCATGGACTGCGCGGCGCCCAGGTCGAGTTTTTTTTTTTTTCTTTTACGCAATAAATATAATTTGTGTGTATGTAGGCAAATATTACTCGTGAGTTATACATTATAAATACTTTTTTTTGTAAGTACATTGTGTTTATTGAAACATTCTTAATAATTTTGATATTGTTATTGAAAAAAAAACTCCGAAATGTCTGTCTGCGCATGATTCCCGAACGACTGCACCGACTTAGATGATTATTTTTTGTTTTATTCGTTATAGGTTTGTGTGACATAAAATTGACAAAATCCACCGGGAAAGTCGGATATTGGCAGCGGGGGCAAAGCCGCCGTCGGGTAGAATTTAAATAATTTAAAAACAATTTTGGGAAATAGCTTTTCATATAGTACAGTCAAAATTAATATATATACGTTCCCAAGTCATCAAAAATATGTAAACACCTTTAAGCTACTGGCAATAAGGTCCATGTATACATATATTTGACGCGATGGCTGTATAAATATTAATGCCCGTGACTGTACCTAATAATTTTATGACTTATGACTTTAATTTCCAATATTTTCTGGAAGCATTATAAGAATTCTTGTGTATATTTATGTCTTTAACGGATTTTAACTGATATCCAAAACCTTGTTTACGAATTGGAGGCAGATAAAATTAAAGTTTACATTTGTAAGTTAAACGTCAATTCACCCTTCTTATCGAACACGGTCGATGGCTGAACTGTTCCAACTAAGTTTGCAATTGAATACCCAGCCTTACGTAATCGTCGCACGCGCCGGCACGCGCCCGTCCAAGATGGCGGCCGTAATAGCGCTTTAACTCGCTCATTTAATTGTGCGGTTAACAGTCAGTTTGACAGGGGCTGCGCATGCGTGGGAAGTTTGCAACCGACAGTTAAAAATCTTAATCCGTGATTAGTTTATTTTAAATGTTTGGCTTTTAATTTGAAATGAGTTAGGTATTCAATTGCATAGAGGGAAATTATTTAGATAGTTATTTTATTAAGACCCCTCATTACTATTATTACTATTATTGAGTTTTCTAACTAAAGAATTTCCTTGGAATCGAACGGTGCTTTTTTGTAGCGCAAGTAAAAACACAATTTATGGGATACGTAACAAACTTTGATAACAGTTACCCTTTGAGTAGTCAGCTTAACGGGAAAAGGTGGCCACTGTTTTCCGTTAAGTTGATAACTCAATTTTCAATTGTTATTAAACTATGTGATATGTCCTATAAGTTGTATTTTCATTTGTAGTACAAAAAAGCACCGTGCGATTTCAAGAAATTACTTTAGTTTATTAGGAAACACGATAATAGTAACGAGGGCGCCACTGTACATCCGGCGGCAGTCTTAACACGACACAGTACAGTCAAAGACTTTAAATGTTGAGCCACTATGGAACCCTGTCGCATAACATTAATGATTAATTTTGGCGTAATTTGTTTCATGTGGCCTGGCGCTGTTATTACGACAGGGTTCCATAGTGGCTCAACAATCAAAGTCCTTGACTGTACATAGATTTGCAAGGTTCAATAATGTCTATATTTAATTAACGTCTTAAAATGTTAATTACTTAGAGAGCGTTTTGAGACTGTAAAACTTGAGTTTAGTAGAAAAGGTAACATGTTTTGTTGCGCTAGGCATAACGAAACCAACAAACAAACAAAATCTTCTGTCTCTGACACACGGTTATTTCCCAACGTTTCTTCGGCTATGGATGTTAGCTACGAATTATGTTCGTAGCAGGTCTACGATATTACACATTTTGATGTCGTTCACTTTAAGAAAAGTAACGATTCCAATCGAAATTATATTTTTTCGATTCTATAAGAGTAAGTTAAAAAATTAACAACTTTCTACTTGCTACACGATATAACCAGTTCCCGGAAAAAAAACTCGGTAACGTCCTAGAATATTTTTAACTATGGTAAGGAAAGAAAACATTCTCAATACCCTAAAGCGTGTCTAAGAATCTTCTCGGTAATTTCCTGAGATTTATAAACTGTTAGAAATAAAATAAATAATTAAATATTAAGGGACAATCTTACTCACATTAACGTAATCGCAAAGAAAGCTCTAAGCTTGTATGAGTACTATGGCATGGGTACTAGACGAAAAGCATACTTATATAGAAGAAAACATACTTGAATTCATAGATAACATCCAAGACTGACTATCTTATTCAAAAACGAACGATAGCTGAAGTATGCCTAAAATATTGTCCTTATCCTTCATTGTGATATTAAAATTAGACAGAAAGAGACAAATAATACTTTAATTTTTTTTTGTACAGTCAACAGCATAAATAAGTGATCATTTCTGTACCTTGTCGCATTCAATCGTTTCACAATTTTGTATAACATTTCAAACACAACGTTAAAGTGACAAGGTACATAAATGATCACTTATTTATGCTGTTGACTGTACAGTCAGCTGCAGAGAAAACGATACCCCCCCTCCTGGTAAGGATTGATTTTTTTCGAAATCCTGTGGTTAGATTTAAATGATTTTGAGTTTATGTGTAGACAATAGTAAAATCTTCAATTCACCGAAAATCATATAAATTTAACCAGAGGTTTTTGAAAAAAATCGGTCCTTACCAGGAGGGAGGGTATCCTTTTCTCTGCAGCTGACTGTACGTATTTGATAAAGAGGCTAAATGTTCAGTTTAGTAATTCATCAATGGAATAGTATCGTTATTTCGTAATAAAAAATACGAAAATACATACCGTAAAATGGGGCTATTTGGTAATCACGGGGCTATTTGGAACTAAGTAATCATAAGCTTATAGTTGATATATTTTTTGTCATGGCTATGCTAGAACTGTAAAATTTGTTGTCAGGCTAAGTTTTTAGTTCTATTATTGCCATGACAAAAATATATCAACTAAAAGCTTATAATTACTTGGGTTCCAAATAGCCTCGTGGTTCCCAAATAGCCCCGTTTTACGGTAGATCGTCAACAAAATAAAATATAATAATACAAAATTGTCCGTGGGAGCATGGCAGTATACTAAACGTCTATATGTATGTATGTATGTACACAAAAATATAAAATTATAATATAAATATTAAACTAATGCACAAAGGCGTGTCTATAGTGTTGTGAACCAGAGACAATCGCCGGTCGTTGCCCCACCACTTTACTAAATTAAAGTTTCCTCCATTTACTTACGCCTTCCAAAGGTCTAGGACAATTAATAAAAAAAACAGTCAAATAATTAAAACAACTTTACAGACAGATTATCCGATGTCTATATACAAAAATATATAAATAGCAAATCAAAATAATTCTTAGGGATCCGTACATAAAATGAAAAAACGGAACCCTTTTAGGGTCACTGGTACGTCTGTCTGTCTGTCCGTCCGTCACAGCCAATTTACTCCGAAACTACTAGACCGATTGAGTTGAAATTTGGTACATATATTATGTAAATTAATAACCCAATCAGAGATGTGTAATTTTTTTTTTAAATAATGTTTCACTTTGAGGGACAAATTTAAAAACCCTACTATGTCATAATATATTTTTGTTATTATTGTAAAAGTAGTTCGATTTTATTCATGAAAAAAGACGAAAATTGACCATTCACCCCCCCCCCCCCCTGATCTCCGAAAGTACTAAACCTAAAATTTTGAAAATATTCTGCAACTAGTACATTACTAGTTCTGCATTGCCTGAAGAAACGTCTGTCTGGTCAATAAGGTCAGGACCAGGTTACCCTTTATTGCCCATGAGTACAGTCATAAACAATATTCCAGCAAGCTTACAAGTGAAACTCGAGGAAGGTACAGTCGCACATAAATTACGTCAGCGGCAGCGCCGTTCATCGCGCTTTGTGCCGCACAATGGACCCGACTGTACACGGTTATAATGCTTCATCTAGCGATGAATTTGAAAGTGTCTGCTTGCTACGGGGGTAACGGTAGCTTAGGTTTACTGGAAGAGATCACTGGGAATAAGTATATCTATTTAAGATAGTAAATTGTTTTTGTTTTAATGTTACGAGTATTTGTACAGTCGCTATAGATTTTTGTAACAAGACGACTGACGTTTTATTACATTACCAAAATAGAAGACCAAATTACTCGCTATGCTCGTCGTCACACTAAGCTTACACAGCACTTCTTTAAGCCTACGGAATCGTTTAATTTTTTTAAAGCTGTTGTGGAAAAACGTTACCAGAAACGATCGACTTTTCAAACATAGCTAAAGTTTTTTAAAAGGATAGTATTTTTTTTAATACGTAGATACTCGTACCAACTTTAAACCGGGCAGCGGGTTTGATCTAGAAACCCTATTGTTTTGAAAACCACTCTTGAACCACGGACTTAACAAAACAACCCCTGCGTGCCACCTGTATGTAACGAAAACCCTGAATAAATAACTTGCTATTAGGTTTAAATAAATGGGTTATTGACGGAGAAGTAATTCTTTAAAACAGGGTTTTTCTCATTTATTCATAAGTACAGTCAGCTGCAGAGAAAAGGATACCCCCCCCTCCTGGTAAAGATTGTTTTTTTTCGAAAACCTGTGGTTAGATTTAAATAATTTTGAGTTTATGTGTAGACAATAGTAAAAACTTCAATTCACCGAAAAATCATATAAATTTTACCACAGGTTTTTGAAAAAAATCGATCCTTACCAGGAGGGGGGGTATCTTTTTCTCTGCAGCTGACTGTACATAACAATCCGTACTTTACCATTGATACTATGTATATTTATGTGATTTGTCCATAGGTTTGCTCCTTCGGGGCAAACTGCCAAGGTCGAATTATTTATAGACAATCTCCATGGATTACGTCCATGGATACGAGAGTCACACGGAAGGATGAATGTTTGGTTATACAGTATATTCTGTTGTAGACATGGCAAAAACACATTACTTCCACGTACTTCTGTCAAGTCTAGCATAAACTTATTTATATCTTGAAATCTGTAATTACCCTCCCTATGCCTTCACCGTAAGAGCTTCGGGTAATGCAATTCAGTTAGAAAAACTCGTTGATACATGGTGACCGCGGGGGTTCGAACTCGGTACCTTACGATCACGAGTCGACCCCCTGAGCCACTAGGCCACCGACGCTCTAAAAGAGGCTACTTTTAATTCCTCAAAATTCCTAAAGGAATTACGATACTCGAAATCTAAGTCGCGGGCAGAAGCTAAATATTAAATATTTAATAAAACGCTTTTTAAGTGTCCGTGTGGCACCTGCTGAGTATATCAAAAACCTACTAAAGTCCGCTGTTGGCAACCCCGCAGGTTCAAACGACTTAACGCAATAATTCAATACTTTCTTCCAACCAACTTGCACTATTACAATAAGTTCATTAGACAAGGACAGATATACAGAAACCCTGTGTACGCGAGAGGGATAAAATATCCTTTGTTCAAAGTTTTCGCGCCTCGGTTGTAAATTGTAAATTTTGCTGAATTCTTGATTAAAGTTATCAATACTTTATAAGGTTTTACTTGGAAGTAGAAAGACATATCAAATGATAATCATCCCATATTGAACCTTAAATTCCTTTTGTTCAAAGTTAATCTCAAGTCAAATGCGTGGCCAATCCTATAAGCCGCTCTCTGGGTCAGAAGTCAGAAATTGATGACGAATATGTCATTAAGTAGTGCAGAATTTTCATACACAAGTTTAAAAAGGAACGATACGAAAAGTTAATTTACTTTAAAATATCTTTTGAGTACGACGGTAAGATGGAATGCCTCTATGCTAGTCACCCCCATCCCCTATGGTTGTCTTATCCCCGCTCAGGAACACAACAAAAACACTGCTGCTTTGCTGTAGGCTAGAGGACGAGATAGTGGTAACGTGCCGAACTGACCCTGCACACGGTCCTGCCGCCACGAAAACACGCATCGAATGTTGACATAACAGCAGCAGTGGAACAGTTAATTCGTAGATACAAACATGGTAGCGTTAATGTTGTACGATTTATAAACTATTACCTAAAACCGTCCCCGTGGGTCCTCCATGTCTTCCCGTGGATGTCGTAAGAGGCGACTAAGGATATAAAGGCTTGTAGTACTGTTAGGCGATGGGCTTGCAACCTGTCACTAATACGCTGGTAAACATGTAAGCCTGGTTGTGCAAAATTTGGTTGATGAATTATCAACAAGTTTTTAAAGTTGTAATTAATTCTGTAGCTCTGCCTACCCCACTCTAGGATTACAGGCGTGAAGGTATGTACCTAAAAATAATAAATTGTTTACCAAACCAATCATACCAAAACCGACGGATAAAATATTAATTGAACGGTCCGATGACAGACACAATATTAAACAGAAAAAAAGCAAATGTTGGCGGTTAGGGGGGTGGGGGGTGGTCCGAGTGAGAGGGGGGTAATAAAAATAATTACTGCGAGTGTCGCTGACAGGCGGCGTGGAGCGGGGGGAGCTGCTGGTGTTAGATATAAGAGTATTAATTGCCATTAATATTGCAGATAAATAAATCATGATATTCGTGATCGTTTGCTTAATTTTACGAGATGTTGAGGAAGATAGTTACATTATTTTACAGCACATAACTGTTTGTAAATACAATTCACATTTGCTTTACATTTTGAAGGTACCCTAAATGAAGGGATTACGGAATGAACATGTTTACGTACTCGCAGTCAACTTAGAAAGGTTACGAAACTAGTAACTTCAGACGTTATTTTCGTATGAAACAGGATTTTCAAAAGCGAAAAAGTTAAAAAAAGTCGAGAAGCTGAATTAAGATTTGTATCTATCTGAGTGGTAAGTAAAACTTATTTGCGAACGGTACATTTAGAGATATATTTTTTTAAATAACGTGTCTATGGACATTGCTCCTAATTTTCAGTCCCTGTATCTACCTAATGTTTTTATTATTTAATAAGATTCCTTTAGTTACGATACTAACGTAACCTGGAAAGCTGCTAATGCCATGATATCTGTAAAGTCTCCGTCAATAGAACTTGCAAAAGATGTAAACAAAACCAAACGAACCAATTCACCATGATTACTCGATAATCTCGTTCTTTTAAAGATCAAGTGAGGTCTTTGCAATGATTTATGCCCTAGATTATTATTTTCATATTAAGTTTGGGATGAAATAACTATTCATTGTACGTTTTTTTTAAATTAAAACACGCTTGGTGAATATTTGAGGTTATGTGTCAGGCAGTACTAATTTGTTTACATCGTTCGCAAGTTCCATTGACGGCGACCATAGTATGCCAGTCAGAATTTCGTATTCCCAACCGACCCCTCTGCACCCTTTTAGCCTCAAACATAAAGAGTGCACAAGTGTCCCCGGCTACCCCGACGGCCCGACCCCACCCCGCGGCGCCAACAGAATGATTATTTATCAATTTGTTTATTTGACGCTTCGTGAGGTTTGTTGGCGGTGTTTATGGATTATAGGGTTGACCTAGTAAAATAAAATCATCATCATCATGTCAGCCGAAAGACGTCCACTGCTGGACATAGGCCTCCCCCAAGGCTCTCCACTCAGACCGGTCTTGCGCTTTTCGCATCCACCGCGTTCCCGCGATCCTTACAAGGTCGTCACTCCATCTTGTTGGAGGACTACCTACAGCTCGTCTCCCGGTCCGCGGACGCCACTCAAGAACCTTCTGAACCCATCGGCCATCAGTCCTGCGTGCGATGACTGCCACTTGAGTTTAGCTATTCTTCGGGCTATGTCGGCAACCTTAATTCTCCTGCGGATATCATCATTTCTGATTCTATCACGCAGAGAAACCCCGAGCATAGCCCTCTCCAGAGCCCTCTGAGTGACCTTGAGCTTTCTTATGAGGCCCATTGTTAGCGTCCACGTCTCGGATCCGTAGGTCATCACTGGCAACACACACTGGTCAAAGACTTTTGACTTCAGACACTGCGGTAATTTGGACGAAAAGGTGCTGCGAAGCTTCCCGAACGCTGGCCAGCCGAGTCGGATTCGACGAGTGACCTCTTTCTCAAAGTTGGACCTACCTACCTAACTGGACCGTTTGTCCCAGGTAAATATAGTCGTCAACAACTTCGAGCGCAGAGCCTCCGACTATCACGGGAAATAAAATAATACCTGCCAATACTATAGAAGCGTTAATTTGTCTCTTTCTCGTAGCGAAGGACCAACGAATCGACGGTTTTTTTTTCCATCTACGTCACGTTTTGGTTTCTTAGTACCTATGCCAGGATACTTTTATTTTTTTTACTTACAATAACTCTTTTAATTACGAAATCCTTCAGGTACCTAAATCAGGTTCTTATTAAAGATTATTCTTTCGAATAAAAATGAATCATCAAGCAGTAGAATGGTCTTGTTTAAATGCATCAAACTCGTCTCGTCGAAGGATATTTTATAACAGTTTTTTTTACTGGTTTTCCCTTTTCTAAGAACCGATTTCAATACAGTTAAGATATTGTTGCATGCAGGTTCTACCTTTACTTACTGCCTAGTGTCAAGAACAACGCGCCTCGACCTTTTCGCGCGAGTGCACTTTGTAAGAATGCATCTTTGTTCCCTGCACTGTCGACTGCATATTTTGGCTGGTACTCCAGCGTGTGGCGACGGAGTCTCGGAGTACATTGGGCTTGAGGAGTTGCTGTTTTTGACGTCAGTCGCTTTACTATTGAAAATCAATTAAATTAACTGCTTTTATGTTCGACATGGAACCGGGTTTTCGACTTCTTTGAAACATTTGAAACCGAAAGCTATGTAACAAATGAGTAAAGTTTACAATCTGTGTACCTACACACCTATTTGACAACATTTCAAAAAAAAAAGCATTATTGTTTTTTCGCGTTTATAATAGCGGGTTAAAAATTAGACTACCCGTATTTCTCGGTTTTTCTTTATTTAACTTAAATTCGTCGTTAAAAATTTATTAAAGAAATAGTCATTAAAAAGACCGTAGGTATATACAAAGTTAGGAATACTGATGTCGTGATCTTAGCAGGATATAAAATAAAAAAGTAACTACTTATAAACATAAACAGAACTGACTGTCATGTCATGTCACTCACTTGTCAATCATTCGCTGCCGTTCGTTCACAATTTTTTTATTTTGCGTAATTTAATTAATTACATAATTTGTAGTCACGCCATTAAAATAAATAAACTATTTTGCGTTTACTGCTTTGAGTTTCTTTCGTCCGAAAGATAAGAAATGAACATGACAGTTGTATACTTTTCTCAATTCCTTTGGTAATAAATGGACTAAGGGCACTATAAGTGTATTCCTAACATTCACAATCCAACGTTTTTTTACTGTTTTTCCTAAATTTAAAAAAAACTACTGCATAAAAAAATCCAAAGATATTTTTACTGTAATCAGCAGTGTAAAATCTAGAAACGGTATTTTATTTTACTACCTTAGCACATAACGAATTGTTGTCAATTGTGTAAAGTAGGTACACCTATAGTTATGTATTAGGTACAACACTTTTTCCTTTGCATTTCCTATTTCTTTCATTTCAAAGTATTTTTTAATAGGTGCACTAATTTTAATATTTGCTTCGCTATTGTTAATCAATGTTATGTTGTGTTATTTTTACTCTAGCTTAAAAAGCATTAGAGATATTTCCGAGTCAATATTTTCACTAACTTAAAGAGCCTCTATCGCAGGGATGCAAGGAGAGGAGCTTCCTAGTATGACTTGGTGATGATTGGTGGTCACACAAGAACGTAGAAATAGGATAATTTGCAAAAATTAATTTTATTGTTGCAATATAATATTATTATATTAACGATACAAAATCATATGTTAAAATTTGTGCACTGATAAAAAAATATCCTGTATATTAGGCGACGTAATAATGTTTAGTCGTAAGTCATATTGTGTTTTAAGTTACGGTTAATTATGTAAACAAGAACATTACGACCAAGAGAATCAACGGGCTTCCACCTTTTTACCACAATATAATAAACAAGTATGATTATGGTCCGTCAACTGAGTACAATAAACTTTTTATGTAAGTATTAAATTGTATTTTTTTAAATAACCTTTTAATCATCTTTAAATCAGATATATAAATACCTAATCGTTATAAACTACTCCAAGAGTAACTTAATTCTACCCTAATATAATAAGCAACGATTAGTACGCATCGTAAAAAAAGCACACTTTAAAATATATGGATACGATTATATACAAACAAAAACCTTTCTCATTTGATTGCGTAGTGCCATCTAGTGAGGAGTAGTGATAATATTACAAACTGTAATACCAAATTTACCGTAGATGTTTCGCTACTCGCCGATAGATGGCGTAGAATAAAACTTTTCTCGCTACACGCTAGATGCCACTGACTATCTCAATCTTACTCGCACACAACTATTATTTTTGTAAGATGCCAGGTTTTACAAAACGTGGTATTTAAGTAAAAGATTTCTAAATATATTTTTTTAATGAACTATGAAGAATATTGAATAATAGCTAAACTGAAGTGGCAGTGGGCGGGGCACATCGCTCGCAGGGCTGATGGCCGATGGGGGCAGAAGGTTCTTGAGTGGAGGCCTCCAACAAGATGGAGCGACGACCTTGTAAGGATCGCGGGAACGTGGTGAATGCAAAAGCAGCAGTGGACGTGTTTCGGCTGACATGATGAATGAACTATGTGTTATTTGTGTAAGATTGTACCCTGGGTATAAAATTATTTGTTAAACACTTTTATTAAACCAAATGGGTTTGTTTTAATCTGAAATATTAAAATGGTTCGACACAAAGTCGTAAAATCCGGATTACTCGTACTGCCCGGCTACGGAGAAAAAGCATAAGTGCAATTTTTAATTCATAGAAGCATAATAAATAAAAAACTTCATTGCATGACATGACTAGGTATTGTAATACAATAAATTAAATAAATAAATTATAGGCCGAGATATGTGACAGTCTTGACTGAAGCAAATTTATTTAAATGCAATGTAAATAAATTTAAGTAGCCTAAGCATAAATAAAAAAAAAAATTAGGTAGGATTAATAAAATTAATTTACAGCTACTTGAGTCCGAGAGTGACGACGTGACAAAGGTCAAATCGCTGACGGATGAAAGTGGACACAGGTCCAAAATTTTCATTAGCTTCAGCGGAAAATTCTGAGTGTGACTTGACAGGTGTATGTCAAATCACCCAGGCCCGCATTTTCTTAGTTTCCGTGGTAAACATTGAGAATGTAAGGCAACCCCGCATCTTCAATGCAGGGATTGTCATAAATTGGTTTGTAGGGTTAGGCAGGTAGAAAGCTTTTTCGTGCCAGCCGCCCCACGTTTCGCGGGGTTTTTGGTGGGCGGAAGCTCGCTGTGAGTTCACCGATAAATGATTAATAAATTAAATTTAAACAAATGAATCTCACGGCAAGCTACTCCTAACAAAGGGGCTGGCATATGCCCTGTAACTTTTCCCCGCATAGGTAGGAATTAGGGATAGGTAGGATTCATTCCTTGTTCCCAGAGGGACGAGGGATGTAATACAATAAGGTTGTAACCCTTAAAATAAACCTTATTGTATTGTTCATTGTATGCAATGTCTCATTTGCTTTTAATTATTCAATTTGAAAAGCAAATGGTTCGATAGAACAGCGACTGTTTATTTTGTATAATTTTTGGGAGTCGCATGTTACCTGGCGCCGAGTGCGCACGGCTATGTATTATTGAAGATAACGGAAAACAGAATAAAAGTATTATTCAAACTAGCCATTAGTGTTCTTATTATTTACAGATACAACCCCCAAACTTTGTATCTATTACAGTATCAAGTATAATAATATTATACAGGTGTCAAATACATTTGTGTGTGCATCACTACAATCTACTCGTACCATAATTCTGCCCTACTAAGCTAATACACAGCAAGTCAGATAAAACTCCTGTAGCAATATCAACCTTATTAACTAAGAGAAGAGAACTGAAACTGCTTCGGTTATTGATTTTGGGATACTGCCTTTTTGCAATAGGATGTCCATAATCAAACCAATTTATTTTGAACTCTGTATCAATAAGTATAAGGTTTATTTTAATACGTTCATAAACTGAAAAAGGCATTTTCGGACAAACGCAATTGAACTTTATTCCCTTGATTGTAGATTCAAAGTCCCAGTTACAAAAAACTCCCATTTTGCAGTGTGGGGGGCCTGACGAGGCTGTGGTGTACAATAATTGGCATAACCCAATAAACAATAGGTAGGTAACATTAATTTTATAAGGAAATAATTTATAATTGTGCAAATTGTGGTTACAGAGTTAACAAGTTTTTAGAGTTGTTGGTAACTCTGTAGCTCTGCCTACCCCACTCTGGGAATAAAGGCGTGAAGGTATGTATGTATGTATGTATGTAATTTATAAGAAAAGTGTAAACATTTAAAAAAAAAACTTTTTCTGTTGTACCTAACTATACTCAGATGCCCTTATTAATAAACGTGGAGTAACTGTGGGGTAGCTAAACCATGTTTTATCCTTATCTGTCATTGTGAAATTTGAATATGACAGATAAGGACAAAGCATGGTTTAGCTACTCGACGGTTACTCCACGTTTATTAATAAGGGCAAGAAAGATTACTTCATAGGTACCTACTCGTACTAAGGGCGGATTCGACCAAACGAGAATAAGGTCTTATACCTATATTAAACGCCGAATTTGTATAGACTAATCCCGGTAAGTCTCTTTCCAGTTTGGTAAAATCAATGGTAAACCATACACATGTTATCCTTTGTGTTTACATATTTTTGTTTTATATCTAATAATAATACATTATTTACTTTTTGATATTTTTTCTTTACATTAAAACATCTAATCACTAAAAGTTAAAAATGCTACTCTAATTAGGTAAAATAATAAAGTAAAAGTCTATAGAAATAATAATAGTAGGCAGGTAAATAGTCAGTCAGTTTCTCAAAAAAGACTTTTAAATGGTAAAATTACATACATACATACATTCACGCCTGTAACCCCAGAGTGGGGTAGGCAGAGCTACAGAATTACCTACAACTTTAAAAAAATGTTGATAATTCTGTAACCACATTTTGCACAAATAGGCTAAGACGTTTACCAGTGTATTGGTGACAGGTTGCAAGCCCATCGCCTAACAGTACTATACGCCTATATTCCCTTAGTCGCCTCTTACGACATCCACGGGATGACATGGAGTGGCACTATTCTAACCCGGCAACCACACGGGGAATGGTAAAATTGTTTTTGTTAAAAGCCATTCCATTAAACAATTCTTAAATTTATACAATTCTTACGATTTAAAACTATCTGGTATGTTATTAAAAATTTGGAAGGACATGTAGTACATGCTTTACGAATAAAGGGTGGTGCGGTGACTAGAATTATAAACTAATTTATGTCTGTTACGAAGGTTGATATTATAATAAATAAATAAATAAATATCAGGGAACAATGTCACACCAATTGACCTAGTCCCAATTTAAGCTCTAGGCTTGTATTATGGACTAGACAACGATATAAATACTTATATAGAGAAATATATACTTAAATATATTATTATAGTAAACATCCATGACTCAGGAACAAATATTCGCGCTCATCACACAAATATCTGCCCTTACCGGGATTTGAACCCAGGACTACATACAGGACATGATTTGATTTGGATAGCTATTTCAAATTGTGACTGGTGTTTTTTAACGAACATTGCAACTTCTGTTATACAGGGTGTTTGGTGCATCGTTTGCCAAATTAAAATGGCGGATTGGTGGGGTCATTTGCTATCTCTTTCGGCCCCCAAAACAAATTTTCCCCAAACGGATTTTTTTATGCATTTTTTTAAAAAAAAAGTAGCAATTCTGAGAGCTGCCACGTTTAAAATTGAATTTTAAAAAGAAAGATAGTGGTTAAGCCTCCATTTTTTATGTAATTGTAATGTGTAATGTTGTAGGACTCTATCAAAATCTGAATTACGTGCAAATGACACCTAGTTTTTTTTTATTGACCTTCAAAAGGTGTAAAAAGTGTAAAAATTCTGTGGAAGGTAAACTTTGATTTACGATTTAAAAAAAACTACAAAAGATAATGTTCTTAAAACTGTTTTAAAAACATCTCTGGTCTATCCTCTTTCTAACGATGTGCAATAATGCCATAAAACTTTCACTACCGCCGTTAATTTGTCAACTTTATGCGATAGGGGCACATTACGCTAATAATAACCGCTATGCAGGATAAAGTTTTTTTGTTGTAAATAACACCTACGAAGCAAGTAAAAACTGTTATCTGCCTCTTACACAGTAGAAGGGCATTAGCTGTCTCTCTCTTTTATGGGGTAAGCATGGGGTATTCGTGTGAATAACATACGCTCAGTAGTAGGTGATAATTAAAATTTATTTTTTATTACAAGTCTTCTTGCTCGAATTGGCGACCTTCGTTGCGAATGCACGCATAGCACCTGTTCCTTATTTCCACTGTAGTGGTCCGTAGTCTAATTTCTTCTTTAATAACTCCGAATGCTGCCTGGATACGTTGACATAAATCGTCTCTTGATTGGACTTCTGTTACGTACACGAGTTGTTTCGCCCGTCCCCAGATGTAAAAGTCTAACGGAGTTAGGTCTGGAGAACGTGGAGGCCATGGAATAGGGCCACGGGCAATCCACGAATTTGGGAAAACATTGTCCAAATGCTCCCTGACTGTTAAGCGCCAGTGTGCAGGACAGCCGTCTTGTTGAAAGATGATACGTCTATCTTCGTTGTAATGTGGCACATCAGTTAGGAGTTCAGGCAAATCATTTTGTAATAAATGTAGGTAGTTATCCCCGTTTAGGATATCAGGCAGGTAGTGTGGCCCGATTACTTTATCACCAATGACTCCTGCCCAAACATTGACGCTAAACCTTCTCTGAAAACTCCTCTCTTTTTTTTCGTGGGTTCTCTTGTTTCGGCGACCAGTAGTGCAGGTTGTGCAGATTAAGAATTCCCTCTTTTGTAAACTTAGACTCATCTGTCCACAGAACACTTTTTAAAAAGTCACCATCGTCTAGGTCCGTGTGTAGCACAAAACGACAAAACCGGACACGATTCCCAAAGTCGTTATCTTCAAGACCTGTAACAAATTAAATACGCATAAGAATGCTTTATTTACTGTAGCTACACGCAAAACAAAAGCAAAAAGGAGACATGCTTAGTAAAACCTCATGTTAGCGTGCCCGAGCTAAGGTCTTAAGTTCAAAAATTAAATTACCTTGTACTTGAGTGAAATGAAAAGCATGTTTGTTATTTTGCCGAAGAACTTTCCACACTTTCCAGATAGAAATTCCGAGTAATGAAGCTACATCTCTAATGCTTCTGGTCGGGTCTTCCTCAAACAATGCCAAAATCCGCTCATCAATTTCAACATTGTGTCGCGCCACAATCCCTTTTGGTTCAGTGGCGTTAAAATTTCCAGTTTCTCGTAAGCGTCGGTAAGTGTTTTGAAACGTGTGTCGAGATGGCAATCGTTTATTAGGGAATCGTTCCTGGTAGATTCTTTGCGCTTCTCGTGCAACACCATAAGCGCAACCGTACGCCATCAAAATATCAGCGTATTCTTCATTCGAGAATGAAGCCATTATCGCTTGAACAAAACTTAACAATAACAGTAACAGTTAACACAAACACGAACAAAAACAAATAACAGTGACAGAAATAAAAGATTCGCGGCGTTGCTTTGGGATAACAAATGCGTTAGTCAGCAGAGACAGTCAAATCACGACTGAACAAAACACCTTACCCCCACCGGGCCCCACGGCGCGCGTTTTTTTGAGCCTGTCAGTTAACACATTAAAGAGAGAGGCAGCTAATGCCTTCCTACTGTGTAAGAGGGAGATAACAGTTTTTACCTGCTTCGCCGGTGTTATTTACAAAAAAATCCTTTATCCTGCATAGCGGTTATTATAAGCGTAATGTGCCCCTATCGGATAAAGTTGACAAATTAACGGCGGTAGTGAAAGTTTTATGGCATTATTGCACATCGTTAGAAAGAGGATAGACCAGAGATGTTTTTAAAACAGTTTTAAGAACATTATCTTTTGTAGTTTTTTTTAAATCGTAAATCAAAGTTTACCTTCCACAGAATTTTTACACTTTTTACACCTTTTGAAGGTCAATAAAAAAAAACTAGGTGTCATTTGCACGTAATTCAGATTTTGATAGAGTCCTACAACATTACACATTACAATTACATAAAAATTGGAGGCTTAACCACTATCTTTCTTTTTAAAATTCAATTTTAAACGTGGCAGCTCTCAGAATTGCTACATTTTTTTTAAAAAAATGCATAAAAAAATCCGTTTGGGGTAAATTTGTTTTGGGGGCCGAAAGAGATAGCAAATGACCCCACCAATCCGCCATTTTAATTTGGCAAACGATGCACCAAACACCCTGTATACAGGGTTGTACGTTATTTTACAGACTGAAGTTGTTTAGAATTTCATTTCATAGAAATTTTTTCTCGTATTATCATTTCATAGAATAATCAATATGTAGAATAATTACTTTGAAGACATTTAAATCATCGTTTTTTATTTCAAATAAAATTCAATGTTTCTTTTTTCATATCATAGAATAGCAAATTAAATATTCTTTGTTCTCATATTATTTGATTTACAATCAAATTATATCGCATAGCTTATTTAAGGAATATAAAAAAAAATAACCTGGAAGGCTTAGGTGGGAGCTTGCTTCGCTTCGCTCCCGCCATAGCCTTCTAACCTAACCTATTCAAGTCGGTTCTACCCAGAGAGGTCTTGCTCGCTCACTCATATTTATAGGTTGTACGTTAATGAGTTTCTAATGAGTTTTGAGTGAGTATGAAAAAATACACTGACCAAACAATATTCGTTGAAAAATAATTATATTGTTTGATAAGTTTGTGTAATAAAAAAATAAAATTACAAAATTCATTGAATTGATTTTCTGTCGAATTTATTTCTTTCAAGTAAATAGTTAAAAAATAATAATACACGAAGCAAAAATACAAGGACCAAATAGTATATGAAACATTTTCTGTGAAACAAAATTCTGTAATTTTTCAGTCTGTAAAACAAGGGGACACCTATATACAGACATGGAAGGGGAAGAATTTGATAACGCTTAAAAAGAGGCGCCCTAGCACAGCGCTTCAAAGGTTAAAGTTAAGATGAGGTTAGAAATGCAATACAATCATATACCTACTTAGTACCTAGATGTGGCGATTTTCCGTATAGGAGGGCAGCGTAAGGGTGCGGCTCCACTGAGGCGGAGACGAGAGGAGCGGAGCGGAGCTGTGCCAATATTAACCAATGGAATCTAAACTAACGCGCGCAAGGCGCGCTCGACGTGACCGCATGCGCCTTTTATTGGTTAATATTGGCACAGCTCCGCTCCGCTCCTCTCGTCTCCGCCTCAGTGGAGCCGCACCCTTATACTTACCTACTTACGGCTTGCATTTGCATTTCCTAGTTTCAGATGACATGTCAATCTAAATGACTGTACCTATTATCCGATTTGGTATCGCTAATCATACCTATTTATTACCAAATAAAATGCCACGAATTTCTTTGGTCAAGGAAGCCTACTGTTCCGATAGAGCTCAGATTAAAAAAACAAAATGGAAACGAAAAACGCACACAAGGTCGCATAGTTTACTAAACAAGAAGAGATGATTCAGTCATTTCTAGTCGCGGGATTATTTCCTAACGCGCCTTAAGGTAGCAAACACGTGAACGGTTCCGTAGTGAAACTTAGTTCCGCCAGTCGATGATCAATTTTGTTCTCGCCTCACTACATTTTGCATAGGTACCTACCGGGTTCCCTTTATCTTGCATACCTACTTAATACCTATCGATTACCCGAAATGTACTTCATATAACAGTCCTCGCCGAAACATTTTTAACCGAATGATGCTTTAGCATAATAGTATACCTACTTAGCATACCTAACGGTCATAAGCAGAGATCGGAATATGGGCGTCATTACTCTCAATAATGTGGACATGACTCCGAAGATTTTAATTAAATAAATTAAATTAGTTACATTAACTGATTACTTACCCTAAAAAGTATTTTGATCCTTTGCAAGACAGTAATAAATAAATAATACAAACTCTTGTTATTGTCTAGATTCAGCAAATCAACAGTAATCTTCATAATTTTTCCTTGGTTACTTTATTTCTTTTCACGGTTAAAATAAACTTATATTCATATTCATATTCATATATTTATTGCACTCATAATAATACATAATACACTTATATAGGTGATATTCGTACTCTATGGACCCTATTGGTTGGTTTGTTATGAGGTGAACAGCTTCTTTTGCAATCCACGGATGTTAATGGAGCAAACTTAAGTAGATTAACATAAATGGCCACTCCTCAGGTCTTTGTATGCATTATTTATTACTGTCTTGCAAAAGAACCAAGATTAGGTTTCAGGTAAGAAATCAAATAATGTAGGTAATTTAATTAAAATCTTTGGAGTCATGTCCACATTATTGCGAGTAATGACACCCATTTGTCCGATCTCTGGTCATAAGGCATAACATTCGTTTAGCAGATTTATGATTAGCAGAATACTTATAACAATACAATTATTCCATCAGCGGACTATCTAATATTTTAATCAACGTTATGCCAATGTACTATTCTGCCAAAGAGAATGGTGCGAAATGACAGTATGCTAAGACATTTGCGAAAAGTAATTCTGCGAATTGATGATTCTGCCAAGGGTTGCTATGCGAAACGAAATTATGACCATCAATTTTATGCAACATATTAGTGACCCGTTTGGTCGAGATATTGTCAAGTGTTAAACTGATTTTTTGTTAAACGTTAGTGTGTCGAATATTCCATATATATACCTTTGTCATTCCGAATATTGTATGTATAGGTACCCTCATATAGGCACAGAATAATAACTAGTAACTAGCGTTACAGAAGCTTTACTTCACAACGGTTTTCAAAGAAATATGTACTCAATCTGATAGACAATATGATTTAATTTAGCTCGCGTTCCAGTCGAGCACGTGTTCATTTACATACCTTCTAATTTTTTTTTGAGGAAATATGGGCCTTAATTCACTGTACTACGGTTCATAATAAGTTAGACGTGGTTATACGTGGTTATACGTGTGTCGTCTTTCGCTTGCGGCAGCCTACTAGATTGGCCCTTCCGCCGTGGCCGGCGCCTGGAGGTATGTTTTTAATACCTACACGCGGAGTGACACAGGCCTGATATAGGTAAGTACTAAAAATTAGAACTGCTCCGACTTTGTATACGTACACCCTAGGAGTAGGGCAGACAAGACCTCGTGGAATCAGGGTTGACAGATTCGCTTCTGTGACTTTTTAAGTTTGTTAATTAAAAAGAAAAGCTTTGTCTTTTTGTTTTATACCTAAGTAATTAGACACATGAAAAGTTCTTAAGGGTCAAAAATACATAATGTACATTATTATTTCAACTGATAATTTGTAGATGATAATCATTTAAGACCGAAAATGTTTTAGGTATTTTAAATTAAGGACTATAACGTTACACTATATAGTCTGGTGGCAAGATATCTTGTATATCTAACAATAAGTAGGTACCTATTACATATCTATTCTTTTAGTCATTTTCAATATTAGACCAAGAGTGCCCTTGTTCCTCGTAGATAACCAAGTTTGATAACTGGTATTCTACTAGGAAAATTAATTCCTTCTAGTTACGAGGGCTGTTTGATAAGTTCTTTTAAAAACTATTTGTAAAACCTTTTTTCTGGTAAATGGCATTAACACTGGCAGGCACAATCTTTCAAATGAAGACTATCAAAAATTCAGCAAAAAAAAACAAGTTTTTGTCAGTATAACCATTGTTTAACTGTGATCACTCGTAAATTTTCAACAACTATGGAAAAATCTGAATTTCGTGCCGTTATAAAACATTTTTTTATGAAGGGTTGCAGTGCTGCTACAATAAAAACTGAACTTGATTCTGTTCATGGCACTAACGCACCAACGTTGCAGACTGTTTATAACTGGATAAATGATTTTAAACGTGGTCGGTCAAGCACATCTGATGCTCCACGCTCTGGTCGCCCAATCGAAGTCACTACTGAGGATGTTGTTGAAAAGGTCCATAATATTGTACTCGACGACCGCCGAGTGAAGGTGCGTGAAATAGCTGAGAACACAGGCATCTCCACTGAGCGAGTACATAAAATCCTGCATGAAGATTTGGGTATGACAAAGCTGTCTGCACGAAAGTCCTCTTTCATCAAGACAATGCCCCAGTGCACACGTCAACTATTGCAATGGTCAAAATCCACGAGTTGGGCTTCGAGCTGGTTCCGCATGCTCCGTATTCGCCGGATCTAGCTCCGTGCGATTATTACCTATTCCCAAATCTGAAAAGATGGCTTGGAGGGCAAAAAATTTTGACAAATGAGGACTGCATCGCAGGTGTAAATGCCTATTTTGAAGACCTTGACAAAACGTATTTTTTGGAGGGGATAAAAAAATTGGAAACTCGCTGGAACAAGTGTTTGGCCCTCAAAGGAGACTATGTTGAGAAATAAATGTAAATTGTTTAAAAAATAAAAATCTTTTATACTTTTTAAAACGACTTATCAAACAGCCCTCGTAACTCGGTTATCAAACGGGATTATGTTTTTCCTCGTAGAATACTGTTATTTTATTTAGTTTTCTACGACGAAGACACTTTTCTTCCTAGCTAACTTGGTTATCAAACGGAATTATTTTTTTCCTTGTAGAAAACTACGAAAATAATGTGACGGACTAATTAGATTTTTTTAGGACACTAGCCTATTCACCGCTTCAGTATTTAATAAAAACTGTTATTCGGTTTTCTACGACGAAGATACTTTTCTTCCTAGCTAACTCGGTTATGTAACGGAATTATTGTTTTCCTTGTAGAAAACTACGAAAATAATGTGACGGACTAATTAGATTTTTTTAGGACACTAGCCTATTCACCGCTTCAGTATTTAATAAAAACTGTTACTTCTTATAAAAAGCAAAATGAACTGAAACACCCGGTCAATTGCAAGTCAATTGAGTTAGCTAGGAAGGAAAGTATCTTCGTCGTAGAAAACCGAATAACAGTTTTCTACGAGGAAAAACATAATCCCGTTTGATAACCGAGTTAGCTAAGAAGAAAGTGATTTCGTTGTAGAAAACCAAACAAAATAACAGTTTTCTACGAGGAAAAAAATAATCCTGTTTGATAACCAAGTTAGCTAGGAAGAAAAGTGTGTTCGTTTTTTCCTCGTAGAAAACTGTTATTTTATTTAGTTTTCTACGAGGAAAAACCTAATCTTGTTTGATAACCGAGTTAACTAGAAGGAATTATTTTTCCTAGTAGAATACCAGTTATCAAACTTGGTTATCTACGAGGAACAAGGGCAAAAGTGCTTTAGGTCAAAGAACATGTAGACAGAAACATGTTAAGGATAAAAATGAAGAAATACACAATTCAACAAGCCAAGCATTCTCGACCAAAAAATATTACAACGTTCAATATTAGACGATGCAAAGAGGACCAGAAATGGCTCCAGCTGTCGTCGACCTTAAATGGCTCCAGCTGTCGCCGACCAGAAATGGCTCCAGCTGTCGCCGACCTGAAATGGCTCCAGCTGTCGCCGACCTGAAATGGCTCCAGCGGTCGTTGACCTAAAATGGCGCCAGCTGTCGCCGACCTGAAATGGCTCCATCTGTCGTCGACCTTAAATGGCTCCAGCTGTCGCTGACCTGAAATGGCTCCAGCTGTCGTCGACCTTAAATGGCTCCAGCTGTCACCGACCTGAAATGGCTCCATCTGTCATCGACCTTAAATGGCTCCAGCTGTCGTCGACCTGAAATGGCTCCAGCTGTCGTCGACCTTAAATGGCTCCAGCTGTCGCCGACCTGAAATGGCTCCATCTGTCATCGACCTTAAATGGCTCCAGCTGTCGTCGACCTTAAATGGCTCCAGCTGTCATTGACCTTAAATGGCTCCAGCTGTTGCTGACCTGAAATGGCTCCATCTGTCGTCGACCTTAAATGGCTCCAGCTGTCGTCGACCTTAAATGGCTCCAGCTGTCATCGACCTTAAATGGCTCCAGCTGTCGCCGACCTGAAATGGCGCCAGCTGTCGCCGACCTGAAATGGCTCCAGCTGTCGTCGACCTTCAAAGGCTCCATCTGTCGCCAAACTGAAATGGCTCCATCTGTCGTCGACCTGAAATGGCTCCAGCTGTCGCCGACCTGAAATGGCTCCAGCTGTCGTCGACCTTCAATGGCTCCATCTGTCGCCAACCTAAAATGGCTCCATCTGTCATCGACATTAAATGGCTCCAGCTGTCGCCGACCTGAAATGGCGCCAGCTGTCGCCGACCTGAAATGGCTCCAGCTGTCGTCGACCTTCAATGGCTCCATCTGTCGCCAACCTGAAATGGCTCCATCTGTCGCCGACCTGAAATGGCGCCAGCTGTCGCCAACCTGAAATGGCTCCATCTGTCGCCGACCTTAAATGGCTCCATCTGTCGTCGACCTTAAATGGCTCCATCTGTCGTCGACCTTAAATGGTTCCAGCTGTCCTCGACCTGAAATGGCTCCAGCCCAGCGGTCGTTGACCTGAAATGGCACCAGCTGTCTTCGACCTGAAATGGCTCCAGCGGTCGTTGACCTGAAATGGCTCCAGCTGTCGTCGACCTGAAATGGCTCCAGCGGTCGTTGACCTGAAATAGCTCCAGCTGTCGTCGACCAGAAATGGCTCCATCTGTCGTCGACCTTAAATGGCTCCAGCTGTCTTCGACCTGAAATGGTTCCAGTGGTCGTTGACCTGAAATGGCTCCAGCTGTCGTCGACCTGTAATGGCTCCAGCTGTCGTCGACTAACAGTTGCGGTTTATTTTTACCTAAAAGAGCTAGATGTGTCCCACGGGGCGTAGCTTCTGATAGGTAATGATACCAAGCATCAGCGGCACTTAATTAGGATTCTAATGCATCATACAAATAAGGTGTGGGTGCTTCAGGTGTTCCCGTACTCTCACCACAAACAAAGGACTTCACTTCACTTCGGCGAGGTCATATAGACATACCCTAAATACTCTTTTTGTCGTTCTCCAGGTATCCAGATCGATTTCTACCCCAAAGATGATCAGCTGAATTAGCGGAGAATACCCCCGAAATTACCTTATTTTAGTTTCCTTATCGGCGCGGCGGCGTGTTTACAAACCGGTGCCGGCGCAGCCATCAACATCCGCCTCCGCGTCCAGTCGGCCGCCGGGCGCTGGGTGATCATGCGGTAAGTGCGGAGCTGGCCGACAGCGGGGCGAATCCCGGGGCGAGGAGGTTGTGACCGAGAGCGCTCGAGCTATGTTATATGACGTTTGAATAAACGCGGACGCGGTAAGACTCGTTCGCTATGAAGCTGGTTGTCCTGAATTCGCCCGGTTGCCGGTTGGGGCAATTATTCGTGTGATGAGCCACTGCAGCCATGATCTCAGGGATCCAAGGTTCCTCGAAGGGGCGAGTGGAGCCAGTCACACGGCTCTGGCTCGGAAACTGCTAGTACCTAAATGGGCCCTCTCGGACGACATGGTTCCCTGGTTCTCATTCTGCTTTCGATTTTTCCGTAAGGAATTTTCGCAGTCAAACTATAAGCCCTTATAGTTTCGCCACGTCCGTCCGTCCGTCCGTCCATCCGTGTTAGTTATTTTTTATTTGTTTAAATATGCATTTCTCTAAACATGTAGGTTTGTCGGTGCCCATAGCACAAGTTTGTTACTAGGTCAATTTGTGTCAAATTTTCCCCTGATATTTATATATCTATTGATCTAAATTCAAATTACCTTCTACTTTATAAATAAATGTTTGTAGATACCTATATATGTAAACACTTTATTGTAAGTACTTAAACAATGACGTTACAGAAATGTTAAAATTTCGAAAATAAAAGTAGTACAAAAGATAAAAAGATAAAAAAAAGACACAAAACACAACAAAGAGCAAAGCAAAGGCGAGCGTATCCCAACTCCCAAGCATATTCATAGAGCTGCAGTTTATAGTTTTCGATTTACAAACTAGGTTGGTACCGTTTCTCTTTTCCAGTAATTCCCCTTTCCCACCCGACCTTTTAAATAATAATTTGAGATATCTCTCCATGCACGTATTCTCCGAAATTTCTTATTTGTCTTTTATTTTCAGAAACTAAACAATGAAGCATAAAGCCCTGCTCGCCCTGCTCCTCCTCTGCCTCCGCCGCGGCGACTCCAAGATCCTGCGCAACAATGCCTTGATGACTAAGATGGTGTCCGACTTCCGCAAAGACCCTCAGGCGCCGCCCATGCCGCGGGAACCAGAGCCGAGGGTCTTTAGTCTGATGCAGACTGTTCTCTGCAAAAACTTCCCCACAATACCTTGCGAGATGATCATGAAAGACGCGACATTGAGATCGCTGATCGAACGCTCGATACAGCAGTTAAAACACAAAAAACAATACATGGACATGACAATGGTGCCACCACCGCCACCGGACTACCAAGTCACTATATTTCCGTCTGCAAACAGCCAGGAGCAACCCATGTATCGGGGGTCACAGAATGCAGCGGAGCACTTCTTAGAGAAAGAAAAGCGCAGAAGACCTCACCACACCATCATGCCCAACACGACTCCCTGGTCCGCAGATCAATTGATGAAACATAAACCCAAGTCCAGCCCAACGAAGATTTCTACTAGGAAGAATTGCAGGAAGTTCTACCCGCACAAGATTAAGTACAAGGACAAGAAGGATGGAAAAGACTTTAAAGATTACTCTGGAGAGAAGTTGTCTATGTCCGTGGAGGTCCCGGACATGACTGCGATGAAGACTCACCAACATTACAGTTACAAGCGGGAGCCGGAGAACCCCCCGGTGTGGCGGATCGACTACATGAAGCACGGCGAGCCGAGCCTGAACCACTTCACGTACAAGGCCGAGCAGCTACGGGGCACGCTCGTCAAGTCGGGGCCGAGCCTAATCGTGGACGAGAACGAGCTCGAGCGGGCCTCCAGGAAAGACGTCATGCACTCAGACGTCTACATTAAAAAAAATGCGAGAAGCCCTGCCTTGGAGATCAACTCGGAGGGCTCGGATAAGTAATCAACCTGGATCGTAAACGAACACAAGGGGAAATCAATCATAAAAATGATTTGGTCCTCTTTACCTAATTCCTACAAGTACGCGGTACAACTTGAAATAAGTATAAGATAAAGATAATCATAAAATGTATGTATTCAGTAAGTAGGCCGCGGGAGCACTTTTACACGCCAAAAAGTTTTCGCAACGCCCTTGTCACGAGGAGACCTCCGCTGAACCTTGTACTGTGTACAGCCCGGCGCTGCTCGGGGGCTCCCCGGCGGCGGCCCAGCAAGACCGCTGCGTGTCCTTTACGACTTATCTCTCAAAGGTTAGCTGGAAGAGATCCCTTAAAGGGATAAGTTCTCCTTTGTACATATTTTTATATTAATTGTATTGTTAATTGGTTTTTCTTTTGTACAATAAAGTGTTTACATACATACATTACAGGCATACCTATCAGTGTACGAGTCACATCAAGCGCGCGGGCGAGTTATTTGTTTGAGTGCTTTGGTTTGATTTTATTCGGTTATATAAAAATATACCCAGATATAAGCCAATAAAGATTTGTTCCTATCTCTTTCTAGCATAACAGAATTTAACTTGGAGTTCGTATGGCCGGCCTTTTACACGACGTTACAGTGCATATCGAATCTCTCTGTCTAATCGCAGTGTAATGAGCAGTTTTAATGCTTGCATCTTCCGTATTTCCTGGCCTGTGACCTCTTTTACGGTATTTAAGTACACATTTGTTGGGAAATGCAATTGTTAAAATCCATGCACATTCCCTATTTGCGAAAAATCTCTAAGACTAAGTTAATAATTATGTATCTCGAATGGGCCACTGTATGCCCTGCGGGGTCCAACTGTTTTTTTACCTTTACATCGAAGTCTTTAGGTTTCTTCTGTTTCCAGTAAAAGGTAAGGAATCCTAGAATACTTACATACATACATACATTAAATCACGCCTGTTTCCCAGAGGGGTAGGCAGAGACCACTTCTTTCCACTTGCTACGATCTTGACAAATTAGAATACTTATCTCGAGTATTTAATGTAAGTATTCTCGGTATCATTACGTACTCTCTGTCTGTACATGTAGGATTCATTTCAAGTCATCACGGGCCAACAATCCTACATAAGTAGAAATATTGCACTTACGATAGCTTACGACTAAGAATAAAGAATAACAATTATAAACAGCATTTGACAAATTATGACAAGGTTCAAACTAATTAATAACTTCAACAAACTGATATGCGCTTTATTGTCAGAAGGCCACTTCCTGAGTTGGCGGCATGCTTGCAGTAAAACGTACTGTCGGCATAAATGCGGCGCGTTGATTGGTAGATGCCACTAGTTGCCTAGCAACAATAACCGACTCCGTGTTTTAATGGAAGTATACCGACAAGTCAGGAAGCAGTCTCTCCGGCGTGCCACGGCTATGCCACATGGAAGGAAAGTACCTTGAATATTGTAGATGGAACATTTTACTAAAAGAAGACATTAGTTATTTGAATTTATAAAACAATTTAAACTGCATTCATGGTCTTCCTTTTATTTCTGACACTATGTTATTTAGCAAAAAATTATCCTTATGGTGAAACCTTTCGATCGGTATGATAAAGCTACAGGGTATCTAATTATTTTTCTGGTGTAACGGGTTCGATTCCCGGTTCAACCATGTAATTATTTAAATATCTATGAATGCAGTTCAAATTGTTTTTTAAATTCAAATAATGTCTTCTTTCAGTAAAATGTTCCATCTAAAATATTCAAGGTACTTTCCTTCCATGTGGCATAGCATAGCCATGGCATGCCCTGTATAGTTTACTAAAAATGAGGAATTATTTAACATATCTATATTTAACTCACTGCATCGATTAACATAAACCAGGATAAAACTACATAGGTACCGTTTTGCTATCGCGGTTCCCCGCAGTAAAATTATTTATTTAACCAGCGCTTTGACCCCGGCATCTTATTTCATAACTAGACTCCGAGAAGAGCAGAGATGTCGCCACCAATTCTAAACATTCAGGTTCTGGACACTTCCATTGGGAAGCCCGCAGCCGATCTGACAATAGAGGGTTTCACAAAAGAAGGCGACCGCTGGGAGAAGCGGTACGAGACCACCACTACTAACGGCGGTAGTGTCGAGTTAGCTCGAACTGTAATACGAATGAATAATTATATGGATAATGAAGACAATGACATAACGAGCGAAACAGTGTACAAGTTGAAGTGTCATGTGGAAGCTTATTACAGGAATCTAGGCACGGAAACTTTGAATCCATATGTCGAGGTGAGTTAATGTGAATTAATTAGAAAATGTGTGTGTTTTTTAGGTTAGGCCTATTAATAATTATTAGACCCCGTTATCAATTACTCAGTTTGGGGGCAAACGTCACAATAGGGTAGTCTGGGGGCTAAATGGAACGGTGCTCATTAACACGGTATAAATTAAACTATAATAATAAATATTTTTTTAACATTTTTCGTTATACCGATTGTTGAATTGAACCGCAAATATCGCAAGAATCTTTTATCATCACCACTTGATTTTGTGTAAAAATCAAAAGTAAAATACTTTAAAATAAATTTCGTTTTACAGGTACCTAACATGTATTCGATATCATTCTATGGTCACCTTTGTTATCTTTCTTTTGAAATTTACGGACTCCAGGACTTCAGGACTACGGCTTCCTCCCAGCAATCATCAAATTTCAAAAAATGCATTTGGGTTAACAAAAAATTCAGGAATCTGTCTTTAAAGTTTATGTAACATTGACAAACTCAAATCTTTATTGCCTGAAAGAGATGAAATAAATTACTTAAAATATAGCCCGAACAATGTGATTCTCAAGAGACTAATAATAGCATGAAAGCATACCATCTCCACGTCGAATAGTAATTAGTTCAATTTTTGAATTCATCTCCCGGAAAAATGGTCGATATTCATCAATATCAAGTAAAAGATTGGCCATGCTTTCTCATTGTACGTACATATTATATAGTGTTACGCTCCATAAAGAAAAAAGAGCACAAACTGATCCTAGAACTGTGCCTAGGATAAACGTAGAAATTTAATACAAATAAAAAATAAATTGTAACCTAAAGATAGTTTATTAAGATTAATTAAAGGTGTCGAATAATAGACAATTGCGACAATGATTGGTATAAAAAATAAATAGTAACTAGTTTAGGTGAGGTGACGATAATATAATAACAAAAAATTTAGAGGTTAGTAAAGACGAAAAATTAAGGATTAACACAAAATTTAGAGATAAAAAGGGTATTCCAAGAATGATTAAAGTTATGTATCCGAATATTGGCCGAAAAAGAACAAACGTTCATGGAGCGCGCGGACTCTTTTAGAATTTGGAGAAACAATGCACGATAGCAATAATAGTCAAAGGGGCCCTAAGAAAATATGCGCATATTATCTTTTACATTGAAGTTCGGAGATGGGAATTTTAAACGCTCGTTCCCTTTAAATCAAAAATAAATTTAACATGTACGCATATATAAAAAATATAAAAAAAACAGTTTCTTAAACTACGCTTATCTTGAAAAAAAGGTCTCGTAGCCGAAGTCTCCGGAGTCACACGCGTGCGTTGTACACAACGCGTGAAAGTATATGTGTCTCGCTATACGCGTGTGATTGCACAATAATCGTCCGCAGTTCGCGTTTAGTGGACAACTTCTTCAGGTGGTAGGTGGACCGGATCAAGCCGGTATTATTTGGTGCAAAAAAGGTTCCTTCCTTTCGCTCAGCAGATAGAGTGACCGTGCACCCAACTATGCGAACTAGGTCACTGTTAAAACTGCAATTGTACTTGAAATTGCAAATGTACGAAGTCGAGAACAAAAAATATATCCCTTCGGTTATGAGACTGAAGCACCAATGTCAAAAAAAAACATCTTACAACCATGCCGAACAATCTGACAACACATTCAAAATTTTAAAATAATAATCGAAACCATTAACAACGCAGGCCAGCAACTCAAACACACAAAGGAGTTCGACACCTAAAAAATAAACAAAATAAACGCGCGAATTTGAAGCGATTTTGTAGCGGTAACGCTACAATTATCTTCCAACTAAGGTAAAAAAAAAAATTTGACTTCCCCAGAATTAATTAAGTCACAACCCTAAATATTTTGCAAGAGGCAACCCTAACCATTACCACAAGTAACAACCCTATAATTAATCACAAGTTCATAACTAAACACTAAGACAACAATTAACACCCTGTAGCAACAAGGTCAAGTTCACAAGGTATCGCCAACCCAAAACATCTTGAGACTAGACTAAATTAACCTATGAACAAAATTAACTAACCTAAGCAACCTAATACGGATAATCTGTACACCATCACAGCAGTAACCGTGACCGGTTATCCACGAAAACCATAGCCAATACACATGGTGGAAGTTTATATTCTAATTCCTAACATTAAAATCTAACAATTACATGACACTCAAAAAAGGAAACATTATTATCATCGATGCAGCAAAAAGATGAACTTAGGCACACAAGAGTGCACAAAGTTAAAAAAAAAAAACACGAAGAACAATTGGGATACTCTATTTGAAATTTTCAGGCACAAACACTTAAACAAAGGTACACCTCGTGCACTAGGTTCGCTGACCAACAACACACTACAATACTAAAATCACTGATTAAGCAGTTTGCGCAAACTACCTATCCGTTGATTCAGTAAGATAGCCCGACAAAATCTCAAGCCAACCTGAAAAATTCAACAGAGTCTCGAAACAAATATCAAGACCTACCCAACACGCTATAATAGACATAACTACGCGGCGAGCGTAATATGTAATAAAAAACAAATGACTGGTGTTATGTGATAATGATAAGAGATTGAGCGCCAAAACCATATTCTAACAAAAGGTACAAAGTACAGTGCGACCAAAAAAATTAGAAATGTCTACCGAGACCTGATCAACGTATGGCCTACTGGGAATAAATCTATGATATACAAAAAAAATATGACCAGAAGATGAATCGAAAAAGGAAACGTTGACACATATGGGTCTTTTAGAATTTAGGAAATAAGGTGTACCGAAAAATACGAAACAAAAGAACAAGGTACAAGGAACAACTTTTGATCTGTAAAAAGTACATTTAACTTTTTAAAATATCTTTAACGTGGTAGGTTCCCGTGTGAAACGTCTCTACGTCGGCCAATTCATAAACTTGTGGTGAAATAACACGGCTAACTGTACATTTTATAAAACGTGGCGCAAATTTGCCACCGAGAAACTCATCCTGACCAGATCGCGCAAAATTACGCCTCCAAACTAAGTCACCAACTCGATAGTGAACCTGAATCCTATTACGGTTAAATCTGACAGAATTACGTTGGAAAGCCAGACTCATTGCGTCAGACACCTTAGCATAGACTTCTTGAAGTGTCTCAAGAGACGCAGCGCGTTCATTCCGACTGTGTTCCACACCTGGGTCCACAGTCTGAACGTTATTACGCTCGTGAGATGAGAGAACTTCGCGTCCATACATAAGGAAATTGGGAGTATAGGAAGTCGCAAGATTCATACATGAGTTCAAATAAAGCGCAACCTTGGGAAGCATCTTAGCCCAATTACGATCGTCATCCGCCAAAAGTATGCTAAGGGTGGTAATTACACTCTGATTATACCTTTCGACAACGTTAGCCTGAGGCGAATAGTAAGGTGTAAAAATTGGATCGGGAATGCGATAACTCGTCAAGAACCTTGAAAACTCGGAACTATGGAACACCGTCGCATTATCGCAGAGGATATTTTGAGGTGTACCATATCGAAGAAAAACCTCAGATTCCAGAGCTTTTGAAATATTCTGAGCGTTAACGATTTTTAAGGGTACCAACCAGACGTATTTGGTAAAAACATCAACCATGGTTAAAATATAACGGAAACCATAATAAGCGGGAGGAAGAGGTCCGACAAGATCGATAGAAAGCAGATCGAGTGGTGCATTTACCGACCTGGGATACAACCTAAGACCATGTGGTGTACCGTTAGCAATTTTGTAAGCTTTACATACTTGACACTCAGACAGAATAGAAGCGACTGACCGATACATCGAGGGCCAATAATATATATCCCTTAGTTTACTGTAGGTCTTCATGACACCAGGATGAACATTAGGAAAATTACTGTGAATCTCGAGAACAGCCTCCCTGACTTTTTCAGCCGGTAGTACTATACGCCAAGCGTTATCACGCAAAGGATTGTCGACAGCCATTTTACGTAAGAGGACACCGTCGCGTATACAATACGCATGAAACATCTGAGGGGACTCCAAAACGCCATTAAAAACACGCTCATACCATGGATCGGAAGAGGGATTATTACCACGACAGAAGGAAATAACACCAACTTGGGCTCTAGAAAGCGCATCTGGAACCACATTAAGAACACCACGCCTATGAACAATCTTGAAATTGAACTGGGAAATGATCGTTGCCCAACGAGCCAATCTACCGCTTGGATTATCTAGTGTCATTAGCCATTTCAAGGCGATATGGTCTGTAACTATAGTGAACTCCACACCATCAAGGTAACCGCGAAAGTGTTTTATTGAATCCAGTACTGCAAGAAGCTCACGCTCTGTGGTACTATAGTTTCTCTCGGCTTTAGAGAAAAGACGTGAATAGTAGGCTATTGGGTGCTCTACACCAGCTATTTCGTGGACAAGAACAGACCCAAGGCCTGAAAGACTTGCGTCGCATTGAAGAATGAACGGAAGGGTGAAGTCAGGACACGACATGACAGGTGACTCCATAAGTACCGCCTTCAACTTAAGAAAAGCAGAGTTAGCGGCATCATTCCACTCGATAGGGTCCTTACCCTTCCTTTTACCAATCAGCGCGGTCAAAGGTGCGATGATAGAGGAAAAATTATCAACGAAGCGTCGATAATAAGATGCCATACCAATAAAACCTCTGAGTGCTTTGGCTGTTGTCGGTACTGGGAATTCATTAATGGCATCAAGCTTCTTTGGGTCGGTCTGTAACCCACGTTCATTAACAATATAACCAAGGTACTTTAGCTCTGGCTTGCAGAATTCACACTTTTTCAAGCTAACCGTCAATCCGGCTTCCTTGAGACGATCATGAACCTTGCGTATGAGGCGTAGATGACTATCAAAGTCTTTGGAGACGATATCATCATCGACGTACCCGAAGACAAAGTTGTCCGAGTCTGTCGTGTATTCAAAATTCACGATGAGATCCGTTAAACGCTGCATCTCAGACGCTGCGTTAGTAAGTCCGAATGGCATACGGGTAAATTCAAACAGACCGCGTTGAGGAACAATAAATGCAGTTTTCTGGCAGCTTGCGTTATCAGCTAAAGGAATCTGCCAAAAGGCACTCCGAAAATCGAGGGTTGTTATAAACCTAGCTCCACGAAGGTTGTCCAAGATATCTTGTATGCGTGGCAACGGGTAGGAATCACGGATAGTAACACTATTCAGCTTACGACTATCGACACAAAACCGAACAGAACCATCTTTTTTGGTAACCATAACTACTGGACTAGCCCAAGGTGACCTGGATGGACGAATGACACCCATTTCCAACATCTTATCAATTTCCTCATTAAGGATTTTCAATTTAACGGGTGAAAGTGGGTAATACCTCTGCCTAATCGGAGGTCCTTCGGTAACTATTTTATGGGAAAGCCAAGACGTACACCCTAAACCTTTATTATCAGACGAAATATCATTAAACTGTTCGATGACTGATTGTAATCTAATTTCCTGGTCGGGAGACAATGTCCAACGAGGATGTATATAACGAGTTCCCAAAGAACCTATACAAGGTTTACTATAAATTTCGACGGATGGAACAAAAAGAGTTTCGGAATCATCACATTCAAAGGCACGAGTTATTAGGGCTGTTAATCCAAAATAATTCCAGAACTGGATACCTAAAATTAACTGTGTCGGTAAATTCTTACTAACAAGACAAGGATGTTGAACCCATATTCCTCTAAAAAAAATAGGAAGGTCAACACTGCCAAGTATCTCGATAGGTGAACTATCAGCTGAAATAACAGTAGGTCGCAAATGGAAGTTAAAATAAATTTCCAACTTATTTAATAATGAAAGATCGACAAGGGATACTTGTACACCACTATCTAATAAAGCTTTGATACGAGAATTAGATAGAGTAATCTCTAAAAAAAACGATTATTCAAAGAATTCAAAATCATGTAACAATTACAATTCACCACATTAAAATAATCACTGTCGAAGCGGGAACGACCCGACGAAGTAAGCGAGCGAGGTGAAACAAACACCTCAACACAACAGGAAGTTCAACGGGGACGCAAACCTAGAACACAACGTGAAGAATTAGTAGAATGGGTAATTTACTATTGGTCTTCTAGACCAAGCTCACCACAAAGGACACAAAAAAAAATCATTAAATATAACAAGAAAACAATGAAAAAACTTACTTCGGGCGCCATTTGTTACACTCCATAGGAAAAAGGAGCACCAACTGATCCTAGAACTGTGCCTAGGATAAACGTAGAAATTTAATACAAATAAAAAATAAATTGTAACCTAAAGATAGTTTATTAAGATTAATTAAAGGTGTCGAATAATAGACAATTGCGACAATGATTGGTATAAAAAATAAATAGTAACTAGTTTAGGTGAGGTGACGATAATATAATAACAAAAAATTTAGAGGTTAGTAAAGACGAAAAATTAAGGATTAACACAAAATTTAGAGATAAAAAGGGTATTCCAAGAATGATTAAAGTTATGTATCCGAATATTGGCCGAAAAAGAACAAACGTTCATGGAGCGCGCGGACTCTTTTAGAATTTGGAGAAACAATGCACGATAGCAATAATAGTCAAAGGGGCCCTAAGAAAATATGCGCATATTATCTTTTACATTGAAGTTCGGAGATGGGAATTTTAAACGCTCGTTCCCTTTAAATCAAAAATAAATTTAACATGTACGCATATATAAAAAATATAAAAAAAACAGTTTCTTAAACTACGCTTATCTTGAAAAAAAGGTCTCGTAGCCGAAGTCTCCGGAGTCACACGCGTGCGTTGTACACAACGCGTGAAAGTATATGTGTCTCGCTATACGCGTGTGATTGCACAATAATCGTCCGCAGTTCGCGTTTAGTGGACAACTTCTTCAGGTGGTAGGTGGACCGGATCAAGCCGGTATTATTTGGTGCAAAAAAGGTTCCTTCCTTTCGCTCAGCAGATAGAGTGACCGTGCACCCAACTATGCGAACTAGGTCACTGTTAAAACTGCAATTGTACTTGAAATTGCAAATGTACGAAGTCGAGAACAAAAAATATATCCCTTCGGTTATGAGACTGAAGCACCAATGTCAAAAAAAAACATCTTACAACCATGCCGAACAATCTGACAACACATTCAAAATTTTAAAATAATAATCGAAACCATTAACAACGCAGGCCAGCAACTCAAACACACAAAGGAGTTCGACACCTAAAAAATAAACAAAATAAACGCGCGAATTTGAAGCGATTTTGTAGCGGTAACGCTACAATAGGTAGGTATGTTTGAATGATTGACAAAAGAAATAATGTATGTCAAAGAAACGCATAGATTAATTTTAAAGAAAGAATACTACCTCAAAATTATAAAAACTTATACTGCTCGTTATGATTAATAAAACGGGTTTATCGTGTAGCGGAGACCTAGGTGGGTTGCAACAAAGGTAAGTTGACACAACGCAAATATCTCGAGAACTGTAGCGAATAGAAGTATGGCAACAACGCATTTCCAACCTTGAGCAGGCCTGTGTCACTCCGCGTGTAGGTATTAAAAACATACCTCCAGGCGCCGGCCACGGCGGAAGGGCCAATCTAGTAGGCTGCCGCAAGCGAAAGACGACACACGTATAACCACGTATAACCACGTCTAACTTATTATGAACCGTAGTACAGTGAATTAAGGCCCATATTTCCTCAAAAAAAAATTAGAAGGTATGTAAATGAACACGTGCTCGACTGGAACGCGAGCTAAATTAAATCATATTGTCTATCAGATTGAGTACATATTTCTTTGAAAACCGTTGTGAAGTAAAGCTTCTGTAACGCTAGTTACTAGTTATTATTCTGTGCCTTGAGCTCGGCCTGGTAGACTTGTCAGTACACGTCGCGGCCGCCAGGTGAACGGTTACGGAGATACGACGCCGGTGGTCAAAATTGTGCGAAAAGTAAGTTTTTTATCATTTTTGCGATACTGTTTCTTTATAATGTAAAGAATCCGATTTTGTGCTGAGTGTAGATGATTTTAAAAGCATGATTAAGTTAGTTTTACATTTATATTTCATATTTTAGGTAAACTAACGGCTTGTAGGTTATAATCGCAATGACGCGATAAGAACCGTAATTTTCAATGGAGAGGTAAGTTGAAACACCCTGTTTTAACCCACCTCGTTTGTTGCAACTCACCTCGGTAATTTTTTCAACTTTTTCTTGTTTTGTTTAGAATGCCAAATAACTACGTGCGGAAGACAAATAGAGGCGAAGCCAGTTCGGAAATTTATGAATTGGCTGCCGAGTAGTGCCGAGGAAGTCAATTTAAGGGGCAAAAGTCTCCGCTATGTTGCAAAATCGTATCAATTAGGTACATTATTCTTCCTTGTACCAATTCATAAAGAAAAAAAAAACAATGGGTAAGGTCAGTAAGGTCATAAAGAGAAGACCATTTTAAGTTACAAAAGTTATTTGTTTGTTGATCTCAAAGAAGTTCCTTCATTGTGTTAAAGTTTATTACCTGATTAAATAGTTTTAGCTACATTAAAGACTAATATTTGATAAAGTATTTAGGATAAACTTACTTCCAATGTGCCTTACTAATTATAATTAAAGGTAAACTATTATAAGTAAAGATATTGTACTGTTGATTGATGACAAAGGCCGATTCTTTAACATTAAAAGGTTTTATTCACTTAAATGTGCGTTTTTTTATTTTTAAATGCTTCATCTATCTAATGTGTCAACTTACCTAGGTAGCTGTTTCATCTTACCTCTATACTAGGAGAGTTGAAACACACTGACTTGATTTAGAAAATGTTTTTTTTTAAATAGTTATTACTACTAATTACCACTTCAACTAAAATCAATTCTTTCAGTATTAAATTTGCTTTCTAGCGATATATATCTCATAGTTCTAAAACGTATAGTGAGGCAGTTATGACTTGAATTGTAAATTTTGTGTCTCCCCTACCAAATAATTAATATTTACCCCCGAAGTTAAACTGCTCATACCTAATGGGCACCTACCTAGTAAGTCGTCTCGTATCTGATCAAACAGATGCAATGAATGAGTTATCTCAAGTCAAGAGCATTCACAAAAGAAGAATTTCATTTTGACAAATACCTCTTTATAATAAGTAAATATGAATCGATCGACTCATTATGTGAAGCAACATCACTATTTGACTAAACGTTAGATAACGGGGTGTACTGATTATTAAAAAAAAACGTTGAACACTAATACACTAGGTTGTAACGTTAATGAACACCGTTCCATTTAGTCCCCAGACTACCCTATTGTGACGTTTGCCCCCAAACTGAGCAATTGATAGCGGGGTCTAAAATAATCTTCTATATAATTTAACTAGTTGCTAAGCGCAAAACTTGAGAACGGCTGAACCGATTTGGCAGATTTTTTTTTTTTTGTGTTTGTCAATGTCACGACAAGGTTTTTATGAAAGAAAATAATTGAAAAATTCACCGGGAAAGTCAGGATTTTGCAGCGGGGCGAAGCCGCTGGCGGGCCGCTAGTTTTATATAAGTAATTCATAGTTAGACTCGGATTAGTTAATGATTTATTTATGTCAACGCCACGTGCCGTCAAGTAGATGAAATCGATATAAGTTTATACATTGATCTGTAAATTTTTCCTGTTTACAGATTGTATTCACGCTCAAAAAAGGCGAGCGTCGCTCGCTCGCTCTCCTGCTGTCTCCTTCCGGCTACTCGACCTACATCGGGAGCTACGACGAGGTCTGTTGCTGTCGTTGTCCCAAAAAAGGAACTTGCCTGAAAATGTAACTTCCTTCCTACTTAAATTACAAAATATTCTGTTTTGTACACTTTTACTGAATTGTTTTTAATCCTTTTTGACATGTAATTATTTTACAGTAGGTACATATGTATATCATCAATAAATGAGTTTGAGTATGAGTATGAGTAAACCCATGTGGTTGCCGGGTTAGAATAGTGCCACTCCATGTCTTCCCGTGGATGTCGTAAGAGGCGACTAAGGGAATAAAGGCTTGTAGTACTGTTAAGCGATGGGCTTGCCACCTGTCACTAATACACTGGGAAACATCTTAGCCTACTTGTGCAAAATGTGGTTACAGAATTATCAAGAAGTTTTAAGACTTGTTGGTAATTCTTTAGCTCTGCCTACCCCACTCTGGGAATGAACGCGTGAGTTTATGTATGTATGTATGTATGAGTAAATTACCGGACACTTCGAGTTATTGAACATGAAATTAATATTAAGTTATACTAAGCAAGCTATCTTGAACTGATAGTTGATTGTTCGACAGTCGGTGTTGCGCACGAGAGGTCAGCCACGCGAGCCGAGCGAGGGTGGCTGTAGCGCGAGTGTCATTAATGTCATTATGGTTGTCTAGTCTCGCGCTAAACACACTTCTTTTCACTTTGAATGCGAGGGAAAAAAACGACGTTCTATACAAAATTTCAATATTTATTATAACAACGTTTCTTACAAATTGGTTTTCTCAATTGCCAAACAAAAGTATCTGCTGTATATGAGAAATAGCCAAGTCAGACCTTAGGCTACAATATATTATCCTAAGTTATAAGAAGAAATTATATTTAATGTTGTTATAAATAAATTTGAGGACTGACCATTAATCTTGGTAGCCATTTAGATCTCCCTTCTTTTGTCGTTGAAGTCAACAACCAAGGCATATATCATAATAATGAACTTGGCTCTCATGTCACATTTATGTTTTTGCTGGGATTCACTTTACTATACTATCTATACAGGGTTACTGGTAAGTCGACCTATTCCCGTTAAGTGATAGGGGTGACTATTTGCGATAATTTTGACCCTCATATGCATTATGCAAAAGTGAACCATTTTTGAGTTATCGCGTTTTTTAGTTTTTTTTTTAAATTAGTCAGAAATTCAACTTGAAAAACTTATTACAAAAAAAGTATCAATATAACATGTATTTTTTAGTTTTCGGCCTCGCATTCTCAAACGTGTACAGATAATATTTTTTTTTATATTGCATAAGAACAGCAATTTCATCTTGTACAAAAGCAAATAAAAAAAGTTGATTTAAATTTGGTATTTTTTTTTATTTTAATTTTTGAAGTTTCATTTCTGACTTTAGTTTAGTTCGAAGACAAATTTCCGCCCGCTCCCTTTGTGATGATTTTTTTTCAGTTTTTTTTTTAAATAAGTTCCTAGTAGTTATGCATTTTTGGAGAGCTAAGAAAACAGTTAAGTTTTTAAAATAATCTGCAAGCCAAGTTTTATAACGTTTTTTTTTGTTTTTAAGACATTTTAGTGGAAAGCGATCGCAAAAAAATATTGAAAAATTTTCGTTTTCCGTCTCGCTTTTTTAAATTTGGACCGATAATTATTGTTTTAATATTGAGAAATAACCAGTGCTTAATAGTATTTATAAATCAGAAAAAAAATAAGATTTAAATTGATACTTTTTTTGTAATAAGTTTTTCAAGTTGAATTTCTGACTAATTTAAAAAAAAACTAAAAAACGCCATAACTCAAAAATGGTTCACTTTTGCATAATGCATATGAGGGTCAAAATTATCACAAATAGTCACCCCTATCACCTCCTAACGGGAATAGGTCGACTTACCAATAACCCTGTAAGTATAATAAAAATGAATCGCTAAATGTGTTGCTGAGCGCAAAACTCGAGAACGGCTGAACCGATTTGGCTGATTTCTTTTTTGTTGTGTTCGTCATTGTCAGGAAAAGGTTTGTATGAACGAAAATTATTGAAAAATCCACCAGGGAAGTCAGAAAGTCAGCGGGGCGAAGCCGCTGGAGGGCCGCTAGTAGTTTACTAAAATTAAATGAGGAAAAATTAAACACATGTTTAACTAATTGCATCGAGTAGGTACATAAACAAGGATAAAACGCCGTACCGTTTTGCTATCGCGGGAACTGATGAGGGAACAGGGGGTTATTATTTATACAACAACTCTTCGAACCCGGCATCTTATTCCATAACTAGACACCGAGAAGAGCGGAGATGTCGAATCCGATTGTAACCTGTCAGGTTTCGGACACTTCCACCGGGAGCCCCGCACCCAACCTGCAAACAGCGTTATACAAGGAAAATGGCGCCTCCTGGGACCGCCAGGGCGGCGCCGCCACTGCTGCAGACGGCAGCGTGCAGTTCAAATTTGCTCCCGAGACAACGAGCAAAGTAATGTACAAAGTTGAGTTTGAAGTTGATTTGACAGGCAGAAGAGACACGTTACTGAGATGCCCTCGTATGAGCTGAAAGACGTATTTAACCAGGGACATGAATCGCCTAGTTTTAAGGGCTGTATAGTTCACCATTCCTAGTATAAAGAGCGTTGGACAAAATAAAAAGAAAGCGGTTTATGTCAACGCCATCTGCCTCCAAATAGACGAACTAGGTGGAGGTTTATACATTGATCTTCAACAGGTTTCCATCACAGATCCCCAGTCCCACAGATTCCTAGTTCTACTGATTCCCATCTCTAGAGATTCTTAACTGTACAGTAGGAATCTGTACAGTTAAGAATCTCTAGAGATGGGAATCAGTAGAATTGGGAATCTTTACATATATTCCTAACTGTACACCTAAAACAAATATCAAATTTCACAGAGTCGTAGGTAGGTTAGGTAAGGTTCGTCTTAATCCGGCCCGGAGGGTTAAATCAACCCAAAAATTGGTGTGCCGCGAAGAGCTCCGTCGAGTCTGTCAAAACAAAATAGATTTTCTAAAGTTTTCTAACTCTATGGACACAGAACCAGCTACCACCGCCTAGACCGACCGATCAGGGACGGTTTCCTATGCCTAAGCCTTCTGCAGAAACGAGAATCTGTAAACATGATTCTGTTGAATCGAATATCTGTAGACGTGCTAATAAACTTAAATATTCCCTATTTTCAGATTTTGTTCACGGTGGAAAAAGACAATCTTTATAAGATCTCTCTTCAGCTGTCTCCTTTCGGCTACTCCTCCGCCACCTCCAGCAGCGGAAGCTAGAAGCTGCGCTCCGCGCAGGCGCGGCGCGTGACCATATTTTGCCAACTTTTTAAGCAACAATATATTAGGGCATTTCTATTTAAAGTTGTACCCTGGATGATTTCGAGAATCGTAAATTTATTTTTTGTTTTTAGCAAGTTTTACACCTAATTCTTATAGTAAATATATTCTATTTTGCCATTATGTAAAGAGACAGGCATTATTTAAAGCAAAAACCAGGAAAAAATGGTATTTCGTAGGGTGAAAATAGGTTTACTTGGTCCATTTGTTAACGATTTGTTTATGACGGTTCGGTTTTTCTGCCAGATGAACCAGTTCTTGACACGAGATTGGCTAGTACTGGCCTCCCAGTAGACGCTAGGTATGTGGATGTCAAACAATTTTCGCTTGATGACGTACGGAAAGCGGTTAAACGGCTGAAACCAGGGGCGGCACCAGGACCTGATGCAATACCAGCGTTTGTGCTTAAGGCTTGTATCGATGACCTAGTCGGTCCGATTACATTTATTTTTAATCTTATACTGGAAAAGGGAGTCTATCCAACTATTTGGAAAAAGTCGCGAGTGACGCCAATTCCTAAGTCGGGGTCGAAGAAGGTGGAAAACTATCGCCCCATTGCTATTCTGAGCGTCATGGCTAAAGTGTTTGAATCGGCGCTGCACAGTGAGCTGCTCTCCCAGTGTCTGCCTCACATCACCAGTGCACAGCACGCGTTCCTACCAAGGAGGTCAGTGACCACTAACCTTCTTAATCTAACTCAAGTAGTGTCCCGTGAACTAGATAGAAAGGCTCAGGTTGACGTCGTCTACCTGGATTTTCAAAAAGCCTTTGACCGAGTAGATAATGATGTTCTCCTTTTAAAACTAGGTGCGATGGAATTTACACCCAGGCTTCTGAAGCTGTTCGCGAGTTACCTGTCTGATCGAAAGCAGTACGTCAAGTATGGCCCCTATGTGTCAGATTGTTACCACACGCGATCCGGTATTAGCCAGGGATCTAACCTCGGGCCACTTCTTTTCGTGCTGTTCATAAATGATCTACCGGTAGAGGCTCACGAGTCCTCACTGTTGCTGTTTGCTGACGATGTAAAACTAATAAAGCCCATCCATAGCCACAGCGATTGTGAGGGATTGCAAAGGGACATGGAAGCAGTGTACCGCTGGAGTCTCGTTAATAAACTCCATTTTAACGCCACGAAGTGTGAAATGATGAGCTTCACGCGGTCACACGCTACTATCGAGTTTGAGTACACCATCGGGGGAGTTGCCATTACCCGTTCAGCGCAGGTACGCGACTTAGGTGTGCTCTTTGATGCCGGATTCACGTTCCGTGATCACGTAAGAGCTGTGGCCGACGCCGCGTATAGGAGACTGGGGTTCGTTCTGCGCAATTCCGCACCCCTAACCGTGTACGCCACTCGCGTGCTCTACGCTGCCCTTGTGCGCAGCATTCTTGAAACGAATACAGCGGTTTGGAGTCCACATGAGAGTAAATATATTCTTATGTTGGAACAAATTCAAAAGAAATTTCTAAGGGCTTTATATAAAAGGTTACATTTATACTACCCCTATATGTATCCAACCCTATTTCTGCAGGGGCACTTAGGATACGATTCTCTGCAACTGCGTAGGTTACTCCTGCTGGCAAAGTTTACTATAGGCATAGTCAGAAACAAAATAGATTGTGTAGCCCTCGTAGAGGCGTTTGTGCGTCTTTTTGTGCCCTGTCGGTACATTCGCGCTCGAAAACACCCGCTGCTGGCTGTGCCGGTGGCGCGAACGCGTGCACACGCGCAGGCGCCTATCGCGCGCGCTCTTGCGCTGCTCAACTCCGTGCTCGAGGCGGCGCCACAGTGCGATCTGTTTGCGAGTCCGATTGGGCGACTGACGACAGTGTGCAAGAGAGTGATAGAAGGAGAAATGCCCAAGAGTACGATAGATTGATGTAAGTTTAGTTAGACTAAGTACTTAGCTGTAAGTTTGTGCTGTTTTGGCTTTAGCTGTTAAGGTACAAATTTGTTTTATAAATAAATAAATGACGTAGAAAATAAAAAATATACTTGAGGTCAATGTTTTATTTTTTATTAAATAGAATTTGTTATCAAAAAAACAAAAAAAAACATAAACTTCCAATCTTGAGCAAAGTATTTTTATAAAAAAATATTTTAGGTCATTTGGTAACGGTATGGGTCCAAAAATTTACTTACATTTGGATTTATTACTTATTTACCGTTCCTTATGCCATGTAACGTATAACAAACGGTTAACTAAAAAAATCTTCTTATTATTATAAAAGAACACTAATTAACCATAACTTTAAATATTTTAAAATCAACAAAAAACTATTCTTAAATCAAGGGGACAGTGTTCAAATGGACAAAATAAAGTCGAGATCACAATAATCACAATTTGTACGAATTACTCATTAAATTAAATATCTACGATCACAAGGGGAAATTGACTTTTTTGTATCAAGTTACATAAAACTAATAACTGACTTTATTAGGGTACTTCGTACCAAATTACCTTTACATATTCTAAGGGCGGATTTTTGGTTAAACAAATCAAATATTAAATAATAATCATATAATAGCCACTAACTGACGCTTATAAATGTAAGAAATAGAATATTCTCATAGGATTAATTATACAAACTCTAAGCAGTCTTGTAAATGCCTTTTATGAAGTCTTTTTTTCGTAGGTAGGTACCTAATTATCTTAAATATAAAGTAACACAAGTAATTAGTAGCACATTGGGGTACTTTGTACCAAATTACCTGATGTACATTTTAAATCACACTCAAAAATTGCAATACAAAATAAATCTTTATCAAAAATGTAATCTTAGAAATAGTTTAGTCTTTCAGTTCTTATATTAAGTGAAAAAAATATTTCCTTAAAATAGACCCACCTGTTTAAAAGTAGTTTGTGATAAAACGCACAGAAAATGAATAATAACGCAGCAGATTAAAGTTCTTTAAGCCACGTGAAACAATAATAATACGGACAAAGCCACGATACAACCACTATAATACTCAATATGAATGCGGCTTTACGTGTCCATTTGTTAACATATTCCAGTCCGCCTAATATGTAACGCGATAAAATGTTAACAAACGGACGTTACGATTTCGCCGAAGTAGAATTAAATCTCTCTAAATAAATACAAAACAAACAGCAAACTTTACATTTTAATGAATACAAGGTAGTTCATAAAACACTGTTTGATTTGATAGAAATAAGGTAAACGCAGCTATCAACGACCCATCGAAAATCTGCAGGTATTACCGACCCATAAGTGTAATTCGAATTTTTAACTTTTCTGCGACTGTTTGAGCCACAAGTAATAGAAAAAATACACGCGTTTGTTCGTTGAGCATCGGATATTCTGAAGTTAGTGTGCGTGGCAGTGCGAAAAGGAGATAAAATACATCAGTTTCTGTGCGGCCGGCGTGGACGCAGGTCTTGTCGTACTAGCCCTTGTTCCTGCAGGTAAGTACCCAATTTTTCTGCTTAAGACATTTAATGCATATTATTGATACCTAAAATTATCGTGTAGTATTTTATGTATACATTTACTTATAAATTCTCGAATTTATAATGCATTTAATTGAAAAAACGACACTTTATATCATAAAACTTTAATTAAAAATAGAGCGGTGATAGCTTCTTCCATTTTACTAGTTGCAGCCATTACCGACCCATGAGTCGGTAATGGCCGCCACGTAGAGTTTCGTTTTAATATCTTTTCTGTTGAAATTTGACAATTATCCAAGCATTTGTATTAACAAACTACCAGCCTTTGTATAAATCTATTAGCGTTATACAATAATTTGTGTAGTTTTCTTGTTTTTGCGTTGTAAATTTATTGAAAACGACTACATTTTTCATAACTCGATATACTTTAGAGACAATAATTAATTAACCATAATTTAATAAAACTTGGTTTTTGTAGTTGAATGTTGTATTACTTTAATCAATCACGGTCTCTTTTACAGTCAGGAAACCACCGATTATAAATATTATGTGCTTTTCTATACATTTTACTATTATACCCTACATATTCTATTACCGACCCATGTGGGTCGGTAATAGCAACAATGAGTAACTATTAGCGACCCTACACAAATTATTAGGTATACTTAAGTATTTCATGTTAAGTAATATTATTTATATTGGTGTAAATTGTGGTCCAAGAATTGATGATGATGATGATGATGATGATAGGTGGGGACGCCCAGCCGAAGCAGGCGGGCAGTCGATTCGGTCAGCCGTTCATTCTGCCCTATTCCCCTCAGTCGTGCCTCAGGTTACTGGCCCGGCGGCGCTCCCATCCAGCATCGATCCCATCTTCCTGTCTTCCTACAGAACAACAGTGCGTCCCGTAGGTTGATGCTTTTGAGATCTTCTGTGGACAAAACGTCCTCTCCGAATGTGTGGTATCTCAGTGACGAGTACATGACACACTCGGCTAGGACGTGTTGACTAGTTTCCTCTTTGCCACAGTGTGGGCATTGAGGGTTCTGTTTAATACCTATTACCGTCAGATGTCTGTTGAGCGGACAGTGTCCAGTCAGGATTCCTGTTAGTATGCTTAGATTGTACTTACCCAGGTTTAGAAGGTACCTTGTTCTGTTTTTATTAACTCTTCCTATCATGAGTTTGGATTGTCTGCACCCTTGCGTCATCCCCCATGCCTCATTTGTTTTCTTTTCCATTCTTCTGGCGATAACTCCTTTGGTTACCATCTCCGATATCGGTAAAACCGGTTCCGGGCCTAGGTACTGTTGGTCCGCACCTGCTCTGGCTAGTTCGTCTGCCTTCTCGTTTCCCACTGCTCCACTGTGTCCTGGCACCCACGCCAGTGTTACATGGGATGTGGTGCCTAGAGTGTTCAGTTCATTCCTACACTCTTGCACTAGAGATGATTTGATCACCGGATTGCCTAGTGCTTTGAGTGCCGCTTGGCTATCTGAGTATATTATAACGTGACTACCCGTTACATTGCTTTTTTCCTTGAGGCTCAGGGCACACTTCATGATGGCAAAGACTTCTGCCTGAAACACACTGGTGGAGCCTCCTAGTGGTATCGTCGTGTGCTCATCTGATTCTTGGCTATATATGCCCGCTCCCGCTCTTTTGGTTGAGGATTTCCATGAACCGTCTGTGAAGCATGTCACTTTGGGTTCTGGTATTTCTCTCTCCCAGCTGTCTCTCTCTCCTATGTGGATTCTGTATTTCTTGTCGAACCTCTTCCTTTTCTTGATTAGGTCATTGTTTACCATGAGCATATCCATGTTTGACATTGACTCTTTCTGTATGCTTGCGTGTCTCTTGTCCATCTCGGACCCGATCCACTCCCTGCTCGCTTTTATTCTATACCACTGTTCTGTGGCTCTCTTCTCCACCTCTATGCGCACCGGGTTCAATCCTAGCATGATCTCCAGGGCTTGTGTAGGTGCTGTTCTCATTGCCCCGGTTGTCATCAGACATGCTAGTCTTTGAACCTTTGTTAATTCTTTGTCTATATCTTTTATCTTTGCTCTGTGCCACCACACGATGGCTCCATATAGGAGTCTGGGTAGGACCACCGCTCTGTATATCCATTGCGTTATCCTTGGTCTTAGTCCCCATCTCCTTCCTATGGCTTTCCTGCATTGCCACAGGGCTATGGTGGCTCTTCTGCATTGCTCCTTTACATGTGTCTTGTATAGCAGCTTACTGTCTAGTACTACTCCAAGGTATTTTATTTCCTTGAGTGTTTCTATCTCTTCACCTTTTATTTTTATTGGTGTTAGGACGGGCAGCTTTCTTTTGTTGGTGAAGAGTACTATTTTCGTCTTGGTCGGGTTCAGGTCTAGTCCCCTGTTCTGACACCAATTTAGTACCTGTTTTATCCCTCTTGTCATGACTTCTCTCATTACACTGAGGACTTTTCCCCTCACTAAGAGTACCCCGTCATCCGAATACGCTTGCATGTGTATACCTCTTGTGTTAGTTTCTCTTATGAGCGAGTCTAGTAGGAGACACCATAGGAGTGGTGACAGACAGCCTCCTTGTGGGAATCCACGGCTCGTCTTTATCCTTATTGAGTCTCCCCCCAGTTGTGCTGTGATCGCTCTCTCTTTTAACATGGCCATTATCCATCTCCTAACTGCGGGGTCTATGTCATCCCTCCGTATACATTTCTTTATCGCACCAAAAGTAGCTCTGTCGAATGCTCCCTCTACGTCGAAGAAGCATCCCAGTGCCAACTCCTTGTCTTCTAATGCTCTTTCTATCCTTGTAGTCAGGTTGTGCAGAGCTGTCTCTGTTGATTTACCTTCCATGTAGGCGTGTTGATGCCCGTGTAAGGGTAGTCTACCACCTTGCATGCTTGTCCTTATCTGTGTATCTATGATCTTCTCCAATGCCTTCAAAACGAATGATGAGAGGCTTATGCTTCTGAAGGATTTAGCGTCCTTGTAGTTTTTCTTGCCTGGTTTAGGTAAAAATACCACCTTTACCTCGCTCCAGATTTTCGGGATGTGGCCTAGCACCAGACTTCTTTCATAAATTTCTTTCAGATGGTTCCAGATGTATTTCCACCCCTTTTGTAGTAGTGCGGGTATCACTCCATCTGGTCCTGCCGCTTTGTAGGGGGCGAAGGAGTTTATAGCCCATTCCCCCACTTCATCACTTATCTTGAGGTTCATCGTTTCCCCTGCTTCCCTTATCTCGTTATTATTTTCTACTGCAGCCTCATGTAAGTTGTCCTCCCTGCAATCGGGAAAGTGTATTTCTACCATGTGCTGCAGTACTTCTTTGGGGTCTGTCAGTTCGGTCGATCCTACTATCAGGCTACCCAGTTGGCAGGTTCTCTCGTTCGACAGTACCCTTACTAATCTCGCTGCCTCTGTGTAGCGTTGTATCTCTCCCGTGAATGTTTTCCATCCCTGTGCTCTCAGTTTTTCTCTAGTATTAGTATATTTGTTCCTAATGCTTCTGTACTCGTGCCAGCACTGATCATTGTTCCTTTTCAGAGCTGATCTTAGCGCTTTACGAGATCTCTTCCTCAGTTTCTGTATCTCTTTATTCCACCACGGCTGTCCTTTGTCTCCGTTGCTCGTTTTTTCCGGACACGCCGATAGGTAGGCTTTTGATATGGCCTTGTTCAGATCTTCTGCAGCTCTGTCCAGCTCCTCACTCGTTTCTGGTCTTCTATGGCTCGGTGTCCATTTACTCAGTATATCGTTATATTGCTCCCAATCCGTTTTTCTAGGGTTTCTTATTTTCGTTCTTTCCGTGTAGTAGTCCAGGCCGTACAGTAGTCTTCTGTGGTCCGACATACTGTCCTCCCTGTCCACCCTCCAGTCTCTTACATGTTTGCCTATCCCCCCTGAGGTAATTGTTATATCCAATACCTCCTCTCTAGCCCTGGTTACAAAGGTTGGGGTTGTCCCTGTGTTATGTATGTCCAGGTCATTACTTACAATAAATTCTAGTAGTGCTTCCCCCTTCTTGTTGGTGTCGGTGCTCCCCCACACCTCATGATGTGAGTTTGCATCGCAGCCTACAAGAATGGGTGTTTTCTTACCTTTATATCTTATAATCGTTTCCTCCAATTCTCTAGTTGGCGCGTTGCTTTCACCTGGGATGTAGCATGTTGCCATCGCTGCTTTGATTCTCTCTCCACTCCTTGTCACGAGGTTGATTTCTACCACGACTAGGTCTCTGAAACATATGGTCACAAGGCATCCCATATTTCTTAAGTCTCTACTAACATAAATGCATGCCCTAGGTGGTAACTCACCATTTCTTTCGAAGTGTAGGTCACCCCCCAGGCTTCCCAGGCCTGTGACCTGGTTTTTCCATACATACGGTTCTTGCATCAGGACTATATCAATCTTTTCCCTTACTATGTATTGACATAGTTCCGACATTGCGTCCTTACAATGCTGAAGGTTTACTTGACATATTCTTATTTTTTTGTAGTTTGTGTTGTGTGTGTTGTTGTGTAGTGCTGGTTGTTTGTCTGTGTTGTCCATTGCTGGTTGTGTTTATGTGTAGTGTTGCTGCCCCCCGTTTCCCTAGACTGAGGAGCCCCCCTCGGTTTCCATCCGTGGTGGATGGTCATCGATCGGGGCTGCCTCTGCCTGGTTTCCGGGTTGCAGCGCTGGGTCGCCACAACTGCACTTGCAGCTACAGCTTCCCCTCCCACCCGGGGTCTCTGCCTCCGCATCTTTCCTCCGGGGCTGAGCCCTGACCAATCGCGCCCTGATGCGTGTGGCTTGGAAAAATAGCCATTGGCTAGTCTCCGCACCCCACGCATCCTCTACGCTCTTGGGCACCGAGTAACACACCCGGATACCCGTGGCCAGGTTCTCCCGCCCCACCTGCGTCCACTCTTGGAGTTTCAGCTCCCCCTCCCTGTCCCAGTTTTGGGCTCTCAGGTAGAGGAGCGGATCCTCCAGGAGCTCCTCCGGCGGGCCTGGGATCCAGACATTGACCCGGGTGTTGCTCAACATCCGGGCCTGCAGCCTATGCCCCTGAGGCTCCCCCAGGTCCTTCTCAAGAAGCCACTCCCTCGCCTCTGCCGTGGATGGTGTCACAAGGAAAAATCCCTCTGACACCAATCCCGACATGGCGAACTGGAGTTGCCTCCCTCGAACTCCCTGCTCCTTAATCGCCTCCGTAATGAAACGGCTGACAATTCTCCGGACTTCGGTCCCTAGCGACTCATCCAGCGGTACACCGTCCACGCGGCAGATCGCCACTGCGAGCTCCCGTGTTTCCCTTGCGGTCGCACGGGTGCTCGCGAGCGAGTCACCGCGGTTTGGTCTCTTCGCTGGAGGCCGTGTCGAGGGTCCTTCGTCCGGGTCAGTTGTCTGCCGTTTCAACTTCGGCGCCCTCCCTGGCGGCGGGGGCCTCCCCTTCGCCTGAATGTGGCAAGGGTTTTCTCCCGCCGCCCTCGCTAACCTATGCTGGTTCCTCCTGGCCTGTCTAGCCTTCTTTTTCTCTGCCTTGGTCGGTAGTCTGCTGAACTCGCCTCCCTCCGTCGGGGTTGCCGCCGTGGCGGTTCCCTCCTCCGAAGTTGATGGTGGGTTCAGCAAACGCTCCTCGTCGTCCAAGGACAGATTCACCAGCTCACTCCACGGCATCTGCAGGGGTCCCCCTTGCACCTTCTTGTCGGTGCTTGGCATCCCTCCTGCTTCTGCCCCTTCCGCTCCCTTACACTCTGGCATCTGCGGGGGTCCCCCTTGCACCATCTTGTTGGTGCTCGGCTTCCCTCCCACTTCTGCCTCTTTCGCTCCCTTTCTTACATCTTTTTGGTTTATTTTGTGTTCCATAGTTTTCCTTCTAAATGTTCATCCGACTCGCTCCCCACCCTCCTCGGAGCCCTCCTACTGGGGATGGTTTGACCCATCAGGGATACGAGTCCGATATAGCGCTCCGGGGTGAGCTGTCAAGTGAGCCCGCACGATGTCAGGCCCTCCGTCACCACTACAGCGACTCGGGGCCGTACTCCGCCGGCTACTGACCTCATCACCCCAGAACGCTCGCCCGCGGCCAGACTACTGTAAACGCGACAGCCGATTGATTCTGACTGGCTGGGCCAGAACCTCCCGTGTGAGATGAATCCCGAGCCAAAGTGGCGTGTTGTTATCCGAGGGTAACTACTCCGACCCTCTTCAAACTCAGCCTACCAGGATCTCGTTCTCCACCCGTACGGGTCCCCGCGCACGGCACAAACACGCGGGTGGCATTTTACCGCCCCCCATCCTTTCCTATTGGATAGGAGGCCCGCTGCGACATGCCACAATATCGCTTGCAGCTGATTGGATAGGAAATGAAGGAGGCGTGGAGGGGTGAAAACAGGACGGTCAGGAGTGCGACTGTTGTTTCTGTTCTACTCGTTTAATGCGGGAAACCGAGTAGTTGACAGGCAGCAACCTCGGGAAGGAACACAACCAGTCTTGCCTGGGGTATCATAGCAACTGTGAGCTCCACCCTCGGCCGTTAGCCAAACCAACTACCGGACAAGTAGATTGACATAGGGACGGACCCATATCATCTGGCGACCGGTCGCAAACTAACGTTGATTTGGACCCACCCCCGCCCCAAGAATTGATGATAGGTATATTTAATTGAGAATCTAGATGCCTAGGCCGATCTGAAACACCCCCGTGTATGTCCAGCGATTTTCATTGGTTTCTGCGTCTTTTGAAACTTTTGGGAAATTTCAACAAGAAACAGATTACTTAATTCTGCGATAGTATTAAAACAGTTTGGTTTATAACAGTGTTTTTTTCTGAAAGTAGTCTAGTACCTATAGTATTCATCGTATGAGATTATTTAAAAAAACTGCTATCTAACCGACGTTTAAATAGAATTTAAAGTGTCTAGCAGACTAACTAACAAGATTGGACTCCACGAGGGATTTAGTTATACTTTTAGGTGGAGTAGTGGCAGGATCTAAGACCACTGTATGCTTAATATCAGCCTTCGATTTTCTTTATTTTCTGACAGTCGTTAATAGCTGCAAAAAAAACGTTAATAGCTTCAAAGCCGTTACTATGGGTCGGTAATAGAAACAATCGACTTACCCACTTTATTAATAATTTTTCACAAGAAAATGCTTTATTTTGAAGCATTTAACGTGGTAAATATAAACCCAATATTCAATATTACCATATACAAATAATAAAAATACTGTGACGGCTACCAATATTCCTAATAAGTATGATCAATTTCAAAATTGCCTTAGGAGGGTCGTTGATAGCTGCATTTACCTTAACATTTCAATGACTCTCCGTTCGAACAGTATAAATCGTTGCACAAAATGGACAAAAACTTTGATAAACTTACCTGACTCACACAGCACGCCACAGTGATCGCACTAAACCCGACTAAATCGAAATAATAACGTTTAAAATATCTTTATCTATGGTCATAGAGTTGCCAGGAATCAAAACAACATAGAAGCTAGGTAGAAAACTTGAAGACTTTGAAATTAGCGTTATCAAACGGACCAATCGGACCATGTCCGAATCGCGATTTCGAGGGGACAACGTTTAAATCTAAATTTAACGGTAATACTGACGTGTTTAAGGCTATTTTTCCGTTGCAAAATATTTTCAAACGTTTCGGCTGACTAAAAAATGCATTACTTGGTGTTACCTGTATAGAAATAAAATGGGTAAATTATGGTTCAACATCGAGCTCTTTGGCGGGGACAGTACTGGGGGACGATTACACCGTATTTAAAAACTGGATTTTATATTAGAAAAATCTGTTTTATTATTATACATTTAAATAGATAGTTAACAAATTAGATTACCAATAAACCCAAAAAATATACAGGGTGTTTGGTAGCGGGTTCGACAAACGAAAATTGGAAATACTTGGGTCCAATTGGAACACATTTGCCATAGTGACCCCTATGCTAAAGTTGTTTTTTAAAAAAAAAAAAAATCCGTTTTTTTGAAAGTATCCCAAAATTTTACCTTTAAACCTTCTTAATTACATACCTAAGCAACTGAAACCGCCCATATTTTTTTTTAAATCATGCTCTGATAATGGTTTTATTTTAAAACAAAACCAAAACCCATAGGTAGTGCTTTAAAAAAAAAATATGGGCCCTTAAAGCTATGACAAAATGTGGAAAATAAAATGACATTTAAGTTTCGACAAGTATAAAAAAAAAAAACACAAGTCATACACGTTTGAGAATGCGAGGCCAAAAACTAAAAAATACATGTTTTTTTATCAAACTCCTAAAGTTACTTTTTACATAAGTTATTGTTGTTATTTGTGTTTACGAGTATAACAGTTATTTTTGATAAAATTAAGTTAATTTTAAGTTATGTTCGGAAGTGACTTCCTTGTTGCTTCCCTTGTGATCAATTTTTTCAAGCAATCTTTAACAAAATTCATATTAGTTTTAATAGCTCGTTAGAAAGCTGGAAAAACGTCAATGTTTTATGTGTAATCTGCACGCCAAATGTATTGGTAAATTTTTCTGTTTTCGTATAATTTATGTTGGAGTTTGATAAAAAAAATGTATTTTTTAGTTTTCGGCCTCGCATTCTCAAACGTGTACGGATAATTTTTTTTTTAATATTGCATAAGAACAACAATTTCATCTTGTACAAAAGCAAATAAAAAAAGTTGATTTAAATTTGGTATTTTTTTAATTTAAATTTTTGAAGTTTCATTTCTGACTTTAGTTCGAAGACGAATTCCCGCCCGCTTCCTTTGTGATGATTTTTTTGAATTTTTTTTTAAATAAATTCCTAGTTGTTATGCATTTTTGGAGAGCTAAGAAAACAGTTAAGTTTTTAAAATAATCTGCAAGCCAAGTTTCATAACGTTTTTTTTGTTTTTAAGGCATTTTAGTGGAAAGCGATCGCAAAAAAATATTGAAAAATGTTCGTTTTCCGTCTCGCTTTTTTAAATTTGGACCGATAATTATTGTTTTAATATTGAGAAATAACCAGTGTTTAATCGTTTTTGTAAACCAGAAAAAAAAAAGATTTAAATTGATACTTTTTTTGTAATAAATTTTTCAAGTTGAATTTCTGACTAATTTAAAAAAAAACTAAAATACGCGATAACTCAAAAATGGTTCACTTTTGCATAATGCATATGAGGGTCAAAATTATCGCAAATAGTCACCCCTATCGCCTCCTAACGGGAATAGGTCGACTTACCAATAACCCTGTATACAGGGTGTCCCAAAAATAGCACGTCACAGTGACACTGGAGATTCCCCAGCCTTAGACGAACCAAACCAGCCTAACATGACCTCAGTAAAAGTTGCACCGTTTTGGAGTTATACCAATTTAAAGATTTTTCCAAATTTTCACCTCTTTTGACATTGTAAGTGCTCGCATTTACTCGGATAGCTTTAGAATTTAGTTTTTTTTATTTGTGCGCGTTTATGAATAGTTGATTAAGATGATAAAAGCATTATTATGTCAATAACTAATGTAAAAGTTGGAAAAATACTGTAATGAACTTGACTTAAATTATCATCAACATAGTAATTTAAACTTTGAACACCTGCCATTACTTTTTTTTACTACAAACGAAATTAGCAAATAACTTTAAAAACATGCGTATTTTATGCCAATTCTAAAATGGTATGACACATGATATCTTAATGCATAAAAGTAGGAATTCGTATGACATTTGCCAATATGGATCCTCGGAAATCAATGCTAATCATCTAAAAAAATATCTTGTACTCTACGATATCTCATTTGTTCGTGCTCCTTTGAAAAATATGATTGATTTTTGGTTGACCTTGGTTCAAAGATAATAAAAACGAGTTTAATTTTCATTAGTTTTTACAGTAAATGTTCGAATTGTTTCCCTCCGACTCTAAGGCACAAATGGCATCTTTGAATAAAATTTCGGTTTAATTTTCGTAAACTGGTTTCCGATATGTCTCGGGCTGCATTGAAGACACGTCGCCGTAGTTCCTCTTCGTTAATTATTGGTTTTGAATAAATATTGTGTTTCAAACATCACCAAAAAAAAACATTTTACAAAGCGAAATCAACTTCCGTTAAGAGTGCCGAGTAGTCGTTTCAGTTCCACAAACAAAATCAGAGTGACACATGATATCTTAATGCAAAAAAGTAGGAATTGGCATAAAATACGCATGTTTTTAAAGTTATTTGCTCATTTCGTTTGTAGTAAAAAAAAGTTATGGCAGGTGTTCAAAGTTTAAATTACTATGTTGATGATAATTTAAGTCAAGTTCATTACAGTATTTTTCCAACTTTTACATTAGTTATTGACATAATAATGCTTTTATCATCTTAATCAACTATTCATAAACGCGCACAAATAAAAATAAAAAAAATCTAAAGCTATCCCCGTAAATGCGAGCACTTACAATGTCAAAAGAGGTGAAAATTTGGAAAAATCTTTAAATTGGTATAACTCGAAAACGGTGCAACTTTTACTGAGGTCATGTTAGGCTGGTTTGGTTCGTCTGAGGCTGGGGAATCTCCAGTGTCACTGTGACGTGCTATTTCTGGGACGCCCTGTAGATATTTGTATTTCCAATGGGGTATTTTTTTTTAAATTGAAATTATTGTCCTTACCTAAATACCTCCCTACTTGTCTAGCGCATCATATCATTCATACTTAATACCTATATAAGATCGAGATTTGACGACGCGACCGTGACCCTGCCTAAGACGCTAGCGGTCCTGGGTTCAATCCCCGGAACAGGAAAATATTTGTGTGATGAGACTGATGAGCGCGAGTATTTGCCTTGGGTGTTTTCTATGTATTTAAGTAGGTATGTATTTATCTATATAAGTAAGTTTATCGCCGCCTAGTACCCATAGTGCCAGCCAGAGCTTAGTTTGAGTCTAGGTAAGTTTATCCCCTGTGCGATTTATACCCAACTAGCGACCCGCCCGCGGCTTCGCCCGCGTGGAATGTATTATACATATAAACCTTCCTTAAGAATCACTCTATCTATTAAAAAAAACCGCATCAAAATCCGTTGCGTAGTTTTAAAGATTTAAGCATACATAGGGACAGACAGCGCAAGCGACTTTGTTTTATACTATGTAGTGATAATAAAATAATATATTATATACCCAATCTATGGCGGCGGCGTTGGTGGTCAGTTGTAAGGGGGCGGACTCAATTTTAATTTATACATTAAATTCCCGGAATCTCGCTAGCATAAATCCATAATTAAGTATTTGAACTTCTTTTCTATGCATACATTGTATAGATTTACCAAATGTTATTTAATTTACTGGTAACTCGTTTACCCTAACCTCACCTGACCTAACGAAGCTTGAGGAGCAAATTGACGGAACGTTTTATCCTACATGTAAAATAATTACCATAAACATTTTGTAGAATCCTGGAACTTCTAATATTAAAATAATATTTTTAAGAAGCCATATTCGCTTAACTTTTTCCGGGATTTTGCCGACTTTAGATAGGTTAATATCGTATCGAATTTCCGATCCCTGTTAATCGTGTTTACCTGGCCGATTTGGCTTGGCTATAAAATAAAAGAATAATTTAAACCTGAACTGGAGATAAACAGTTTATTACTTACATAAGTACCTTATGGTACGTTATATTGTGCAAATTTATTTATTTATTATGGACATCAGCAGCACAATACAGAAAATATAAAACCGATAACACCAAATAGCAAACAAAGCCAATTATAGTGTGTCTCTGACCTTGGGGCTTTAATTTCAACGGTCGATTCTACTCGCTATGAACTACTTTTGTTCTGCAACATGAAAAAATAACTTAAATTTAGATAACTAATTGATGTTAAAGTCTAATTGTAAAATCAGTGTATTACATACTGGCCATGTAATCACTATCTCATGGTACCGGGGCGACATTACCTTGGTACGAGGGCTAAAGGAAAATGGAGAATTGGATCGCGTACATTGAAAATTAGATTGAACTTGTATGATAAAAAATAAATTTAAACTGAACATATTTTTAACAACTTACAGAACAAAAGAAGTTTAGTTTCAGGAGTAGAATTGATCTATGCATTTAAAGCCCCAAGGTCAGAGGCACCCTGTAGATATCCACAGATTAACCAGATAACATATTTAACAACACTGGTGCGATTAACTAATAAAAAGAGTTGACTGTGCTCATGCAAACCACAGGTCAGGCAAAAATAAACTTGAGTAAACTAACAGTAAACAGAGAACAGAAACGGCAAAAAGCCAAAGCCGCGCTAGTATGTTTATATATATGTGTGTGTGTGTGTAAATAAAACGGCATTACAACAGTTGCAACAGTTGGGGCAAATTGACGACGCGCCGGCCTAGTTGGTAGTGACCCTGAATACGAAGCTAGCGGTCCTGGGTTCAAATCCCTGTAAGGGCATATATTTATGTGATGAGCGCGAATATTTGTTTCTGGGTCATGTATGTTTTGTATGTATTTAAGTATACAGGGTGTCCGGTAAATAGTGGACTACCTTACAGGGCTGGATAGCTCAGCTCAGGAGTGGCCAAAATATGATAAATTATGTTTAGTAAAAGTTGCACCAAAAACGAGATATGTCAACTTTTCAAAATTTTGGAAATGCGGTACCCTGGTTCACCATTTTCGATGCCGCGGCCACATTTATTAGAATTTTTCAGTTTCGTTTACTGTGAAAGATAGCTGTTTAAATTTGCTATAAGACCCTATCAACGGAATTAATAAAAGTATAGCAATTTTTTTAATTTTTCAAATCGAATTTAAAGTTTAGGAATCTGAGTTTAACTTGCGGCAATTTTAACATCGCACTGTGTAAAAAAAAAGTACTAAGACCTGTATTGCTGCTTTCCCAAAAATTGGCCTGGTTAATGGAGATTATAAAATGATATAACATTTGAGTTTATTGATTACAGCAGCGAAGTTATTATTAAGTTTGTCCAACAAAGACTGAATTTTATCAAACTAGCGAATTTAATAAACGACTTTTGCTTCCGTTTAAAATCAGGTTATAGTTCATTTATTTTAGGATGAGAAAAAAAAAGAAAAATAACCAGTAGTCGTCAACTCTAATACTCGCTGGCAGAATTAATAAGAATCTATGCACTCAATATATTGTATCTGTATATATTGGTAAACTATTTGACTACTATGTATAGGTACACCGTGGGAACGAGTAACCCGACAAATTTTAACCATTGATTCTAGAGCCAATTCAATTTGTAGTATATAATGTGATATAACATGTAGCCCAATAACGCATATTTTCAGTTTTTAATTATAAAAAAAAACAAAAAATGAATTTAAACTCTGTCACCTTAACTCAGTCGCGCGCACGCAGCCACCCGCGTAGGTTGTATTTTTATTTGCTTACGGATTGCGTTGACTCGCGAATGGTAATAGCAATGACGAACGTTGTAAAGTGTAATGAGTGTAACATTGTTATTGATGAGATGTTATCATACATACAAAATAAAGTGTCAATCGTAGACGAAGAAACACTTGTGCGTATTTGTGCGTCAACATTTACAAGCGATGAGATTAAAAACTCCAAGACACTTCTTTTTGAGTCCATCCCAACGGGAATAAGGAAAATATCACGAAAGAACAAAGGAAAGGAAGATCGGAACATAACAGATATCATAAACTTATTCAAATCCACCGAACCCGATATTATTCCAGTCTTTGTGGCAAGACAGCTAGACAAGCTTCCACCGATTTTGTTTGATCACTTAGATTTTTCCAAATTGCTGAGGGACATGATAGCAATGAGGGCCGAAATTGAGCTCATAAAAACCACTTATGCAACGATGGATAGCGTGAGTGAGCTAAAATCAGACATTCTTAGGATTAGGAACGACTCTCTACCGCCGACATCGGCGTTCAAAGTTAATCTAAAACGAGGTGCTTGGCTTGATAGTGGTCCGCCGGGACTATCACATGATTATAATAGTGTGTGTAACGACGACTTGTACAATACAAATAACATAAATGTTTCGCCGAAAATAAATACACCACAATCACAATATAGAGAAATGAGGGTAGACGAAGACAAACGAAACAAACGCGGAGTAAAGGAGTGTCAACGGTCGGTGGACGGTGCCCAGGCGAGTGGCGGCGGCACTGCCGGGGAGGAAAGAGAGCGGTCTGAGTGTAAGGATGATAGCGCTAGGACCGGTTCTGGTTCTCTGGTATCGTTAGAAACACCGAGCCCGACTACACAAGCACATGATCAGCTGGTATGCGCCGATAAGGCCGATAATGCGAATAACCATGAAACGACAAACAAAAATGAAAATGTCAATATGCCATGGAATACAGTACACTATCGCAAGAAACCAACGAAATATCGGTACCTTGGCAAGGCGGGCGTAGCCCTAGATCTAGATTGTACTTTTAGAGCGGCAGATAAAAAACTTCCTATGTTTATAACGAATGTACATACTTCTACTACTGAGAGCGACATTGTAAAACATATTTATAATAAGACACAAGAAACTGTGTCTCTAGAGAAAATAAATATGAAAGTTGAAAGAGGACACAAAGCCTATCAGTTTTTAATATCCGAGGCCAATTTAGCAAAATATATGGATGAAACACTGTGGCCCGCGGGTGTTATATTCCGTCGTTTTGTAAATTTTAGATATAGGACAATGAAAGGTGAACCTCCTACGGGCACTGACGGTTTTAACAAACTTAGAAATGGAAGATAGCTCATATCGATTTGCTACCTTTAACTGTAGGAATGTTAAGCGCTCCATTGACGATGTCCGAGAACTTTGCCGTACAAGCGACATAGTATGTCTCCAGGAAACTTGGTTGCTGCCGCACGATATACCCTATGTGGGCACGGTCGACAGCGCGTTCGGTTACACTGCGACGTCGGCAGTTGATACATCTGCGGGGATCCTAAGAGGACGTCCGTATGGAGGAACTGCTGTGTTATGGCGTTACAGTGCGTTTCAGCAAGTGTCAGTGTTGCAGTGCGATAATGCCCGTATTTGTGGTATAAAAATAACAACCGGTGATCGGCCGGTGATAGTAATGAGTGTTTATTTACCAACAAACTCCGTCGATAATCTACAGGATTTTACAGAGTGTTCGAGTGCAGTGAGTGCGATTATTGACGAATATGGAATTGATGCTGTTTTCATGTTAGGAGACTATAACGCGGACCCGGGTGAGTTGTTTTACAGTGAACTTATGAGTTTTTGTAACGATCAGCTTTGGTCATGTATAGATATAGACATGCTAGGATTAGATTCGGGGACTTATACCTATATTAGTGATGTGCACGGGACTAGTAGCTGGCTGGATCACTGTATTGCTACTCACTCGGCAAAGCAGTGTGTCACGGACGTTAAGGTTATGTATGACACTGTGTGGTTTGATCACTTCCCACTTATTATATATTGTAATTTAAAATTACTCACACCCAAAGTGATGCCTAGAAGTCAGTATGTATATAGAGGCGTCTTATGGGGTGTAAGGAGTGAGGAACAAGCTATTGTGTACACCAAGGAATGTCACAAGCGGTTAAAAATGATTGACTTTCCCCCTGATTTCGTTAGCTGTGCTGATTGTTTATGTAATGACTGTGGCCATAGGCGTATTTTGGATAAGCTGTACTCCGACATTGTGACTGCCCTCCGTGAAGCTGCGGTGGCGAGTCGGGGAAGCAAGAAAAAGGGTCGGGTCGGATCGCGCGTGGTTGGGTGGAACAAACATGTCAGCGGAGCTCACACGACGGCTAGGATCAGGTTCAAGGAATGGGTTATGTGTGGTAAGCCTAAGTCTGGCATAGTATATAAGGAAATGTGTGAAAGCAGGCGCGTTTTTAAGTCTAGATTAAAATGGTGCCAAGACCACCAAGACCAAATTAAAATGGACTCGCTTGCGGAAACACATTCCAAAGGTAATTTTCGCGATTTCTGGCAGGATACCAGTAAGATTAATGTCCGACCTGGCCTTCCTGTGAGCGTCGATGGTGTGAACGTCCCCAGGGACATTGCAAATCTATTTAAGGATCATTTCTCCGTGAGTTTACCGGTCGGTTTTGCGGCGTTTGCGGAAGGGGAGCTCAATGCTGGCGCGAAAAGTCGAGTGGTTACGACGTCTTTTCTTGCAAAAGACGTCGCTGAAGCCATAAGGCTAATGTCTAGAGGTAAGTCCCCGGGCCATGACGAACTCAGCATTGAGCACCTGTCGCGCGCCGGGCCACATATTGCTAGGGTGTTAGCTATGTTCTACTCGCTGTGTGTGAGCCACTCCTACTTACCAGCCGAGTTCATGAAGACAGTGGTAGTGCCTGTAGTGAAGAATAAGACTGGTGACCTTGCCGATAAAGGTAACTACAGGCCTATATCTCTTGCCACTGTTATAGCTAAAGTCTTTGACGGGTTGCTTAACACACAGTTAAATCGGTACGTGACATTAAATGATAACCAATTCGGGTTTCGTCCTCGGCTGTCCACTGAAAGCGCTATACTGTGTCTGAAGCAAACCGTCAAATACTACACAGACCGCAAGACGCCAGTGTATGCTTGCTTTCTCGACTTGTCTAGGGCCTTTGACCTTGTCCAGTACGAGCTACTATGGGACAAACTGAGAAACATGGACTTGCCTCAGGAACTCACTGGCGTGTTCCAGTACTGGTATGCACACCAATCCAATTGTGTCCGGTGGGCGGGGGCAATGTCGAATCCATATAGGCTTGAATGTGGAGTTAGGCAGGGTGGATTAACATCTCCAACTCTGTTTAACGTATATATGAACGAACTGATAGTCGCGCTCAGCAGCCAGCATGTCGGCTGCCACATAGATGGTGTATGCGTCAATAATTTAAGCTACGCAGATGACATGGTGTTGCTGAGCGCGTCCGTCTGCGGCCTGAGGAAGCTTTTACGGTTGTGTGAGGACTATGCAAGTAGTCATGGATTAAAATATAACATAAAAAAGAGTCAATGCATGGTCTTTAAGGCAGGTAAAAAGTGTCACGAAAATGTACCTCCGGTACGGCTTAAAGGTGTGCCGCTGGAGATGGTAAGTAAATTCAAGTACTTGGGACATATAGTCACTCCTGACATTAAAGATAATGCTGACATTGAGCGGGAGCGGAGGGCGCTGTCAATAAGAGCCAACATGATTGCTCGCAGGTTCGCACGATGTTCACAGGAGGTCAGTTACACTTTTTAAAGCGTACTGTACATCGCTTTATACTTGTAGCCTGTGGGCTGACTATACAAAGCGAAGTTACAGTGACCTGCGAGTCCTTTACAATAATGCGTTCAGAGTGATTGTGGGGCTGCCCCGATACTGTAGCGCCTCGGGTATGTTCGCGGAAGCGCGCACCGCTTGCTTTCATACGACTGTGCGTAGGAAGAGTGCGTCCTTGGTGCGCAGAGTGCGGGACAGCTCCAACAACATTCTGAAAATGATAGCCGCCAGACTGGACTGTACCTATATCCGGCACTGCTGTGAGAGACATGTGGCAGTTGCCTTGTCAAAAAGAAGTCTGTGATTATTAATTTTTATTTTATTTTATTTGTATTAAATTTAGTGACATCTTTTTAATGAAATTGTAATAATTTATCCTGTGACTTTTATTTTATCTAATTTTATTTTATTGTGTTGATTGTTGTGTGTACACTGATTATGGATTTTTGTTATCTGAAATAAATGATTATTATTATTATTATTAACGTAAAGCAATATTTTCTAAGAAAGATTCATCTTGTAAATAGCAATGTCATCAACGTACAACGTAAATTAATTTAATCAATTTCTTAGTAAATAATGCTTTAGGTACCTAAAGGTGACAAAGTTCAAATTAAATTAACTATGGAATATTTTTTTTAATAATAAATATCTTGGAAATTATGCTTTATTGGGCTACATGTTATATTACATTTTATACTACAAATTGCCTCTAGAATCGATGTTTAAAATTTGTCGGGTTACTCGTTCCCACGGTGTATATTGGTTTCTAACTGCTATACTTAACTGATTTACCTAATTTAAGACTGACTGTTCCGGATGAAGTGTCATCGTTTCTCCGCTAAAAAGTGCAGTAGAAGGGTAGAGATTAAAGATGTAGACTAAACGAGCAGCTGCCAACTTTAACAAGGAAATGAACAACAAACAACTCACAACAAAAACTACTATGGAACAATATCAACGCTCATTGCACGCTCTCGAACTCGGGAGAAAATGACATAACATAACATGGGAGATATCACAAAAGGGCATTGTGACGTTCAATCTGTCAAAAAATGCAAACTGTGGCGTTATTAATGATCAATTTAAAATTCACTAGGTTCGCTATATTTGACAGGTGACAGGATAGTATTTGATTTAGTCGAGTTATATGCTTAGACGTTTCGTTATTTTGTTAACACAGGTTTGTAACCCCTGCTTCTTTAGGTCTTTTATAGACCACGTTTCTAATTGAAGTAAATTTAATGAACACAAATAAAAAATGCAATGTAAATATTAACGAATATGACTTAAAGTACTACTGCAATAGATTATAACGTTCATTTAATATTTACTGTGAAATAATAGCAGTCAAAAAAGACGTTTTGGAGCAATATTTTTGTATAACTATTATGTTGCGTGTAACGTGCCCAATAAAATACCTTTATTTCGTTCTGTATCATGCTAAAATAAATGAACTATAGCTGGTTCTAAATGTTTTAAAAGACAGTTTACATTAATGTGAAATACAACGACACTACAGAAACGTTTCATCAGAAAATATTACGTACCTACTTTAAAAAATGTCTGTCTAGTCTAGACCCATTACTTCTTTTATCCAATTGCAAAATTCAAGTCGTCTTATATCATCACCACGCAGGTGATGCACCTGCACCCAATGCCCATTCTTGTAGCACTTGTATTTGTATTTCTTTAGGGTTCGTGGAAGTCTGACGCGAAATTTTAGGAATATCACGACTTGCATCACGGGTTTTATCAGATGTTGCTTCAAAATATGTTAAAACGTTCAATTCCATGTTTTCATCACATTTTCTTTTTTTTGGCTTTTTAGAACTTCCATGAGTCTTCAAATTGTGAAACATTTTAATGAATATCTTACGAGTAGGTAAAATACGTGTCGGATATTTATTATGGTACCAATGTAGAGCACGGGAGCAATTTCTGTCATTTTTCAAGTAAGGTTCCAGTAAATGCTCAGTGTTTTTAAAACGCATTTTCCCAACCACACAGCGATACACACAACAATACCTAAGCAAAATGTTAAGTTCCCGCCAAGACAGTGACACTCCAACGTTTTTTTTTCGTTTTTTTATTGCTATTCGGCCAGTCACACCAAGACGTTCCATTTTCAAGTGAGGTTTATCACGTCGCTGCTGTATCTACCTACATACTTATTTCAAGTGGGCTTTTCAATTGATTGTTAGTGTTTGATTAATAGAAATTAGCAATTGCAGTTATAAATAGATAATATTATCGCAGATAAAAAAACTTTCAGAATGGTTGAATGCAATGCCATATTATATTAGACATCATGTTTCATACAGATATTTACTGCAACGAATAACAATTGTAAACAACATTTGACAAATTATGGCAAAGGTCAACCGTCAGATTCAGATTCAGATTCAGATTTTATTACTCAATAGATATAACACAGTATAAATTACATGGCATGTCAAATTATATGCAGTTACATAGAGGTCGTCAGAAATATAATTAAATGATAATAGTAGAAACTAACTAATGCATACATACATACATACCTTCACGCCTTCATTCCCAGAGTGGGGTAGGCAGAGCTACAGAATTACCAACAACTCCAAAAACTTGTTGATAACTCTGTAACCACAATTTGCACAATTAGGCTAAGATGTTTAACAGCGCATTAGTGACAGGGGTAGCAAGCCCATCGCCTAACAGTAGGTACTACAAGCCCTTATTCCCTTAGTCGCCTCGTACGACATCCACGGGAAGACATGGAGTGGCACTATTCTACCCCGGCAACCATACGGGAACTAACTAATAACTTCAATTAAATAATATTCACTTTACCTACTGTTATAGTTTACTAAATGAGGAACAAATAAACGCATAATTAACTAATTGCACCGAGTAGGTACATAAACAATGATAAAACGCCGCGCCGTACTATTTCGCTATCGCGGTTCCCCGCGATAAAATTATCTAAACAACCAACCAACGCTTTGAACCCGGCATCTTATTTCATAACTAGACACCGGGAAGAGCAGAGATGTCGCGGCCGATTCTAACCTCTCACGTTCTGGACATTTCCACTGGGAGACCCGCGGTCCAGCTGTTCACAGAGTTATACAAGAAGAAAGACGACTCCTGGACCCTCTGGCACAGCACCACCACTTCTGGAGACGGCAGGATCCAGTTCCCATTTACAAAAGAGTCCATGAGCGCCGCAACGTACAAGTTAAAGTTTAATGTGGGCGACTATTACACGAAACTCGAGAAGGAAACCTTGTATCCATATGTCGAGGTGAGTTAATGTGAATTAATTAGAAAATGTGTTTTTTAGGTTAGGCCTATTAATAACTTAATTGTTAATTTATACTTCGTTGCGCACGAGTTGATTAATTGTTTTATTTATGTCAACGCCATCTGCCGCCAAATAGATGAACTAGGTGGAAGTTTATGCATTAGTTTGTAAGCAAGTATTTTCTGTTTTCAGATTGTATTCGCGGTGAAAGAAGGCGAGCATTACCATATCCCTCTTCTGCTGTCTCCTTACAGCTACTCGACCTACAGAGGAAGCTAGAAGGTGCTCTCAGACCATAAATTACCGGATATTTCGAGTTACTGAACATGAAATGAATATTAAGTGATAAGTACTAAGCAAGCTATCTTGAACTAAAGATTATTTCTATACATAATTGGTATTAATGTTATTCACCAAGCTCAAAGGTCAAATTTGACTTTAAACCCATAGTACCTACCTATCGTGTTTGTTAGGTTGAAAAGAAACACCACGGGCCAAGATCAGTGAGGTAATCGGTACAGCACAACATTATTTCCCAAACCGACTAAAGTTGGAACTTTTTTTTCACTTACACCAAAAACGTGCAGTTCACTTGGTACGGTCGACGTCAAAGATTATGTTTAAATTTTTTACCTTAGGTATTCCATTGAAATAAGGTGCAAAAATGTAAGCATAATTTTGACGTCGTACAGTCGACGACTTAGGGTCTCCCCAAACCAGTCGACGCCGTTTCGGCAAATCGCGTACGGAAAAGAAAAAAGGTATATGGGTAAGGAAGGACCAAAAAGTTGGCCATGCTAACTCAGCCAATTAAATTTTCTATGAAACTTTTCCGTTGTAACACGAAAGTTAGCCATACAATGTAGGGATAATTTTCGTCGCACAACGGAACTATTTTCGACTTAGTTGTTTGTATGGTTAACTGCTCTTAACTTTGGTCCAACTTTTTGGTCCTTACCCATATCCGATTTTTAGGAATAAACCTAACTTGAAGTTTACTTTGACGGGTCTTGAGCAGAGCATCTTAACCGACCAGTTTATTGTACGGTTCTTAGGCTCGCCGTATTGTTGGCACTCTACCGGGTATTGTTGGCACTCTACCGGGTATTGGCGCCTTGAGCTTGATCGGAAGTTAAGAGGCGATAATTTTACACTCTAAGCATATACCCCCTTCGTCCACGTTCATAACTAAGATTTCACAACTGAACAAACGAGAAACAGAATCCCACTAGTTCAGTCAACTGAACTAGACAACTGAACTAGTGGGAATAGAGGACAATCGACTACAAAAGAGATGTATCCACTTTTTCACCTTATTTCATTGTAATAAGGTCCAAAAGTGGATATATCTTTGTAGTAGACTGTACCAATAACTAGTATTTTGGGGTGCCAATAATTGGGTATTGCCCTAGTTACGGAAAAAGGATCCAAGGAGCCCAAAAGCATGGTGCATACCTACTAATTAATGATTAAATAAATAAATAAATATCAGGGGACAATGTCACACCAATTGACTTAGTCCCAATTTAAGCTCTAGGCTTGTATTATGGGTACTAGAGAAATATATACTTAAATACATAGTAAACATCCATGACTCAGGAACAAATATTCGCGCTCATCACACAAGTATCTGCCCTTACCGGGATTTGAACCCAGGACCGCTAGCTTCGTAGGCAGGGTCACTACCAACTAGGCCAGCTCGTCAAGATTGACTTGGCTGCTTAAAATTCAGGGCCGGTTCAGATGGACAGCATTCATTAAAAACTGCAAACCAACTGCGCTGTCCGCTTGCAGTTGGCGTGTTTAACTAAGCGGACTGTGCCTTAGGTTTGCAGTTTTGATGCTAAGTAATTGCATCAGAACTGCCCTCGAACCTTATTTGCGGTTCAAATGCTGCCCATCTGAACCGACCCATACAGTAGACTTATTGACTTAAAATGTAATATAGGACCTCTAAGATAACTATGAATTTATCTATAGATATATTGAAGTTGTAAAAATAAATAAGAACAAGATTTAATGTTTAACAATTTAATTCATAAATCAAGGAATATTTACTAGCCCTACCAACTTAAACCACGATTACTTAAATAACCTAAGTATCTCATAGTGCCCTAAAACTCTGCTATATTTAATTTCTAAAACAGCTACCGCTAACTCCACTCCAGCTCGCGCCTAGCGGGACTTAAAACTAATTTACATATAAAAATATTTACAAAAATATTGTACCAACGCAATAGCGATTTGTTGGAGCGTTCCTGATGGCCCACGGTATAGGTGCACAATGAGTTATTACAAAGCTTAATGAATATTCATCCTCAGCACAGTGGGAGAGGTCGGTTCAGGTGATTTTAGTTCGCAGAAGAGACGCAGAAATAGACATCTGTCGTCGCAGAAATATCTCTTGTGCCGTGTAATTAATTAGCAATTGTAAAAAAAAAACAAAAGTGTATCAATGAAATAACATTCAACATAAATATGTTATATCTATTGCTCATACTGGTTATTAGGGCCCTTCCAGGGGGAAAGCGTGGTTTTAATGTTACTTCTCCCATCATAAAATAACATAAGGGTTTGATATCATCTTAATCAAAATATGTCTGGAAGATATGAACCTGATTAATTTAATTTTTTTTTTTGTTTTTAATGTACTCTGTATTTGTGTTGACTTTCTACTATTATCATTTAATTCTATTTCTGACGACCTCAATGTAACTGCATATAATTTGACATGCCATGTAATTTATACTGAGTTATATTGAGTAATAAAATCTGAATCTGATACATTAAAAATTGTAGCATTTCAAGATGGCATAACATTGCAAGTATGCAATACTAGTAATGATAAAATGCGAAAAAATACTTTTTTAGTAATTTATCATCTAAAAGCTATAAGATAATGCACTTGGTTTTTTATTTAGTTCTGCCTAATTGTATCCGAAGCTACCCTAGAAACTAAACCAAAATAATCATACAAATTAGATTATTTACAGAGAACAGCTGGAAATACCATATTATTCATTAACATTCACACTTAAGGGTTACTTGTCCGATTATGGCATTATAAGAATATTGCTCTGAGTATTAACAAGTATGAAATATTATAATCTAAAAGTTTGCTAAAGCTACCTTAGATATCAGGAATAATCACTTGCTGCAGCCTATAGGGGCTATATATATTTATATACATATGGGCGCTACAAATATACATATAACCTACTATACTTGAATAATTATAACCTGTGCAAAGGCTTGATCGAACTAGGTAAAGTTGAATTCCGTGCACGGTTCGACCCCACGGGGTTCCGTGTCTGCATCATGGGTTAGTTTCGAGGCAAAAGTACTAAAGTAACATCACTGGACCAACCGTGTTGCGGGATTTCTCCCAATTAAGCTAGCAGCATGGGTTTAATTTTATTTTATTATGTGAGCAATATAATGTAACTGAACTGCAGCGCCGCAAGTGACCGTCCCTTATATACTTCATAAAATGTGCTTCATACATATAACATTGCTCACTCGTTTTATATCAATAGAAATGTTGTCAATTATGTCATAACTAAAATAAGAGAAAATTTCACAGTTTACGAGTATAAAAACAGGTACCAAGGTCACTGTAGTTTGAAATAATGTAAAAATATTACAATTTAAAGTCTTTCTTGTAGTACCTATTATTATATTACAAATTCTGGAAGTAAATTAGTAAACCATTATTCAACACATTTTTCAAGTATTTTTTTCCGTTGTTCTGATGTGCTAAGTCATATTTGTAAACATTTGCGACGATAAAAACGCGTGAGCCCAATTTATGAGTTTTTGTTAAACTAGAATGTTTAAAAGTGCAGTCTATCATTTGGAAGGTTTTTTACTACGATTTAAGGCACCTATATTATATAGGAAGGCAAGCTAGAATTTATACACTATTATTCAAATGGACTCTGGACGCGGATCCAGGATACTATGTTGTTTCTCTAATGAACAGATAAATAGGTAGAGTAGAGGCGGAACAAATTGATAAGTATACAATAAAGGTCCTTTATAAATTATAAAACATCTGAATACTATTTACAATTTGATTGCAAAAGTGCCCTAATCAAGGTGAATTCTAAAAGTGAATACATTGCTGCAATAATTAGGACACTGCAATGGTTAACATATAGCGGCCATCGAGACCCGTCGCCTGCCGGCTGCGGGCCGGTTAGTCGACAATGTTATGTTACGTTACTAATTTTACAATGGTTTGGCACGGTCCCAGCGCTGCTCGACTCTGTAACGTAAATGGTCAAACTCGTCAGTAAAGTGACTGTCACAACTTCACCGTTTCTTGCACCACTAAATATCACAGTATATCACAGTTCGGTAAGTAAGTCTATGGCGCCATGTTCGCTGTAGCTTCATCTTCGTGAGATATATTACCCTTTTTTGAGCTAGAAACCTAAGTAAGCACTAGGAGTAAAACCTAGGAAGTTTAAATGGAAACAAAACCCAACTTTCTACAATTAGCAGACTTGGTTCTAAAAATCTATGTAGTCTTTCATACCTAATATTGAAATTAAATAAAAGATAATTTTGTCACCACATTTTACAGCATTAAATAGATTTTTAGAACCGCCAGCTTAAAATACATGTAAACATCCAAAATTCCACCTGTGGGAAAACATGGTTAGTTAGGCAGAGCAAATGAGACACTACTCACCGAGAAACGCGGGCGCAGGCAGCGGGCCGGGGCGCCATCTAGCGTTTGAAACCAGAATCACACAATTAGACAACAATCAAATAATGCTTGACCCTTTCTGTACGTCGAGAGCTTGGTTTGGCAGGTTTCAGCGTCAAAATGAATGACAGTTTGAAGATATAAATAGATTCAGTAACTAATGCAAGTTTGCTCACACTGGTGGGTCTGCGGCAAGCTGTGGCATTGTGCTTTAGCACTATACAAGTCACACAAGGAACTCATTATGTGTGCAACAGTGCAACTAACATACATACACGCTCAATATTCATAAAGTAACTATTAAATAGGAAAATACCCACGATATAATGGCGAGCCCACCGATTTTCATCAAACCTTTAAACTATAGTTCTATAAAAAAGAACATGTCCGAACCGGTCCATTAGTTTGGGAGCTAGGGACGATGGCAGACAGACACACACAAGTTACACTTTAACACCCCGGTTCGGTGCTGCATGAACATTTTTTTTTGCTGAAATCTTCTCTTTATTTTGTAATTGCTTGCTTACAAGTGTAGGTTTAGCACCTAAAAGTGTTTCAATGAGGAACCCGTAACCCCGTAATTTGTAAAAATTGATAAATTAAATGTATCAAAAGGACTTTCATAATTTACTAACTGTATTGCAACAATTTAAATGAACCGTTAGGAAGAAATTGAAAACCCCAGGCATCAACCATCAGCAGTAGTAGCAGCTTCCAAGATACTCATTAATCCTTATCATTTTCATTAAATTAGAAATATATTTCAAAAATATTCCAAGGGCATCAACACAATTACTTTGTCTTATAACAGATTGCAATTCAAGAGAATTATGAGAGAGCAGACTGACCTGTGTATCCAGTATCTGGGAAAGATCAAACATTAGTGGAGTAAATATTGAAAGTTAACCCACCTAATTGCCCTCCTCTTGTCCCACGACCTCCTTGTAGCGCGCAATCATGAGTTTCTTCACTGTATCTCGGTAGGTTTCACCAGGAGTTGGAGTGTAGATGCCTCGCTTCTGCCCGAGACCTGCCAGGCTTGGCCGCTGCTCTGCCTCTATAGGTGCTATCCTGCCTTGTTCAGTCTTACCCAATCCTCGACCGGCTGACCAGCCCATTTTCTGTAGCATTTTACCCCCAATGGTGTCGACAACATTTGGAGGTGGCCCAGGTTGAATAGGCGCGCGCATTGGAGATGGTGGTTCATAACGTTTTCTCACTGGTGCCTCATCCTCTCCAAATTTCAACCGTCGTTCCGCTGCACGATCTCTATAACCATTTGGCTGTGACCCAGAGTCTTCTTGCCTCTGGTACTCTGCCAAGTTTTGCTTATGTAAGTCTGATAGGGTTTTGTGTTTGTTCAGAACTTCAGCAGATGGGAACTTTCTCTTACAAATCAGGCAAGTGAGTTTTGACCAGTCGATGATACCATCGTCATTGTCAGGTGTTGGCTCTGAAAGTTTTTTAACAAGGAATTCATCAGGAGCAACCGGTACAGCTGGAGGAGGGGATAACTCTCGTACATGTGATAGGACCGGCCCAGCACCCAGAACTGAGAAACCAATGTCAGCAGAGCCTTTGCTTGCACTAGTGTCGGAAGGCTGTTCCATTACATAATTGCTCTTTGCATTCTCTTTCTTTTGGTTTAAAGTTCTTGCCCATCTCTCCATATCTTTAGCTATCTTTTTGGCTACTTTCACTTTATCCTCCTTTTCCTTTTTCTTTTTCTCTTCTGGCTCTTTAGTGATGGTGTTGTCGACAGTTGCTGTGGGGGGGTTAGGCAGTTTTGGCTGATCAGTGTTTTGTTGGGTCTGTGTTGCCAAAATGTAAGTGGAGGTGTTAGAGTCCCAATACATGTACTGGTTAATCTGACTATTAAAGAAATATTGTGTTTTGCCATCATAGTAAAGCCCAGATGAAGGATCATAATAGTAACCAGAGCTTTCATCATACATAAAAGTTCTCACATCAGGGGCTGTGTATGTTGTTTTTCCGTCTCCTGTTGGAGCCTTAACTGTAGGGACCGTCTGGGTATTTGAGGTAACAAATGTAGGGACGGCTGGCGTCCAAGTGAGTTGCCGTGCATGAGCTGCAGTGATGGCTGACTGGGCCACAGCTGCAGCAGCATTGACCCTGTCTGCCTCTGACAAAGCTGTACTGTTATTATATGTAGCCATCTGAGCATAATATGGAGGATACTCTGCAGGATTCGGAGCAGGTTTCTGAACTTTCTGAGGTTCATTATAGAAGGAAATCAGAACTTCACGGTTATCTATCTCTAATGAAGGGGACAAGGTCATTAACTCGGAATGTGCCGATGTAGAATCAGCTATAGAATTGAAATTTATGTATGCAAGGCACTTGGATGCCCCTGTCAAAGTCTCCCTACCTATAGTAATGCCAGCTATAGAATCTAACACAGACTTAGAGCATCTTTCTTTCAGAACTTCTAGGATTTTTTCTTCTGTTGTCAGAGCATCTAGCCTTCTGAATAATAACCGTTTTGTGATGCCCATACCATCTGATGTGTTATGTCTTTCAGCAGCCGCACCATACACAGTCCCTTCTGATCTTTTACCCTGGCAGTTGCGTCTGTAGCAAATTTGTCGACGTTTAAAGTTATAGGAACCACACTTACAAAACCAGTCACCAGGCGAAGCATTGGCAGACTGTTCCTCCTTGTTGTCGTATTTATCGAAGTCGCGTTCCCGGCTTTCCGAGCGGCCGCTAGACATCGTCTCGGTACGTTCGAGGTCCATGCTGATAGAAGGCGGGGACGGCGCATTAGGTATATCGCGGTCGCGTTCGCGCTCGCGGCGCGGCGAGCGCGACGAACGACGCCGGGAGCGATCGCGGGAGCGCCCGCGGTCGTGTCGCTCCCGCGAGCGCCCTCGACGCTCGTCGCGCTCGTAACGCTCGCGGCGATCGCGATCTCTGTCTCCGTCGCGGTCGTATCGGTCGTAGCGTTCCCGGTGGTGCACCGGGGAGCGGCGCAAACGGTCAGGAGAGTCGCGCCGCATGTCCCACACGGGGGACCGCCGGTGCTCCGCCCAGCGGTCCTGGTTCTCCCATCGCGAACCTCTGTCCACACGGTCGTCACGGCCGCGCCACGACATCTCTATTTCCTGCGAACATCCGCAAACATCAGCAAACGCTACTCACAAGTCTTCCCGCGTCGCCGTGCCGCCGCAGATCCAATGGAGCCCTAAAGAATTCGACGATCAATGACCCCACCGCCATTTCTTTACCTGCAGTTGACACTTCGTAAATTTATTCTAATCCTGCGCTGAGGTTGAAGGATTTTTTAAACACTAGTTATTACTACTTTTCACATATAATCGCTTAGATGCTATTTAAATCACAAGATTTTCAAAACCGTCCTGGTTTCCTTCATAAATTAGAGTTGACGCAATTGACGCTTGACGCCATCTTGGATGGATTATATTTTTCTTTCTACTCTCACCTCACCCGCTAACCTACGCAGCAGCTACGATTTCGTTTTGTTACTTCACAAAAAAAATGTTTTTTGTTTGCTTTTAAGAATGTTTATGAAATCAATTACAATTTATTTAAATATTTCGTTCATATTAATTAAACTGTAATTTATAAATATGAACATAGTTTAATAAAATAGGAATTTAATTGCACAAGGCACATTTTTTCATTAAATGATACGTTTAAGTAGACCTATTTTTAATATTTCTTTGTTTTTACTTTCACAAACTTTGGTGAGGCGTGTGTATGTATCAACTCGCATGGAAATTGGTCATGCCAGTCGTCGCAAAAAATAAAAAATTGCACTACACTTAGCCTGTAGATCACAGCGCGATTTCGCGGCGCGAAGTTGTCGTTACTTCGCGGCGTGATAAACATCATGATGCCACATTCGCAGTAGTTTACGGTAATTTTGCAGTGAAGTTCGCAGTCCGTTTGACGATGTTTGACGTGGGACACGAAACCGACCAAAATCGGGGAAGAAAACGCGAAATCGCGAATAAACTCCACACTTACGGTTCGCGCTGTTCGCGGTCTTCGTGCGCAATCCGCGGGCTGAGTGTAGTGCGGCCGGGACATGTTCATTTGACATGTTCATATCGAATTAAACTTAGTGGGCCTACCACATAAGCGACGAACATAAGCTGACGCAAGTACGAGTATTCTACGTTATTTACACTCACCAGCGAATAAACGAAGAAGCTGTTAGTTCTTTTCGACGGCAGAATAAGTAAAAGAATAAGTCCAACAATTCCAGCCGTTAAATAATTAATTGCTAAAACACCGGAAGTGTCATTGCTTTTCTTCGCATGTGTTTAACATCTTTATTATATACCTTGCGTCTCACATCGCTATGGAGTTTCGGGAATAATAAGCACCAAATAGTGTAGTTATTGCTTATCATATCACGTAGGCAAGAACTTCGTCGTTGTGTTTTAAAATTTTAAATTATCGACAAACCTGTTGATACTTCAGCAGACCTTTTACACATGTAATATTTTTTCGAGGTTTGCTTGTTTTCATTATTATTATATAGATACTTTTATTGAAATCATGCAAAATCCGACCGGCAACTCTTAGACACACGTACTTATTGGCCGTTTTAATCAACATGGCGATCAATATATTAACTTATCGCAATCAATTGCTTCTTGGCACAAAACCAAGAACTTGGTAACAGTTCAGCAGCTGCTGGTTAACATGCTATACCTAGAGTGATTACTCTGGGGACGGGCTTATTGAGAAGCGCTTGCCTTACATCCTCAACAGCTTACCTGCGGCTCTTTGATAAGGATTAAGTAAAGCATTGCTTAAAACACTACCTTAGTAATATTCTAATTTAAGTATTATAATCTTTGATGATTTGACAACTGTTATACTAGGCCTCGCGTATCCCACAGTCAAACTGTGAAAAGTTCTGTAGGACGTGGTTTTACGATTAAGCTTGCTAATATGTTATGATAATTAAAATTAAAAATTATTAGTGTATTTTATGATTGAAAGTGGCCTTCTGCTAGAGTTTCTTGCGGTGTTTATTCTCTACAATAATCATGAATGATACCTCGGTCAGAAAGTCACAAAAACAAAAACAGTAACTAATGAAATTACTTATTAACAGGGGTAAGTAGGTTACAGGAAAAATAAAATCCTTCTAAAATAAAATAATTTAATTTTAGAAACAGCTATTACATTTAAATTTGTTTTAACAGGTATGTCGAAAAGTATCAATCATGAATTCCTGTGCATGTCTACATAAGAGATTTGCTACAGCAAAAACGCATTAAATACCGACACATTTAAACTTAAATACAAGTTATCAATTCTTTTGATATCCACTAACATAGCGCCAAGCGCAACATAATAAATAAAGCGCTTCTTTGAATATTGATCAACCAAATCAAAAGGAACTCACCTTAGTAGGTAGGTAGTACGTTCTTATCAATGTTATTATACTAGAACATGGCCACAATAATCAAAACGGCATTTAAACGGCGGCCGCCATACAGCCCCTATTAATTTTGACGGCATCAATCATAAAACTTACTCGTATCATAACTAAAGGGCATGACCATTGACACCAATATAATAGTAGAATTATGATGAATTAGCAACATGTTCTATTTTTTACCCAAATACTGCTGCCATCCGATGGTCACCATCCGACTGACAAGTCTAGCTATAAGAACAATGTCAACGTATAAGGAAGACTGAGATATTTTTTTAGGACTGACACATCGATCTAGCCTTCGACTAAATGAGCATACAATTTAATCTAATACATACAAATAAAGACCGCTAAGAAACAATTCTTATGTACAAGCAACGAAATCCATAGTCATAATCATTACCATCAGTTTGCTAACTAGAAGTTGTCATTATTAAATTGATCAATATTTTTTTCGACCTTTTCTTCCCACAAAATAGAAAGCTCCAGCCAAGTTATTCCTTCTCCTTCGAGAAACAATCAACCGCTTTGAGGTCCATGTAAATAAAAAACCAGTCAAGTGCGAGTTAGACTCACGCACTGAGGGTACCGTACCGCTCGACTCACACTTGGTCGTGATTTTTGTTTTCTTTTAAGGACACCAAATTCGACGTTTGTACGTGTAAACTGTTTTTGCGATCTAGATGAAAAACAATACGTTCTTGTATGGGTTCCCCTTATTGTTTAAGTAATGGATTTGCTTATTTATGAGGAAATCCGCCGTTACAATACATATTTTATATAAAATCAATCGGTTACGTTTCAGAGATTCAGCTCTTTAAAGGTAGGATAGCGTAGGTTTAGTAATAGAGGCCCATATGCCACCCTCTGGGTACGGAACCCTATGATAATAAAGTGGAAAACACACAAAACGCGGGCGCGGGTCGGATCGTGTTTCTTGTTAGCATCCGCGCCAGAACCGCGCACGCCGTCTGGGTGTTGTCATAGATAGCCGAATAGACACGCTATACTAACCGCGTTTAGTGTAATTTTTCAACATTCTTATCAATACCTCAAATTACAAATTTGAACTTTTCTTACAGTCTTTTTGCCGCTTAAAGGGCTTATCAGCAGTAATATACAAACTTCATTTCGGTACTATTCTGGCATGTAATCAAGTACTTTCAAATAACTCTACTACATTCATACGATTGAGATCGGCTGTAACAAACAAATATCTATTGCTAGCTCGGCTACAAAATTACGTTGCAATATCCGGTTGTAAGCATAACGTTTGAAACACATTGAAGCATTAACATTCGCGCTCAGAACGTACGTCCTCTATCGCGCGTCAATGTACTTCAAAACTGGAGTGTTTTTGCTGTTCGTTCTATTCGTGTTGGCCGGTGAGCAGGTGTTCGCGCAGCGTGCAGATCTCGCGCTCAATATTCTCTCGGGCGATGGGCTCGAAGCATTCGAATTCCGGCGTGTGGTACAGTTTGGGAATCTGGGAGAACTGGTTCAGGACCTGAAAACGAGGACGGCGAGTGAAAACTTGAAAGCGAGTGTAAACTCGCCAAGTTCCAGGCAATGAAACGGATGGAAAATATAACTGTTAAAGCGCTGTCTTTTTTGCTGTTCCGACCGGTTTTGATAATGATATATTTCATAATATGGCAAAAGGTGGTACCTATTGGCCGCGGTCCGAGGGAAGAAAAGACCCAGGAGCAAACCCAAGACGACGGAATCTACTTACTAAAAAATGCGAAAGGGCCTCGCAACCCTCGTGTTTGTCCCGCGTTATAAAAAAACTTTTTCCGTGGGATCGTCACTGCGAACGAAGTCGCAGGGAGACACTAGTATTTAATAAAAGTATAAATGACCGGCGCCCAAGCTCGCTACGTACCACTCACCTTGACCCGCAGCTCCACATAGTTCTTGTTGTTGAGCGTGGAGTACTCGGCGCGCACGAGCTTGGCGTGCGCCTCGTACTCCTCGCGCGAGGCGGCCATGATGGCGAGCTCGCAGTCCCCGAACAGCTGCAGGTCGCGCAGCGGCGCCGGGCCGGGGGGCGCGCCGGGCCCGGGCGGCGTGCCCGCGCCGCACGCGCCGCACCACGTGGCCTCGTCGTCCGTCAGCAGCGCCAGCACGTACGACGTCAGGTCTTGCTGCGGGGACCCGACACACGTCCTCCCGTTACTTCGTTACATGTTATAACTTCAAAAAGGTAAATGTGCACGTCTTCTTCCTATGATCAAGAATTCTTTCGTGCGCTTTTGAAATAAATATACGCGCGTCCTGCGAATAGTTTTCTATTTTCTCGTTAGTTTTATGTGAATCCTCCTCTAGCTGTATAACAAAATACCACCCCAGAACAACTCACGGCCTGCGGATGCAAACGCAGCAAGTCAGCCAACAGTCGCACGACGAGGTCAGTGGGCGTGTGTCGCAGCACGATGGCGAGTTTGAACGCCGCCGGCTGGATCACGTCGTCCACGCCCTTGTTGAGCAGGTTCTGCCAGACCCCCGCCTGGAACCGAGAATGAAATGGTGTCTGTTACGGTCACGAACTTTAACTGGCGAGTCATCTTATCTTATTACAGTCTCATTGTAAGTTTATGATCTATGGTCTATGGTCTAAATTGAACCCAAAAAATAACAAAAGTTAAAAAATATGATAATTAGAATTAAATAAGGTTAAATAAGGTCCTACCAATCAGTATCCAGTAGACCTCTGTCCCGATCCTCATTTGTTAGCGGCCCCCTGGAGTAATACAAATCAAATTTCTCACACAGAACACTGACCTGATAAGCGACGCAGTTCCTTAGCGAGTGCCACACCGAGTCCGGCGGCGCGACATCGGAGACGCGCATCCATGCCGCGTCCCCGTCGGGACACACGAGCACGCTGCACGCCGCGCGCCACATACGCGCCGCCGCGCAACCGTCGCACGCGCCCACGGGCACTATAACCAAATTATACATCAACACTTATTTATATATCAAATTGTACATACTCGCGCTGGATCGGCAAAAAGCGGATTGAAAAGTGTTGCGTTAGAAAACGATGACGTAACGTGGAATTGTATGCATAAAAGTAATTTAGTAGTAAGTTAACATTTGTTAATGCTCGATGAAGGTTGAAAATCTAGCCAGATACTTAAGTTGTGTTACACAGCTATCGCTCTAATGTTTTACATGATAACGATTCAATCTGCGATTATGCCTTGACCGCATCTGTGGAAAATGGGCGAATACTCAAGTTACCGTTTCTTACATTGTTATAATTAAAGAAAGATACGCTTATAAATTTTTTCGGAACCTCCTCAGTTGTAGCACCAACATTATGCTAAACAACACTCTTGCCAAGGCTAGGCAAGGCAGGCTTGCCATCCTTCTCGAACATAAATATTAAGTTACGGAAGGACGGCTCGCCCAGCCGCGACGAGTAGATAAGAAGATGCATCGTCTAACGATTAACATAAACATACGTCAGAGCAAGACATATGAGTTTACACGATATTATACCGAATATCTATAATCAGTTATGACAAACATTATGTAAGTACTGTCCAAATAATTACCTACTAACGACATGCCCTAGCTTTGCTCCGGTTTAATTAAATATTTCAGCCCGTTTTAGTCAGGGATAATGTAGCTTTTCATGAATGAAAAAAAAACGGTTCAATATTTCCAGGGATTACCCTCGACAAACACAAATTTACCTGTGTATAATATTACCGTATAAGAATAGATATAGATTATCACAAGGCTTAATGGCATGGCAGGCTGAATCGTCTCATGATTTCTTGCGTTCGCCGAATATGTGGCAGTGCATAATATACCTGTCAGTAAAAGCGCTGGTAAGCGCTTAAATTAGTCTACTTGAACCCGCTACTCGTCTGCTGTGCATTAATATGTAAGAGCGGATATATAGTTCAATTCATTTTGAGTACAACTTGTGACTTATGATATCAGAATATACTTAATATCAAATGGATCATATTTTAACTCACTGTTATTATACCTATAAACAAAACACCAATGACTCACCCCCCGTGTCCGGTTCCTTCCACCATGCCTTAGCCAGCTTGAATTAAGTATGGCCTCGGAGCCAAACGTCAGCTGTGCACGACAACAAAACCACTATTTATTACGCAACGTCAAATTACGAACTGTATCAAGGTTAAAATACCGCATTAATTCATTAGCGACTTTTGATATTCGCTTTGACGTTTCTGAGCGGCCCGTCAACAAAGGCAAATAGGTAATTAATCGAATATCTTATTTAATGTGCAGAACTACTTCTTATTTGACTAATTTATCATTGTTTATAACACAGCTTTACTTATTAGTTTATTGTTAAGATAACTTACGCGAAATATCCAGACGTGTTGGCCTGATCTGATATGATAAAGTCAATTGTCAAAAAGGTTTGTTGTTTGATTGTGGCTAGCGGGGAAGGCGCGCGCGACTGTCATGGCCGCCGCGGCGCCGGCTGGCAGGGGAGGCCTAAATTAGTGTTTCGGGACGTCGATACTTTTTTGTCGATAAGTATTTCTGATGTCATGATTGCTGCCAGTCTATTCATCATCACGGTGACTTCACGGTGACTTGTTTTTTGTGATTTATCGTTTCGTTAAACATTTCTACTTTTACAGCGTAGTAGGTATGTAACCCTAGAAACTATAAGAAAGTAAATTCGATTACGTATTCTAATGTTGACATGTCGTTTTAAATTGATATTTTATAGAAAGAAACGTTACTTAATTATTTCGTTCGAAGATTACATAAATTGATTAAAAAAGCCATTATTTAAAATAACGTTTAATTAATAGATTTAATATTAAACTTTATGTGAAAGTAAAAATCAAGTATACAAATCATTGCAAAGACCTAGCTTGATATTTAAAGGCACGGGAATAATGGTGAATTGGTTCGTTTGGTAGTGTTTACATATTTGCTCATTTCAATTGGCACAGAATATAGATAAAAAAAGAAAGATAAAAGATTTTGTTAGTTCAGTAATTAGGCCGCACGGGTACATTTACACGTCAAAAATCTACCAGCGCTTCACAAGAGACCACTGCTGAGAAGAAACGCCGCTAAAAACTCAACCATCAGTCGTTTTTTAGGGTTCCGTAGTCAAACTAGGAAATATTTTATCAATAAGAATAAAAAATAAAAACAAAAACTTACCTATGACGGTACAAGATAACCAGTATAATCACATAAAAAGTTTCGATTTGTTTTCCTACATAAACCGTGTCCCCTAGACAAAATACAATGTTTACATACGCACTGCCAGATCAAAAGAGCAGTAACTCAAAATACAACTGTATTTTAAAATCAACTTTAATACAACGCCTATGAGCTTGAAACAAAACTTATAATGATTTTGAGTTGATACTGTATTGATGTAGCAGTGCGATATATTGTGATGACAAAAGTAATCATTGAGTTATTTAGGTGTTTGGTTTGGCCTAAGCATTTGTAACCTACTTTCTGCTAAATCAAGAGAAACATGTAATAGATCTTACAGCGAATTTTTGTTATGGAGAGCAAGCAAGAATGTGAATAGCTTTTCTGAAAATTTGGTTTTAGCTTATTTCATCTGGGGGAGCAGTCTGCGAACAAGACGTCATTATTTTGTGGCACTGAATACCATCTCTTAACTTAAACAGACAAACATAAACGTTCCCCGAAAACCCATAACGTTTTCGTTTACAAATGGTCCTTATATGACAAACATCACTTTTAATGTTAATTAAATTACTTTCTTGTCACAAATGTATCGCCCTAATATAATAAATAATACTTACTGCATATAGTAACTTAAATAAAAAAAAACTGGATTTGTTATTGTCGCTTCTTATATTGATCGCTCTACGATCTAACTTTCTAGAAGTCCCACACAACACAACACATAATTGTTTCTGAATATTTGGCATATCGATAACGATAATTAAGTTCCATTCTACACCACTAGCGCGCGGGGGATGGAGCGAAATACCGTCACGCATGCGTGCCGCGCCTGAAGCGCCATGTCTATTACCAATTACGTCAATATATTTCAATGTGTTCTTTATATCTGCGGACTAGATATCAATTTGCCATAACACATTATGAGTTAGTGATTGATATTTTAAAGTAAACTATATTACTATGTAATGTAGGTAAAGATTAAAGCAAAAAAAAAACAGGGTTATATGTATGTAGTAATAAGTAGTGTTTCTATGAATTTGAGCAAAGGTTTCTAATGATGTAATTTCTTTTATTTTAGAAAAAACCGTCCAATTGCTAGTTGGAGTTGTACACTGAGGATTTCATTTTTTGAAACTGGAATCTGATTCAAGGAATTGCTATGTAACAGTTTTTATAGGTACCTTCTACTAACTAATAAGTAAACCTCATTCATAAATAAATACATAGGTACATAGATACTTTAAATGACGCCTGTTTCCCAGGGGGGGTAAATAAATAGATAGACTTATCTATTACTCCGGATGGTTTCTTTCAGATTTCTTGGCTCTTAAACTTAATGAAAGTGAAGATCTGAGAAGCTTCTACTTTTTTTTTAATTGTGCCGTAAAGTTGACCGTAAAGATTTTATTTTTCTGTCCTTCACACTTTGTTGGCTAATATTTTTTTATTTGTTTACTATATGAATAAAAATATCATTTCATTCGAATGCGCAAACATTAAAGATAAAAAAACTATAAGTACTTTTATGCTGTCACATTTAAAAAAAAAGATAGGTGAACTAAATGGTTAACTTTTGGAAGATTCCGAGATTTTTTCAAAAAAAATATAAAAAAAACACCGTGGGTAGGATGAGTGTTAATTGGCCCAAAACGTGTTGCAAGTGACCTTAGCTACCCACCATATTCATTTGGCACACGACTTGCAATACACCCTGTATAATATATTTTATAACTTTTACAGTGGACTTTATCTTTGCGTACGGAGTAGCCCTTTCCACGCGAGTCAATCAAGAGTCAAGAAAGTAGGTTAATATTACAGATGGGATATTTTGCTGTATGGAATTTATTTTTAAAAGTTAGTAATACAGCCGTATACCTATAGCAATACAAAGCCTCATCTGAGCTTCAAATCGAACCGACTAAATGTGAAATAAAACACCTGTATTTTTATGATGCCATCGAAAGAGTGAATAATAAGTAGCATGGTATCTTTAAATAAAGGAACACTGCACCGTGTACGCAGGAATATACCCAATCTGCAATATTTAAGGCAGGTAGGTAGGGTCCACTATTTCTTTGTGTCGCACAGCCGTGAGGTGTGCTGTACCTGTAGATAGTCTATCCATTAGTTAGTTAAATATACAGGATGGAAAAAATATGGCAGGGATTCCATATTTTTTTCCCTGAAATATGAGCCTTAGCGAATTTAAAAAATCTTTGATTACAGTTTTGTGTTTGTTTTAAAAATAAAAATGTTTTCTTTAATTTAATAATCAAACTTCAGGATTTAAGGCAGTTCCCCTTCAGGGCCCACCTTGTATAACTAAATAAAATGAAACGAACACTAGTTACACACACAAAGTTTATTTAATTGAAAAAAAAAGTAATATGGCATTCGAAATCTTATATTCGCGAAACGTTGACTTTTTGTTGTTTTTACCGGTAGCGGTGTGTTGTTATTGTTATACTTAATATTACGGAGATAGCTGGTACTGCAACACCGACGTTTCCACAAAACACCATTGAGATGCAGGCATGGCATTGAGATGGTGGATACAAGATAGAAAACCACTCGCTCTTCACACGAGTTTATAATAAAACTGCATAACTTGAATACAACACAAAATGCGGTCAACGACAACAGGGAAGAACAGACGCCATTTTGAAAACCGAAGTTCGAATTTACGATAGCTCCATCTTTGTCACTCGTCATAGCCATAAGGGTGGAGCTAACTTAACTTCGAACTTCCAGTTTCAAAGTGGGGTTTCTGTGGCAGTTGATACGTATAGTATCCGTTTACTAGTAGACGGACTTGGGAAGTAGTTACCTAGTGACTTGCATAAGTGTGAGACCAGGGGGGTTATAATGACCTAGCTATGCAGATCTTTTTACGGCGAGCGTAAAGGACAGAGCTATAGCAGTTATATAGCTCTGCCCTTTTCTCTCAGCGTAAACTGAACTGCATAACTACGTCACAATAACCCCCCAGAAGGAAGAAAGTTCCAAAAAGTTTAAATTACCCAGTCCGAGTAACAATGGTATCTCTTATTCATCTGACAGCAAGATGGGCTTAAATAGATTGGTATGGGCACTACAGGTCTCTTTTATTAAAGGGTAGGTTGTAGTCGAGCATGATTTGCCGCCGAAAGAATGCCAAGGTCCCCTTCTACTTCTGCTCTCCTAGTAGGTGATGGGGTACAGCTCCTCCCAGACCTTCAGCTGATCTTCGTGCAATTTCTCCTTCACGGTGAACTCGTTGTCCACGCGCAAGTACTTCCGGTCCTGCGGCTTCATGACGGGCCAGCACAGCGCGCCGAGCTCGGGGGAGGAGCCACGAGGGTTGGGGTCGCTGGGGAGGGAAGGGAAGATGTCATCGAGAACATACCTAATGAGAGCTTAGTGCGGGGCTAGGTCGATTTGTGTGAGATTACATACATACGGTCACGGAAGTTAATTTGCTACCCTTTTCAAAGAAAATCTGATTGAAGACGTCATTGTCATTAGAGATGCCAAGTCATTTGTAATTGATAGGAAACTCAACCTTATTGCTGTAGCATGTCAGATTGACTTTGGACCTAAGGTGGGTAGCATATTTAATTCCTTGACTGTACATACATAAACTCACGCCTCATTCCCAGAGTGGGGTAGGCAGAGTTACAGAATTAACAACATGTAAAAAAATATGTTGATAATAGGGAATATGCATGTTTTTTTTTACAGCTTCAATTGAAGCTGATTCATGTAACAAACAGATCACAAAAATCATTTTTTGAATAACTATAAAAATAACCAAGATATAAGCCAACAAAGATTTGTTCCTATCTCTTTCTAGAAAAACGGAATTTTACATGGAGTTTATATGGCCGCAGTGCACAATGACGTCACGGTGCACATCGGATCTCTCTGTCTAATTAGAAGTTTGAAATGCTTATAACTTCCGTATTTCTTGACCGATTTTAATTTTAATTTCCGTTTTGGTGATCTCTTTTACGGTATTTTCATATTTTGATGAGAAATGCGATTTTTAAAATCCATGCATATTCCCTATTGTAACCACATTTGGCACAACTAGGCTAAGATTTTTACCAGTGTATTAGTGACAGGTTGCAAGCCCATCGCCTAACATTACTACAAGCCTTTATTCCCTTAGTCGCCTCTTACGACATCCAACAATGCAAACACTGCTGCTTGGCGGTAGGTTAACGGATAAGATGGTGGTACCAACCCGGACGGACCCTGAAGTGACACGTGCATGCAAGGATGCATACTATATTTAGGAACTCGACTGTACATATGGCCGCTGACTGTACACCACACCCAGCAAACGCAAATGACCTCTTATGTGTTTTCTGGGGAGTTTAAAAAAATTAGCACCGTATTTATTTTTTCTCCAGATGTTGGAAAAAAAAATTGTGACGGTTACGACCATCGAACAAGAAAAATAGAATTCCTGATTTTGCCCCAAACATAATGTGTTTGTCAGTTTTGTTACTAAGAAATGTATAAGATTTTGGTAGCAAGACTGACAACAAAGAACAAGTGTTGGGGGACATATCGGAAACTGATTTTCCTTGTTCAGAATGGTGACCAAGACGCGTTTACTCCAAAATCTGGAGAAAAAGTACATCGGGTGCTATTTTATTTAAGCTTCCCTTCTAATATAATAAAGTAAGTGAATTATCGAAAGCGAAGATGGGTTGTTTTTTTTGTATGAATAATACACAATTCACAGAACAATATGACATAGCTTAACTAAAATTTACCTTCGAGAGAGTAACTTAACAGATAAAAGCTTGATTGACGACGCGCCGGCCTAGTTGGTAGTGACCATGCCTACGAAGCTAGCGGTCCTGGGTTCCAATCCCGGTAAGGGCAGATATTTGTGTGATGAGCGCGAATATTTATTTCTGAGTCATTTAAGTATATATGTATCTATATAAGTATTTATATCGTTGTCTGTCTAGTACCCATAGTACAAGCCTAGAGCTTAGTTTGGGACTAGGTCAATTGGTGTGACATTGTCCCGTGATATTTAATAAAATAAAATTAAAACTAGTTTATTAGGAAGCACAATACTTAATAATGAAGGCAAAATGGTTTACTAGCCCCCGTAGAAGCTTCGCAATCTGTCGCAAAGACTCAAGACTTGTGCGATGGGACGTCCAATACGCTCAACGCGACAGAGTTCTACGGTGAAACAAATATCTACATATTTTTGGACGCGTGTGATAATTATGATATCTGTTCCCAATATTTAAACCGTGGATATTTCCTACGTGGAAAAAACTAATTTAAACCTGGAGAGCGATGGAGCGCAGCATTTTGGGCGTTAAAAGACTTAGGGGCCTCTGTTTGTTTTCTCTGTAAGTCGAACTATGAGTGTGTAGTGTACCTTTAAGCTAGTGTAATTATTCGTATTTATTTTCCTACTGCAATCCTAACGTTGTACACTACATAAATAAACGCTTATATTATATATAAGTTTCATCATCATCATCATCATGTCAGCCGAAAGACGTTCACTGCTGGACATAGGCCTCCCCCAAGGCTCTCCACTCAGACCGGTCTTGTGCTTTTCGCATCCAGCCGAGAATAGCACCACCCCATCTCTTCCCGTGGGTGTCGTAGGAGGCGACTAAGGGATAAACCGGAGGATGGGCAGAAGCGTCCTCCGTGGACTATATGGTATAACTGCGGTCGCCAACCCGCCTACCAAGTGTGGCGACTACGGCATTTTCCCCCACAACGGTTCTAGATCAAACCAATATATAAGTTTATCGTGTGCTAAGTACCACACTAAGCTCCAAACCTGGCATAGCCGATGTGGGCTAAAAAACCGCCAGGTTCAAGTGGGGTTGGGCCGCCACCGGTCACCTTGGCCGAATGCGGAGGCATTTAGAAAACATGGGTCAGATGGTATTTGAGAGGCAGGTGGGCACAGACAGCAGCGTGGGCGCCACAGGACGGTTACTGGCGCCGTGGTCCGTGGTACACCAAGACGACTAAGATCCATTTTAAAGCGTTTTTTTAGAGATTGCTATAGACAGACAGGGTTGAAGAGGCCTTTGCCCAGCAGTGGGATAGTAATACGCGGTTTAAACATTGGGAACTAGAATGAGTCTATTACAGTGACGTAACGTTAGCGACTAAATAATATGTTTGATATCACATCCCACGACTCACCCGTGTTTAGCGAAGTTGTACCAGAGGGCCGTCATGCGGTCCACCATGGCGGAGTCCTGCGGTGAGGACTGGGGGCCGATGGGAGTGCGGAAGTAGCTCATCGAGAACAGGTAGATCAGGTCGTCGTGGTGCGCCGCGCCTGCACAAACAAGGACGTGATAGACAAACAAACAAATAAGACCCTTTGAGATGATCGTGGTATCTTGGATAAATGGGCCCTTTCGAATACACATACCCTGTAAGATCTAGTGAAATTACCTACAACACATTTGAAAAACTAAGTATGTATAAGGGGTGATGTGCAGTTCAAGCTTCCTCACGATGTTTTCCTTTACCGTAACAGCATCGAGTGATATGGCAACCGAAGGGTTCTATCTCGGCACTTATAAGGTAACGCGTTGACACCTCACCAGCGCCGCCATTCCTGGCGGTAACATCTAAATCATATTTGACCTGATTGTTATTGTTTGTAACTTGGCCGCCATTTTGATTTTGATTTTGATTTTGATAAGAGATATAACGTTGACAATACGATAACCATACATCGTTATCGTGGGAGCAAAAACAAATCTATTAAAGAACACATAATAACAGAATGTCTGGTCAGTATAAACGGAATACTCTGCCTGTACACTCTAAGCCTCTAAGAAGTTCTTCATATCTTGCACGAAATTTTCGCTGGTATCAGTCATTAAACTTGTCTTACACGGAGTAAACGCTTTTATAAGTCTACGTGTCAGCTTTAATAAAAATAACAAAAAATCAAATATTTTTGTCCAGAACTTCTTTAAATATATTTCAAATTTAATTTAGATATATTTTTGTATCTTTTTGTACATATCAAATCAATCAAGAATGACAAATGTCTAAAGTAGCAGGAAAAGTGACTGAAGAGGTTAAGGTTAGGATTGCGTATCTAATCTCTTCAAATAAGTACTACTAATCGAGTCAAATATGGAGGTAAGACATTTGAAATAAAATTATACATTTTCAACTCATAGGTATAAACGTTTCTCGATACGAGTTTCACTTCTGTTATTGCCTATTTGTCATAATCTTTGACTACTGTCAAATCGTTTTTGCTCCCGCGATAACGATGTATGACGATAACAGATCAAAAATGGATTGGATTTTGCCGTGTTGAATAGAGGCCTACGTAGGGACGTGGTTGCAACACTTGCAACTTGAGAACATTGTATAGATTCACTTTCTCAACTCCCAAGATATATCTGCAGTCTTCACATGGATTGCTTGAATCAAACGCTTTGGGCGGATCCGTGTAGGTATTTTATGCCCTTAAAGGCTTACCCGAGATGCAAACACTGCTAACTGTTGTGTTGACTTGAAATGTAGGAAGTCAGGTCAACGCAATCTGTGATGATTTGCTAACGTCAATCCAGTAAGTGACAAGCGTTATACATCTTGGCTGGGCTGGGCCCCTGATGACATCGGTAGATGAAGCCTATGTAGTTACCGGCGGGTCTCCCGGTGAGAGGGTCCTCGTAGAAGCTGTTGTTCCCAACGTACGCGAACTCGCTGTACCACACCGGCTGCGGGGAGTGGCGACACATCAGGTTCGCCATCCTGCGGCGAAATACATATAGTTACTTGACAGATCAAATCAGAAAATTTATCCATGTGTAACTCAGAAGTTACTCTCTGCTAATACACATTTAGAACTTCCTTAAGATGTAAGAATGTTATGGGCCTTCGAACCGCATAATAAACTGACGGGTTAGTCTCGTTTCGTCTAAAAAGCAGCTGGTCTAAGTAGCAAGTGGTTTAAAACGCAACTGGTCTCATGTAACAAGCGGTCTAAAACGCAGCTGGTCTCACTAGCAAATAGTCTAACTACCTAAACTAAACTTCCGACTAAAACTAGTATCATAAATATGGGGTAGGTTTGGGTTATCTTGGCATATTGGGATATTTAACTGTGTTCATAGCTATATCTGCGTCCAAAGTTGTCTGGACGAGATCACTATTAAGCGGTACGACCGCCTGTTGTAAACCTATAATTTAAATGTACTTTTCTGTTTTTTTTGCAATAAAGAGTATTTAAGACATGTAGGCCGCCGGAAGAAATCATGGCTGAGGAATCTCCGGGAGTGGACTGGCGTCACGAGTGCTGCCCATCTGTTTCGCCTCGCGAGAGACAGAGAAAAGTTTTCGGAGCTGACTGCCAACCTTCGCTAGTCGGAGAGGCACATTAAGAAGAAGAAGAAGAACGAGTATTTGTAGTGTATTGTATGATGCCCAGAAATGGAGCCGAGCGGTCACTAAAAGTTACCTGTGAGTGTTGAATCCAATCCAGCTGTCCCCGTAGATCTTCCCCAGCGCGCGGACGCTCTCCGCAGTGTTCGTGACCGGCTGGCCCCCGAGGTACGCCTCCTTGAGGCGGCGGCTAGCTTCCGCCGACTTCTTCTTGGGCAGGTCGAACGCTCTGGGAGCGAAGGTCTCCCATTCTGCGTTCATGCGGTCAAGGAGGGTCTTGTTTCGGGTGACACCTGTACATTTGGGGGGTGTAACAACTCGTGAGTACTTGTATAGTTACCATCAAATATATCGGGGTAGAGGAGGTGCTTTAAAATAATTATGTAAGCACGCTCAAAATAATACAGTTGAGGGGAAATGTTCATGAGCACATTTTTAGATGCAATCTGATAAAATTGCCATTGGAACTATGTACATGACTATAAGTATCTGTAGAAGGTTGCACCAAATACCTACTACGAATACCTGACTGATAAACTAATCTTGATTTAGATGTTTGTCTCAAGACGTGTCATAAATCACATTATCTATTATTATTATTTAGATATTTATTTAATTTTCTGCAAATTAGGTTTTTTATAATAAGTATATATAAAAGTAAAATAACAATACCCATACAAAAATATAAACATTATAAAAAACCTAATCTACGGGTGCCGCCAGCAGCGGGGCAGGGCTCAAGCTACCGGTGGTTAGGGCTGCAGAGAGAGGAACCTCCTCACAATGCGTGCCGTGTCGAGGAGTACTGCCTTCTGTATCTGGCCCTTGATCCAGCCATCTAGCGAGAGTCTCTTGAGGTGTTGGTCGAGACTCTTCGCTATAAGACCGTTTGCCGAAACAACTATCGGGACAATGATCGTCGAGTCAACATCCCACATGGTGGTCACCTCGTGAGCCAAGTCAAGGTACTTGCTGAGCTTATCCTTCTCGGCCTTCACGAGGTTCTCATCATGCGGGATGGTGACGTCGACGAGCACTGCCCGGCGTTGAGATCGATCTGTCAACACGATGTCAGGTTTATTGGCGACAATAGTCCTGTCTGTGATAACAGATCGATCCCAATAGAGCAATTATTATTATTTTTATGCTTAAGGGGGCAAACGTGCTATTGGGTCACCTGCCACACCAGGAGAGGTATTGCAGCTGTGTTGCCGGCCTTTGAGAAAAGACTATACTCGTCGCATGAAGGTCTCAACTCGCTGCGGTCCGGAAATACCGCCGCAGTAACCTGATTCCATGTCGTGCGCGGCGTAAAGTGTCGTTTAAAACGCACTGTGCTAGACTGTCATCAGTAGTGATGGTAGGGATGAGATGAGATGACAGGATAAGAGGTTATATAACTTAACGTTTTCTTTGACGTGTCTTGATCACTTTATTAATATGACCCTAAATGGCAATCTTCGCCTGTTGAAGAAGGGCTTGAAGAAGACTTAAACGGAAGACTCACTGTGAGCCTTCCAGAAGAACTCGTCCTGCGTCTGGCTGATGATGAGCGGCACGGCGTGCAGGCGGCGCTCGCGCACGGCCTCCACGGGCTGCACCGCCAGGAAGCGCGGCTGCCCCACGTTGGGCTCGATCACAGGGACCCAGAAGCCCACAGGGTCGAAGCCGGAATTCTGCAATAAACCAGCTGTTCAGTGTATGTTTTAAACGTTGTATCTTATCTAGGGACCAAGGTTTCTGAAGGAAAAGATGAAAAATAAATGTTCTTTTGTTATAAATTTTCCTAACTACGCATTTTATTTTCTTGACATCAATATAATGCTAGGATAAGTTTCAATTACCATTATAATAATGGAAAAAAGTTACTGTCTGTTGAGATTCTTACGGCGCGCTTTTTCTCAACAATGAACTTCAGCGGCCTCCTTTTTGGAAGCGCTAGTCGATTTTGTCGTCTAAAAGTGCCCTCGTGAAGACTTACATCCCAGAAGCCAACCAGCGAGTTTCCCATCTCCTGCCAGGTCTTGGTCTTGAGGCAGTCCACGATGGCGCGCGAGGAGTTGGTGGGGCAGTTCAGGATGCGCGCTTGCCTCTGCGCCAGTTCGAACTGGTGCGGCGGGAGGGGCTCCTTGCCCATCGGGGATGCTGACATCGCGATACCGCGGTGGAAGAGACCTGAGACGCCAGACAAATGAATAAAAATAAATTAATACAAAAAATTCCAAGATTAAGCAGAGATTTAAACATGTAACCCTCGGTAATTACCATTGTAGGAACTTAATGCTTCATAATTTTCTATAATAGCTCTTTTATAGACAGTAATCTCTTAATTGGCTGTTTCCTAACCAGCGAAACTTCATCATTGTTCAGTCCATTCATATTTTTCTCCCTAGTTAGCGCTTCATTCAAAACATTGAATGCTTCATTCGGAGTCTCGAGTATCGATGTAGTTTTAAACAAGAGTAACAAAAAACAAGCTTCAAACAATGGACCCGATGTTGTCTTCTACATACTTCTGAATCCACCATTATTATTATTATTCTTTAGTTTAACTAATAAAGTTTGTACCCAGTGTCACTCGGGGTGCTGAGACGAATCTAATGAAACGACCCAACGTTTGCCGAATTTGGCAACCCGTTTAGCCTGTACGAGGAAACAAAGAACCACATATACGTGCAGACAGGTCTGAAACACTACCCTCCTTCCTCGGTACATGGGTAATTTACCTCTTTAGACTGTCGGGTGAAAAGGAATAAAGCCATCCTATCAATTATACTTATAATATACGTACATTACAGCATTTTTTGAGTAAACCCCCATTCAAGCTTGGCAGAAATCAGACGGGTTGATCGTTACCTTTGGACATGGGCGAAATCATGTGCAGCATCACGCTGATGGAGCCGGCGCTGCATCCCGCTACGGTCACCTGACCAGGGTCTCCACCGAAGGCGGCGGCGTGTCTCTTCACCCAGCGCAGCGCAGACACCTGGTCCTTGTAGCCATTGTTCCCAGGAGCTACCTCGTCTCCCGTGCTTAGAAACCCTGAGGAGATGGGGTTGTGATGTTACTGGTTTAAGAGAATTTCAGTGATCTGGTGGCAGGGGAGAATTACTGGTGTACTTGCGGTTGCCAATCATCGGTAAGTTTAAAGTTTAGACTATGACAACTAGTAAACTACGTCTTACAGCGTTGAGAGAATCGTTGTAGTTTTAGGTAATTGCCAAGCGAAGTGCGGCGGTAGTTGGCATGAGGTAGGTAGTTACCGAGCGAGGCGAGGCGGTAGTTGAGCGTGACGAGCACGACGTCGTGGTCCAGCAGGTAGTGCGGCCCGAACAGGTCGCTGCGGCCCGTCATCGAGTAGAAGCCGCCAGGGTGCACGAACACGATCACGGGCAGCTTGCGCGAGCTACACACAAAACAGATTATAATAATAAATAGTAATAATAATAATTTATTCACCACCAACATAGGATCAATAGGGTTAGTAAAAATGTAAAAAACTTATACTAGTGTTAGTGGATACATGGCGCATTCTTTATTTATTCCCGCGGACATGTAACATGGCGCAGTTATTTAAATACAGGCAGTCCCTGTCCGCGAGCATGTTCAGGATGCTGCTGGCGCTGGCCCGCACCCTGCGCACGAGGGCCGCGGCTCGCTTGCGCATCGTGGTGTACAAGCAGTCTACCCGCGCCGCGGCGTACATCCCCGACGCGCTACAGAATTTGGGCAGCCCCATCAGCACCCTGAACGCGTTCTCGCGCAGAGCGCTGTACCGCTTGTGCGTATAATTCGCCCACAGGCTGCCTGTATAAAATGTTGTACAACTAACTACCAAACTATAACAACAACAACTATATAACTGCCAAATTCCAAGCTTGCGAAATGGACAGAGCATTCGAACGGCAATAGCTAAGTCCCTTTCACTACTTGGAAGATCATTATACGGTCTCTGGAAGACTGGTTTATAATAACATGCTAGGTCCTCAGAAACATTTGGAAGAATGGACCATTGGTCACTCTGTTAACACTTAGGTAAACCTTCAGAAGAACAACCCTATGGTGAGGTAATTAAGATTTCTTTGAGAAAGCATTCTAAATATTACCATTTATTGAACAGTTTATTTAGTATTAGACAGTTCCTCATTTACTCTCTTACTACTACTTAGCGATTAACACTTTGTTTTTATTTTATGGCATAGGAAGGCAAACGAGCACACAGGCCACCTGATGATAAGTGAAAACTGTGACCCATAGCCATTCGCATTCACAAATACTGCAAATGCACTGCCAACCCTGAGGACTTAGATGAAATGCCTCTATGCTATTCATGTCACCGGCTGTCTTATTGCCAAACCGGAACACAATAATGCAAACACTGCTGCTTGGCGGTAGGTTAATGGATAAGATGGTGGTACCAACCTGGACGGACCCTACACAAGGTCCTCCCACAAGTTAAATAACTGTTTTTCACTACCGTTAAGAAACGTTTGTAATAGCCCGTCAGTTATCCAGACAAGGAGAGTCGTCGACCCCACCTGTTGTTCTCCGGGGTGTAGACGTTGAGCCGCAGACAGTCCTCGTCGACGTAGTACTCGCCGGGCGCGACGGGCAGCGGGCAGGCCGGGCCGTCCTCGCTGGCGTCCACCTCCCCGGGGTACGCCAGCATGTCCACCGGAGGCTGGGGATATTGATAATAGGGGGCTTACTTACATTGTATTCTATGAAAACTAGCAACTGCATGTATGGATAACTAGGCGAAAACACGATTGCCTACGCCATACATAGAGAAATGCTTTGATTTTTGCGCTTCATGGCTACGAGGTAACAGCCTGCTATTTCACAGGCAGAAAAGGAGCTATGGCAGGCAAGACAAGACTCGTGTCTTTCTCTTCAGTTGCACTTACAAGAGCAATTTTTTCAAGCAATAATTGCTTATCCCGTTATTGATTATCCCGTGTGGTTGCCGGGTTAGAATACGGCCACTCCATGTCTTCCCGTGGATGTCGTAAGACGCGACTAAGGGAATAAAGGCTTGTAGTACTGTTGGGCGATGGGCTTGCAACCTGTCACTAATATGCTGGTAAACATCTTACCCTTTATGTTGCAAATTGTGGTTACTGAATTATCAACAACTTTTTAAAGTTTTAATTCTGTAGCTCTGCCTAGCCCACTCTGGGATTACAGGCGTGAAGGTATGTATGTAATTGCCCGCCATTTGTCTTAGGATTTAATGGAGGATTTATTGGTCCAAAAATGCACTTGTTTGACTACTATTTATAATCTTATCAATTAGCTCGGCCGTCAATGCTGACCATCCCGGTCTCGAATTCAATTCCTTTTTTTTCCTCGGAATGGCTTTTGTCCATATGGACAACTTTGCCAGTATCAGTTTGAGGCTACAGGTGATCGGTATTTTTTTCCCTTACAGATTAAAAATGAAGTGCTCATTTGAAAATTTAAAACATACAAGACAGCTTGAGGGTAGTATTACAACTGGTTCACTAATGTTTCACCAAAATACGTTTGGCCGAATGAGTCGTTTGGCAACTGTTTCATTTCCTAACCCGCTTATGTAACTGTAAATATTTCAGTTTTTTTTTAAAATAGCTAACCTAACCTAACCTATAGTCTACACAATGGTACAAAAATAAATCCTGAAATATTCACAGTTACAGAAATATATGCGGGTTGGGAAATGAAACAGTTGCCAAACGACTCATTCGGCCAAACGTATTTCGGTCAAATGAACGGACCCCATTATAACTACATAAACTACGAGTACTTAAATAAATGTTATGAGTAACGCGGTCTCGATGAGTCTACCTACACCCATCGACGCGCTGGCCTAGTTGGTAGTGACCCTGCCTATGAAGCTAGCGGTCTTGGGTTCAAATCCCGGTAAGTGTAGATATTTGTGTGATGAGCGCAAATATTGGTTCCTGAGTCATGGATGTTTTCTATGTATTTAAGTATACATTCATCTATTTAATTATTTATATCGTTGTCTAGTACAAGCCTAGAGCTTAGTTTGGGACTAGGTCAATTGGTGTGACATTGTCCCCTGATATTTATTTATTATTTAATTATCTACTGACGACTTGTTCAAAGCGTCACTATGACGAGTCATTTTTGTATTTTACCAATTAGTATTTTTACGGAAAACCAGTGTTTCAGTCGTCTTCATCAAGTAAGGACGCGAGTACCTACCAAGAGGTAACGTTGTATGGTCTCGAGAGTCACCAAACCACAACAACAGTAGATCGCGTGACATCATTTGGGGAAAACCGCGTAGATGAATAGCTGTCAGGTGTGTGACTGTTGTTGAGACTACTTATCATTCAGTACTTAAATATGTACATTAATATTCTCCTGGCGAATTGGCATAAAAACGATGTTTAGGACCATTACTATTCAGTTGGCGATCGTGATTGGAGAAATAATAAGATATTTTTATTTTCCTCTTACAAACATTTGATAATTGATATTTTCTATAGCAAGAACCTCGAACTGCGTTCTGGCTTTCAGCATTGTAAATAGAGGGCTTCTTGAAAAGGGCTTACATCTCGAAGAGAACCTACCACTGACGACTAATTGCTACGATTAGTGCTTACCTGGAACCTCAGTTCTCCGACCGGAGGCTGCGCGTAGCGGATACCACGGTAGGCCTGGAACCGGCGCCCGCGCCGCGAATCCATCCACGAGCCGCGGATGGGGCCCGCTGACGTCACGGTCACGGGGCCCGGCGTCGAGGGGCACCCAGGCTTGGTGGGGGCCTCGGACGTTGTTGTTGTTGTTGTTGAACCTGCAGTTTTTGATAAATGTAATTAGTATAAGGACATATTTGCTGTGACGTGCTGTCTATGGCCAAGTCCGCCGGGTGCAAATTTAATGGCTCGGAAAAACTGCTGCTGATACGACCTGGCACGTTCAGGGAAGTAGTAAACTTCTAGCGAGCTAATCACATGCTAATTGTCTCTTATCAGTTTTCTAAGTATCCATTTAAAATCCTGAATTGAAGTACTTTTGTGAAAGAAAACTAAACCAGTTACCAGTTGGTAGGTACTTTCGAGCCAGCATTTTGAAAAAAAAACCCGCTCAATTTCCGCATTCAACTGATTACAAAATACCTACTTGCCTTTTTTATCAGAAAATGAGAGCGTTACTCACAAGAGGTTAACCAAAAGGTTATCTTGTTTATATAATAAATAAGTAAATTGAAACAGACCAGACCACACCTAGTTTTAATGTTCAGTTCTTTAACTGCTATGACATATTTTTCATAACAAAAGTAACATGCGTTTTACCGAGGTAGTGACACACGCGCAAGTGTTTTTTGACAAATACATTATTTATTCATTTGCAATATTTGCATGAGACTTTGTGAAGAGAATTTCTTTTGTTGGTAATTCAACAAAGCTTAAAAAACAACATTGTTATGTCTGCATCAGGTACGTATTTGGTTTACGAAAATATGACCGCGTACAGTTCCGTGCGCAGTTTATCTGGTGGCCCAATCCTCGTCGCCGAGGCGTGCATGTCCTGTCCTGTCCTGTCCTGTCATTCATTTTCAACACCCTTTGCCTTTCTTCTCCTCCTTCGTATCTTTCCGAAAGGTTCAGTTATTTGGCTTCCGGTAGCGGACTCCGCTTGCGGTCAAGCAACAATTTTATTCTCGCTTTCCATCCTAACAAGACACACGCTGATGCTAAATCTTTCACGGACTCTGTCGAATGAAATGGGCTACCACTGGACTGAAGGCAGTCTCAGCCAGCAACGTCGCTTGAAGAGAGGTTGTGGTTGGATGAGTAATGTTTACTGGTTTATTTCTTCACATATATATATATATACTTGTATAGTTTATGGATAGTTTATGGCTTATAGAAATATTCGTTTATTTACTTTTTGTGCACATAAACATAAAAGTACATACATTATTTATTTAAGTAAACAAATGTAAATACAGCGTTTTCCTCGTCGCGATTGTGAAGTTGTTTCATCTTTATCAACAAAACAGTGCCATCACGGTCTAGCCTGCATTAAAAGCGCTGGAGGCCTGTCCCGCCACGCCTGCCGTGACGACATCATGCGGGTGGTAGGACCTTGTGTAGGGTCCGTCCGGATCGCTACCACCATCTTATCCATTAACCTACCGCCAAGCAGCATGGAGGCATGTGACGGAGGCGCGACCGTTTTGAGGGCAGGTGCGGCGGCTGCCGCGGCAGAATCAGCAAAACGCCGCAAATCAGTATGCACATATAGCTGATAATTGCATATTTATTTGCGCCTTTTGCGGTAGAATCTCTGGCCGTGGGGCCCAGAGGCACGCGAGCATCTTTTTAATAATTAAAAAAAAAACCCCGTGTGAAAATGTCTTCCCGTGGATGTCGTAAGAGGCGACTAAGGGAATATAGGCTTGTAGTACTGTTAGGCGATGGGCTTGCAACCTGTCACTAATATGCTGGTAAACATCTTAGCCTATTTGTGCAAATTGTGGTTACTGAATTATCAACAACATATAAGTTGTAATTCTGTAGCTCTGCCTAGCCCACTCTGGGATTACAGGCGTCAAGGTATGTATGAAATATTAAGCTTTACCTAGTGTTAATTTTAGTTAGAGTCAAGGGCCCCCTACAGACAAAATTACAAATACTTATCTACTAAAAATTTAAAAAATATCTTAAATAAAGGCACATATGAATTTAATAGAAAACTATCACTACTAAGTAAACTTCAGTGGCTCTTGAGATACAAACGGTTTAAATGTTTATACTTACCGAAAACTAATTTGCGGTGTTGATAAACTGACCGTGACCTATGTCGATGTACAGGGATAACAATTTTCCAACGGCCAAGTTGAGTTTGTCGCGAGGTCTAACTTGTTTTTAATAACGGATTCGGAACTCTACACTGAGCATGGTCTGACATGCCCTTGCTCGGTTTTTTTTTTTAATAATAATAAATAAATACTAATAAATATCACGGGACAATGTCACACCAATTGACCTAGTCCCAAACTAAGCTCTAGGCTTGTACTCTCTCATGAATAAAGTTCACTAAAACAAGTAAAGTAAGTAATTTAAGGTATTTCTGCAATATTTTCGGTGTCGTTTTATTCATATAAGTACATATACACATACATACCTTCACGCCTTCATTCCCAGAGTGGGGTAGGCAGAGCTACAGAATTACCTACAACTCCAAAAACTTGTCGATAACTGTGTAACCACAATTTATTTATTATTTATTCATATACCTAATTTTAAGATATTTCAATTGTTAAAAATATTTTTTCTATAAATAAAATATGCTGAGACCGAATATTATAAAGTTATTTGAGATTTGTAGAATCTGCAAAAGGTAGGCACTGAGTCTTGTTTTAGTTTTAGTTTCTCAAGTAAGTCCTTTTTCCTTCTATCATAAACATTACAACTCTTCGACAAACGCCAATCCAACATCAATAAAAAACGTAAATTAATAGTTATTTGTTCAACAAGAGAGCAAAGTTGGTTTTTGCTGCGAGTGATGATTCAAAGATACGAGACGTAAAAAACTTTGGTCTCGTGTGAGACATACAACTTTTCACCTCAGCAGCGAGAACAACACAGCGTGAAGCTGGTAGGGCCAACGCAGGTCTTCCGTTGTGACCATTTGGTGAATACACGACTAAATAACGACACGATCGCATATGCATCAATCACAAGCATTTTTGCAAAATACAAATAAAATAAAAAGTGGAAAAAATAAACATGAAACAGATAAAACCTGTCACTCAACTTGATAATGCCGTAGTGCAAACACAACTTTATATAGCTTTATGTAGTCTGTGGCTTTAAAAAAAACCCTAACTAGGCCTTGTCTATGGCTATTGGCTACAATAATCCCGCTATTTTTGAAATGCGTTCTGAAACTGCCCCCGCGGTTTATGTCACGAAATTAAAGATTGTTAAAACGATAACAAAATTATGTAGATACCTACATGATAAACTTCTTATTTTTCATTAATTTTGTCTTCAAAACATTAAATAAAAAAAATGATTGTACCTACTGTATAAAATAGTTATAATAAACACATTTCAAACTTTAACAGATATTTTTATTTGCAATTTTACGGTTATGTGTGCATCCGAACGTGCGTTTCTTTTTGGGCCTACTATGTGTGGAATTTGAAAATCGAATTTCGAATCAAGTTGTTTCTATCTCTCGCTTTTTTCCTATCGAAGTGAAAGTGACAGAACAAAGTGAAGTTCAATTTTTTCGAATGTTGTGAGTAGCCCCAGCACTGCTCACGGCATTTAAAAAAAATAATTAAAAAGCTACTTTGCCTCTCGCTCGCAGCAAAATTGAATTTTGCTCACTGTTTTTAAGCAGCAAAGCCTGCTTGTTTGAGCTGCTGAGGTGAAAATGAATTTTTTTGGTCAATTTGTTGTCCTAAGATCCGCAAGAAATTCCTAATCTGCGAACATGATGAAGGTTTTGAGGGTTTCGTACCCAATGGGTAAAAACGCGACCCTGTTACTAAGACTCCGCTGTCCGTCTGTCTGTCACCAGGCTGTACAGATGTAGTGAATAATCCTTTCCCATCGTTTTTTGTCGTATAAGTTCGTATTTAGCTTGCTTTCTCAGTTGGCTTATTGATGGATACTAAAGCTAATTAAGAAAGCAAGCTAAATACGAACTTATCCGATAAATAACGATGGTAAAGGATTATTCACTACATTTATATCTCACGATCCGTGATAGCTAGACAGTTGAAATTTTCACAGATGATGTATTTTTTTTTGCCGCTATAACAACAAATACTAAAAACGGAATAAAATAAATACTTAAGGGGGCCGTAACGTAATTTTTTATAGATAATGGTACGGAACGGAGCCCATCGTGCGCGAGGCCGACTCGCACTTGGCCGGTTTTTTTATTCTTCTAGTTAAGTTTAGCACGGTCATTTGATTTTAAATAAGGTACTTTTATAAAATTTATATTATTTCTATTTCTATTCACCCGAAAGTATCATTTTACAAATTTATATTTGCAGCAGTTCGTTTGCAGCTGTTTTTATTTGTTCTAGTCACAATTCTGAGCTGACCTGGGTTTAATTGCATACATACATACACGGGTTACAAGTTTAGCTGTGTAGTCTGTGTAGGGAATGCAATATAACCGGTTATTAACCGTTTTTGTATGAAAATAACCGGTTTAAACCGGTTATAAACGGTTATTTGCATTCCCTAAGTCTGCGGCATCGAAGCTCCCAAATGGGTGAACCGATTCGAACGCGGTTTTTTAAAATAGGAAGATAGTCTGACTGGTTTTTTTTTGCTAGGTATGATAAAATTCGATCAGTTAAGAACTATCGACTGAAGAGATGAGTGCACACTCACCTGCATCGTGGTGGGCGGTGAGCGCGGCGGCGACGCCGGCGCACAACAGCAGCAGCTTGAGCCCCAGGGAAGACATGACTGGCTTGAGCATGGTTATTGTTGGTCGGCGCGCGACTGCCGCGGCCGGCGCGTGCGCCGCTATATATGCCGCTGGGGCGGGCGGGTCGTTCTGCGACCAACACTTGACTACGAGTGTCGCGTGGCTTTACATGTGGACTGAAAATATACGCTTCTCTACACGATGGCCCGTCATGGCCCAGCGTAAGACACCTTAGAAGAAGCAACAAACTCTTGCAACTCACTCTTACGCATAACTCCGTCCCTTATGCTTGCTTATGATGGGTGATTGTGAAGAGGGGCTATTATAATTATAAGATTATACAAATTTAAGAAAATCCACCGCTGCGTTTGTCTGCGGTTTATGATATAGAAATATCTAAGAAAATAGGTACTGAATGTCTTTTAAACTCCATTTATGAGGGATGTTTAGAATTGGTTAGTGCTCTATTAAATTTTCATACACTTTTTACATTAAGGACACGATTGACTATCAATATAATTTAATACCAGTCATATTTTCAATGTCCTTAATGCAAACGCATATAGTTAGGACATTGTAAATTAGGTAAGTATTATATTTTAAACTGCTCTGGGTCTAGTAGAGGACCAATAACAATTATTTGCTAATATAAGCAGATGTTGCCTTGTTTATGTTTATTTTATTGACACAACAACAAGCATAATGCGTGGATTATTAGAGCCGTATCATAATATTTAATGTCACTGACACGGGTCAAGTCGGATATTGATCATGCTGTAAGTAAAGTACTTAGGTACAGTCAGCGTCAAAAGTAACTGGTCACTTCAAGCTACTTTTGTACTTTATCGCATTAATACATTAGACAATCTTGTTTGACATTGCTTATGTGACAGTAAAGCGACAAGGTATTTAAGTGATCAGTTTCTTTTGACGCCGACTGTACAGAGGATAGTTATTAAAATCTAACATCAATCAAAAAGCTAATATGGTTGTAGTCATTGAACCGCATAAATTTAATTCGCAGACTAAATGAAGGTTATTAAATAAAAATTAAAACAGGGGACAATGTCACACTAATTGACTTAGTCCCAAACTAAACTCTAGGCTTGTACTATGGGTTAGTGACAACGATATAAATACTTATATAGAGAAATATATACTTAAATACTCTCGTGAACAAATATTCGCACTCATCTCACAAATATCTACCCTTACCGGGACTTGAACCCAGGACCGCTACCTTCGTAGGCAGGGTCACTACCAACAAGGCCAACGTGTCGTCGCCAAAAAGGTAATTTGAGTCGGAATTCTATTTAAATTAGTAAGTTTTATTTTTTAAACAAAGTATACCTTACTTTACTATCTACAGCTGGAGCATAATAAACTGGTTACGTAATCGAAATGTTGAAACTGGTTTATAACAATCGGACATTTACTATCGCTGTGTTAATATTGCTTTTCTTTTGTATAAGTAAAACAAAGGCAGTAACGGAGTTGTTGTTTTAGAATGGCTCTCATGCGTTGCAGACGAGGAAAATGAAAAGAAATAAACTCGGCGGGAAACCCGCGTATTAACTCAATACAAACTGGATCATCTTGAGCACGGTTAACTTCTTTTGTTTAACACTTCGGATGCTTGATAAGATCGTGGTCGGGTCAGGGTCAATCTCTTGACAGGAAACTTGTGGCGTATTCCAACGTTTGGAACTATCAGCTTTAAACAACAAAACGATGGATGGATGGTAGCGCAAGATCGTTCCATATGGAGAGTTTTCAAGCTCTACGTATCCAGCAGGGAATTTTCCGTCAGGTCCTATCGCTTCGAAGCGTTTTCTTTCAAACATACATAAACTCACTCCTTCGTTCCCAGAGTGGGGTAGGCAGAGCTACAGAACTAGATGTTTACCAGTGCATTAGTGACAGGTTTGCCCATCGCCTAACAGCACTACAAGCCTTTATCCTTTATTCCCCTAGTCGCCTCTTACGACATCCACGAGAAGACATGGAGTGGCAACCAGTGGCACTATTCTAACCCCGTCAGAGTGGTTGCCGGGTTTTCTTCCAAACAATTAATAGAAAATACCTCCAAACCGAAGAATAGCAACCCTGGTTTTATTTAGATATCAATAATTACGGTTTATTTTTGCCAAATTCTATAATATCCCAGACTCCAGGGTGGTACTGGTGGTGGACACTGTATCGTCTACTCAATGACGCAGTCACTATGGAGTAATAGGAGAATCCTACTTCCTTATTGTAAGTTTTACAAGGATGAAGGATTTTGTGACCTGTTACTACACTCTCGGTCAAATAATACGGGTCAGAGTGCGTTTTTCATACAGACGAGGCTATTTTGAAGCCTTGGTTCCTTGCCAGGGGTTGTTTTGAGAGAAGTTTAATGGTGGATTCTCCAGGTTCAATAGAGGAGGTCAAATGTTCTTAAGATACCTAACTTATCGCACAACAGTTAACACCACAGCGAGAGAGTTTGGGTTAGCAATTGGATTTCGTTACATTTTATTGCCATTTTAGATGTTTTTCTGAACATGCACAATTCCGGCGTTAACCGCAGATTCAATGAGTTGGGTATCCTAGGCACTCTGGAAGGCCTGTATTGATACTCGGGGTACCCATCATCAGATTTCACTAAAAGCATCCCCTGGCGAGGAACCAAGGCTTCGAAATAGCCTCTTTAGTATGAAAAACGCACTCTGACCCGTATTATTTGACCGCGAGTGTATTTGGTTTTTAGGGTTTCGTACCAAAAAGTTGTGATATCCGTCTGTCTGTTAGAGTCCGACCAGTGTGTGGTGACACTGAAGAATGGGGGCAAATTTAAAATATCACTAGCAGAGCTGGTAACACGAAATGCATAACGACTGGATAGGTAAAATTGTTGCCATGAGAAGGATTAGAAAAATAGCCTTGTGTCACGACTCGCTGGTCAGACTCTAAGACCATTTGCTTCTAAAACGGCTAAAGCTATGGGGATTTGAAACAAACAAAAACTAGGAATTTTGGAACTATTTATTTCTGCATCGAAAAAAATAAAAATAAAATTTGTCACAGGCTTAGTACCTACTAAGTTGGTGATAACAGCCCTGTTTGCTTATAGAGATGTCCTAGGTATGAAGTGATGGGGCTTTGAAGCTTCTAAAGTACGAAGGCAGCAAGAAGCCGCAGGACTTTATTGCGTTTCTAATCTTTCTATATAATAAAAATGAATCGCTAAATGTGTTGCTAAGCGCAAAACTCGAGAACGGCTGAACCGATTTGGCTGATTTCTTTTTTGTTGTGTTTGTCATTGTCAGGACAAGGTTTTTAAGAAAGAAAATAATAACGGAATGGAAAAATCCACCGGGAATGTCAGGAATTTGCAGCGGAGTGAAGCCGCTGGCGGGCCGCTAGTATTTTATACAAATACGACGTAGGCACGTGACCCTCGGTGCTCGAACCAGGTCGCACTTCACTTTTTTGTAAATATCGAACGGCCTTCAGACTTCATCAATCGAAGTCTTTTCCCCCGATGTGTCACACCTTGAATGACACAGTTTGCCGCTCATCCCGGCCGTGGTCCCTTCTCGCAGGGACTGATTCATCTTCGTAGTATTGTATTATTTTCTCGGCTGCGGTCAGCTCTGGAGGGGCGCGGGGGGTGGTGAGTTCCATTACGTTAAGACTAGCTGATATTGTAAAATGAACAAATAACTCTAGTCACAGGAAAAACATTCACGCAATATGTAATTTGGAAGCTCTTATAAGTTACATACCTATACTCGAAACTGTAATTAGATTCCAAAATCCTAACCTCAACCGACGCACATTCGCTTTGATTACTGCATTTTGGTTTAAGTGTGAGAAATATGTACCAAAGTCCTTGAGGATCACTTATTTCGGGAGAAAGAATAAAACACGTCCGTACAAGTACTAAGCTCCGTTATTAAAATATTCATTTAGAAAGAAGCCATTTCATTTTATCAATAATAAAAAATCGGCCAAGCGCGAGTCGGATTCGAGAACGAACGGTTCCGTACTATTATCTATAAAAAAACACGTTTGATGTATGGGAGCCCCCTATCAATATATATTGTATTCTAAATTTACTGTGAAAATTTCAACTGTCTAGCTATCGCGGTTCGTGAAATACAGCCTGGTGACAGACAGACGAAGGATCGCGAGAAAGCGGTGGATCCGAAAAGCACAAGACCGGTCTGAGTGGAGATCCTTGGGGGAGGCCTATGTCCAGCAGTGGACGTCTCTCGGCTGACATGATGAAGATGATGATAACTTGTGGGAGGACCTTGTGCAGGGTCCGTCCGGGTTGGTACCACCATCTTATCCATTAACCTACCGCCAAGCAGCAGTGTTCGCATTGTTGTGTTCCGGTTTGGGGATAAGACAGCCGGTGAAATGACTAGCATAGAGGCATTCCATCTTAGTCCTCAGGGTTGGCAACGCATTCGCAGTCTTGTGAATGCGAATGTCTATGGGTCACAGTTTCCACTTACCATCAGGTGGCCTATGTGCTCGTTTGCCTTCACATGCCATAAAAAAAAAAAAAAAAAAAAAAAACAGACAGACGGACAGACGGACGGCGGAGTCTTAGTAATAGAATATATCTAGACACTTTATTCATATTAAGAAAATCTCTTACTATAGTTAGTTTAGTTAGTATAATATGTAGTTCTGTATTGTTATCTGTTTTAATTGTCCTTAAATACTTTTATACCTTTAAATAATAATCTTGTAGATACCTAAATGCTAATGTACTTACCTCAAGTTACCTAAGGAAGAGCGGTGTCTCCCAACACAGGCATTTATTTTGCTTACAGGGAGGCTCCATCCCTTAGATCATACTTTACGTGTTTTTGTTGAATAAAGATTTTGAATTTTGAATTTTGTTTTTTTTTAATTGAGTAATAGGGTCCCGTTTTTACCCTTTGGGTACGGAACCCTAAAAACGTCGATGATAATAATTATTATAATTGCGATATGGACGCATTGGAAGCTGAAACCAATTGTAATATACTCCCAGCTGCTGACGGGTGGATGTTTGCTAGGTCTTTCAGTTCGGTTGAGAAATTAATTTTCTACGTCGAAGAGAAGTTCGTCTATCGTCTTATAGTAAAAGTAAATGAAACGGACACCAAAATGAGATAAATATCTTTATTTTCCTTATTAATAAATTAATACAGAACAAAAGGCATTGAAGACAAATTATTTATCTTATTTACATGGTTGCGGTTTCTTTCATTTATATCTCTATGTCTAAGCGGATTTTGGAAGTTAAATTAATACAAGCCTCAATAACCATTTTGCGGGTAGTAGGACCTTGTGCAGGGTCCGTCCGGACCGCTACCACCATCTTATCCATTAACCTACCGCCAAACAGCAGTTTTCGCATTGTTGTGTTCCGGTTTGGGGATAAGACAGCCGGTGAAATGACTAGCATAGAGGCATTCCATCTTAGTCTTCAGGGTTGGCAACGCATTTGCAGTCTTAGGATTGCATTGCAGTCTTGTGAATGCAAATGTCTATGGGTCACAGTTTCCACTTACCATCAGGTGGCCTGTGTGCTCGTTTGTCTTCTCTATGCCATAAAAAAAAACCAAACTTCATCATTGGATGAAAAATATGCAAGTTATTACGTGACTCACTTCATTCGGTCGCCTTGTAGTTCGCCCCGAACAGAGATGTCACGCTTTCCCTCCTAACTTTGTAACACCCTGGCCGATACCGCTTATTTTAACTCAAACAGTGTATTTACCTCGACTACCATAGAGTAGGTAGTTTTTTTTATCTGACACCTTGTCGCGCTGGTCAACCCATTAACTCTAACAAACATTGGCGCTTTAAAGCTTACCTAATATTTCATAAACAGATACCATAATCGAAAAATTGTTTGCATGAACCCACAATATTTTTGAAAGACCTATCTATCGACACACTATGGGGTAGACGAGAAAAAAATACACACCAACGTTACGTGTAGGGGGGTACACAATTTTTTTTATTCAATATTTTATTTAACCACTTTGTTGTGAAGACAGACAAATGATAACTGTAACGGTTTTAAAGATATTTAATTTTTAAATTTAATCAGTTATTCACGTCGAACTGGTCTAAAAGGCTCTTAACTGTCTGTGTATGTCACGCCAACATTGACGTATTTGACACTGACTATATAAGTTTAATTACTTTGTTCTAAACAGGTTTTTTTTTGTTGCAATATATAAAAATCTAATCTACCACTTAGTTTCTATGGATGTACCTACCTAGTAATATGCCGAAGTTATCGTAAATCAAAAAATACACAGTGTATGTCTATTCATGCCAAATTACAGCTTTCTAGTACTAAGAGTATCTGAGCTAGGCTGCGGACGGACGGACGAACGGACATGGCGGCCTAAAAACGGGCTTTCGCCTACGTTCAGCTGAACTTGATACTTCCATCCAGCAAAGATCCTATTTTCTTATTTTTATACATCATGAGGCGACTCTCCTAGTAAATGATGGGGTACAGCTCTTCCCAGACCCTCAATTGGTCTTCGTGCATTTTCTCCCGCACGGAGAACTCCTTGTCCACGCGGAGGTACTTCCGGTCCTGCGGCTTCATGGCGGGCCAGGTCAGGCCGCCCAGCTCGGGGGAGGAGCCAGCTCTCGGGTTCGGATCACTGAAGATAGACAGGATGATCGGTTAACAATAAATTTATAAAAAATAAAAATAAAACAGGGGACAATGTCACACCAATTGACCTCGTCCCAATTTAAGCTCTAGGCTTGTATTATGGACTAAACAACGATATAAATACTTATATAGAGAAATATATACTTAAATACATAGTAAACATCCAAGATTCGCGCTCATCACACAAATGTCTGCCCTTACTCAATATTATTCTCTTATATTATATTTATCTGTAGGAGTTTATGAGGCCTTCTGATAGACTTTTCTACCATATTAGATACTCGTATGGCAGAGAAGCATGATCGTCCATTAACATCACTGGCGAGAGAGAAATATTGGTTAAGTGAGTAAGTGAATGTGTATTTATTATGGGTCAAATTAAATAAATCATCTTGACTAACGGCCGAACCCTATATTCAAACCGCGAACAGATAAGTCTTACTTCGGGTTAAAATTTGAGATTTGCCCATACAAAATGTGGCAAATTTATGGCCATTAGACGGCTGTCTTAAGATAAGTCAATGTTAAAACCAAGCCATAGAAAACGTTAAAATTTCACACCTAAATCAAGATCACTAATATCTTATCTTACTGTTCTTGAGTGAGACGCCCATTTCAAGATACAGCGAAGTTAATGCCAATATATGTATCATCTTTGACGCCTCTTGAGCGACTTTTAGCGAGGCAGGTATACTATTTATTAGTTACAGAATGTTATTCACATAGCTTGGGCGACACGCTTGTAATTGAAGCCGCTAAAAATAGGAGATGCTCGCAATATGGTTTGATGATATTGCCAAAAGTGATAATTGGAAATGAATAAGGCGGCAATAATACTAACGTTGGTGATGTTCATAATGAAACATTAATGATGATCGTGACTCACCCGTACTTGGCGAAGTTGTACCAGAGAGCTGTCATGCGGTCCACCATGGCGGAGTCCTGCGGAGAGGAGTTGGGGCCGATGGGGGGGCGGAAGAAGCTCATCGAGAACAGGTAGATCAGGTCGTCGTGGTGCGCCGCGCCTGCACATACGGAACAGTTAAACAGTTATGTTAAGCCTGAGCTCTAAGCCTCTTCAACTTCAACAACTGAACAGATATCTGTTTCTAATAGGTATGAAACAAGACGTGACATGCAGGTTCTGTCAGGAGACAGAGGAGACAGCAATGTACATCCTCTGTTCCTGCGGACCACTAATGCGCAACAGAAGTATCTACCTAGGGCGACACATAATGGACAAGAGAAACATCTCTTCACTGCCCAAAGCATCTGGAAATTCCTGGACGCAACGGCCTTTGCGGTGAGCTCTAAAACAAAGGGCTGCCACAAAAGATCAGCAATGGTCGAAGTGGCTCACAAGGCCAATCTCAACCCCCCAATAATAATAATAAAGCCTCTTCAAATAAATTTCAAAACATTAGATTTACTATTCAGCGAAGAAATGCTGCCTATTCAAAAAAAAAAACAATTTAGTAAAACTTTGCTAAATGGTAATAACAATAACATCTTACTTTCTTGATCTTACTGGCTCCAATTAAGACTTTACAAGGGCCTCACTGCTTTTAAAAGACAGCATCACCATTTGCTTTGGACCAACGAATTCTTAGCCTTAAGTCTAACCGTGACGATAATGCTGCGTAATGTGATCAGGTTACCGGCGGGTCTCCCGGTGCGAGGGTCCTCGTAGAAGCTGTTGTTCCCAACGTACGCGAACTCGCTGTACCACACCGGCTGCGGGGAGTGGCGACACATCAGGTTCGCCATCCTGGAAACAACGAGAAAAGAAATATGATTGTAGGTACAAGTTTTAATGTAGCAATCAATCGGACACTGGTACGGTTAACTAGTATGGTTAGACGCGGTGGTGACGACGGTGGTAAAAGTAGTTTGTCTTAATTTCATAAGCGTAACAAAGTAACTAGTTTGGTATAATTGGTATTGTAATGTAAGAAAGCCTCAAGTACTCATTAGTTGACAGAATAACTTTACCGTTATCATGGATTATTCTTCATTCGTGCGTGACTTAATTCAAAAAACATTGGCTTTCTTTTTCGGCTGTCGGGTAAGAACAGAAAAAAAACTTCTGTAGTCAAATCCATTACATGCCAATTAAAAATAAGGTTACTATGTTTATCTACTCTCATATCGTTAAGTTAAGTTCGAATTATAAACTTAAAAACGAATTTATATTGGCATACTTTATAAACACAACACCGAATTTAAAAAAAAACACTTTATAACATTATTTCTCTAACAAAATCTATATTTTAATACTTTATAAACACAACACCGAATTTAAAAAAAAACACTTTATAACATTATTTCTCTAACAAAATCTATATTTTTATATTATTTATAAATATATAAAAGGAGAAACTGACTGACTGACTGACTGACATATCAACGCACAGCCTAAACGGCTAAACGTAGGCACTTGAAATTTGGAAGGGACGTAGCTTAGGTACCGTAGAGGTGCACTAAGAAAGGATTTTGATTAATTCTACCCCCAAGGGGATAAAATAGGGAATGAAACTTTGTATGAAACTTTGCCAATTTTAAACCGATCGGGCTGAGACTTTGCATGCATATTGCTACTATGATATAGGCATCCTTTAAGAAAGGGTTTTGCTAAATTCCCCCCCTAAGGGGATAAAAAGGGGATGAAAGTTTGTATAAATCTTCTTAGATTTTCGACTGATTGAACTGAAATTAAAGATTGGAGCTACTATGGTGAAGACGTCCGCTTAAATAGGATTTTGATAAATTCCACCCCTAAGGGGATAAAAAGGGGATGAAAGTTTGTATAAATCTTCTTAGATTTTCGACTGATTGAACTGAAATTAAAGATTGGAGCTACTATGGTGAAGACGTCCGCTTAGATAGGATTTTGATAAATTCTACTCCCAAGGGGATAAAATAGGGGATGAAATACATACATACATACATTAAATCACGCCTGTTTCCCAGAGGGGTAGGCAGAGACCACTTCTTTCCACTTGCTACGATCTTGACAAATTTCTTTCGCTTCTTCAACATTCATACATCGAGTCATTTAGGGGATGAAAGTTTGTATGAAATCTATCTAAATATATAAAAGGAGAAACTGACTGACTGACTGACTGACATATCAACGCACAGCCCGCTTAAATAGGATTTTGATAAATTCAACCCCCATGGGGATAAAATAAGGGATGATGGAGGATGTAAATGTATTAATTTGAACCTATCAGTACTTAATGGAACGAAAAGGAAGAGAGGAGTGAATGTTGAAGGATGGTCAGGGGTCAAAAAAGAACACGTTCTAGGTAGGGTTTATACTGTTCATACAAACAATACAGAATGCTACCACCTTCGAATGCTTCTACATGAGATCAGAGGCCCAATTTCATTTGAAGCGTTGAAAGCTGTAGATGGTCACTTACATCCCACTTTCCAATCCGCGTGCAAGGCTCTAGGTCTACTCGAAGATGATCGTCATTTGGAGTCAGCTCTTGAAGAGGCAGCACTTTGTCAAACACCGCATATCATTCGAGAGCTTTTTGCTATAATTTTATTGTTCTGCCAGGTTTCCGACCCCTTATGTCTTTGGGAAAAATACAAAGAATACCTTTCTGAGGACTTTAAAAAACAACTGGAAAGGCAAGGTGACGTGGATGTAGAGCACTCATCGGACCTGATATTTAACAAATGCCTGTCGGTATTAGAGGATGCCGTATTATCATTAGGCGGCCGTCCTCTTAAAGAGTATGGATTACCTCAGCCAATTCCATCAATACAATTTGGAAATAGAGAGTACATGAAGGAGACCAGTTACGATACAGTGGCCTTAGAAGACGCAGTAAGACAAAATGAAGCATCCTTGAATGACGAGCAACAGGAAGTTTACAGTAAAATTATCACGACTGTAGACGCAAATGACGGTCGAATATTCTTCTTAGACGCACCAGGTGGAACTGGTAAAACCTTCCTTATTAATTTACTTTGGCGAAAGTAAGAAGTACTCACGGCATTGCTCTGGCTGTGGCGTTGTCCGGCATAGCTGCTACATTACTCGAAGGTGATCAAACTGCTCATGCTACTTTTAAGTTACCACTCAATTTAATCACTGCCGAGACTCCCATTTGCAACATCTCCAAACAAAGTAATTTTGCTGAAGTAAGAGTACAAAAATAATCGTGTGGGACGAAATAATGATGGCTCATAAAGGTGGTATTGAAGCCTTAAACAGATCACTAAGAGATATAAGGGGTGATACAAAATTAATGGGTGGAGTAACAGTTTTGCTGGCCGGAGACTTTCGGCAGACTCTACCAGTGGTGCCAAAAGGAACCCGAGCTGACGAAGTAGAGTCGTGCATTAACTAATTTGTGGCCCCAGGTTAATATTCTTAAGCTCTCTAAAAATATGAGAGCACATTTGGGCGGGGATGAGTCTGCTGGTAGATTTTCAGATCTCCTTCTTAACATCGGTAATGGTGATTTTCCATCGTTTGATGGAATGATAACCATCCCGGAAGAATTGTGCACAGTTGTTACTACGATTCAAGAATTACTGTCTAAAGTTTATCCAGACATTATTCATATACATGACAAGCCTATTGAATAGTTATGTGAGCGTAACATTCTTACTCCAAAGAACGATCAAGCAGCAGCTATCAACGATATACTGCTCATGTCGTTTGAGGGCGAAGAAAAGGTCTATACTTCGATTGATACTGTGGTTAATACAGATGACGCTACTGATTACCCTGTAGAATTTTTAAATTCATTGAAACTGCCAGGTTTGCCTTATCATAAGCTTATTCTGCGTGTGGGCACTCCAATTATGTTGTTGAGAAATTTAAAACCACCAAAACTTTGTAACGGTACGAGACTGCAAGTGAAAGCGTTACATCGCAATATAGTGGAAGCCACTATATTAACTGGGTGAATTTAAACGATTACAGTTTCCCCTAAAAGTCTGCTTTGCCATGACAATAAACAAGTCTCAGGGGCAAACTCTCAAATTTGCGGGTATTAACTTGAGAGAACATTGCTTCTCTCATGGACAGTTTTATTTTGCTTGCTCTCGAGTAAGTTCACCCAGTAGCTTGATTGTTTTAGCGCCTAATGACAGATTAGTTAAGAATATTGTGTACAAAAAAGATTTGAAGTCCCTATTTTTTTACACACGCTAAAAAAAGTAAAGCCGCAAAAACTATACATAATTAATAATAATACTTCTTAACGCGAGCGAAGCCGCGGGCAAAAGCTATGTCGATATAATTCTGGCCAGGGAGGACGTCTAACTATTAAATTACTTTAAACTACTAATGTACTTAACTGCGATAAACGAGTTCTACGCGGACGAAGTCGCGGGCAAAAGCTAGTTATGTTATAAAGTAATTATTTTACCATTACGATACAAGTTAATCCAAAAAGTTAATGTTACCAACGAGGTTCCATATCAATTATTTTTTAATAATGGAACGCACATGCGGTTTGCTTAATTTTTACAGCATTACAAAAAGTTTTCTTTCCAATTTTTACTTGTCTGTGACAGCGCCTGCTTTAACGCATGCGCGGTGATGTGCTAGGTTTTGGCGCCATTCATTGAATACGTTTTGCTGTAGTTACTTTATTAACTTTGATCTTTTATTTAGTAGGTTGAATCGCAATGTATGAGAGTAGATAAAGTAGTGTATGAAACTGCACATAACTATGTATTAAAACACTCCTGTGAATCTATTAAAAACCTCGCCTAGCGGCTAAGTTCTTAAACACACACTCGTGTTTTAATACCCCTCTTTATGCAACAATTTCATAAACTACTATTTTAATCTTTACGATTAGCTTTGAGTAACTGTTATTAAATTAAACTTTTGATTATACCTGTGTGTCTGGAATCCGATCCAGCTGTCTCCGAATATCTTCCCCAGCCCCCGCGCGCTCGCGGCGGAGTCCTCGACCGGCCGCCCCTCCATGTACGCGGCCCGCAGGCGGCGCGCGGCGGCCGACGAGTTCTGCCGGGGCAGGTCGAAGGTGATCGCCGCGAGCTCGTCCCACTCCGCGTTCATACGGTCTCGCGCAGTCTTATTTCGGGTCATTCCTGGAAGTTTACGTGTCGTGTGGAGTAAAAAATGAAAGGCAGCTATGAGTATATGTTCTCACTGCTGCAGCTGAGCAGAAGTCTTTACTTTTCTGATATTGGTCCCAATAACATAAGTGCAATTTGGAGTAGGTAAGCTAACTGAACGGGAACGCGGTGGATGCGAAAAGCACAAGAGCAGTCTGAGTGGAGAGCTTTGGGGGAGGCCTATGTCCAGCAGTGGACGTCTTTCGGCTGATATGGTGATGATGATGAAGTTAACTGGTACCTAGCAAATAAATAGGTACTCATTTATCTTCTCCATGTCCTAAAGAAGAGGATGTAGGTATACTGACTGAAAGCGCTCCAGAAGAACTCGTCCTGCGTCTGGCTGATGAGGAGCGGCACGGCGTGCAGGCGGCGCGCGCGCAGCGCGGCCAGCGGCTGCGCGGGGAGGAAGCGCGCGCGCCCCGCCGGCTCCACCACCGGGTTCCACAGCAGCACGGGGTCGAACCCATACGGCTGGAACAAACGGGCCGATAGACTTTATCATGTCTTTTTAGGGTTCCGTAGTCAAACTAGGAACCCTTATACTTATAGTTTCGCCATGTTCGTCCGTCCGTCTACAGCTTAGCTCAGAGAGTATTACTTCTGGAATGCTGCTATTTGGCATGAAAAAACATATCAGTCACGCCGGCAAAATGATAAAATAAAATCTTAACACAAAGTTTTTTTTAGGGTATTTATATATTCTCGTCTACCCCATGGTGTGGGTTGTCGTTGGATAGGTCTTTCAAAAACATTGCGGGTTTTTGACAAAAAAAATTGATTAAGGGATCCGTTAGTGAAATATTAAGATTTAAAGTGCAAATTTGTATTAGAGTCGATTGCCCCCTTATGGTTCTCTGTCACTCTTCCACTTCGAGAGGCAACTATTTTATACCAATTCAGATTACTTGGTGTCGGTTCGTTACGACTTTATGTTTTACTTTAACTTACATCCCAGAAGTCATCTAGCGAGTTTCCCAGCTCCTGCCAGCTCTTGGTCTTGAGGCAGTCCACGATGGCGCGCGAGGAGTTGGTGGGGCAGTTCAGGATGCGCGCTTGTTTCTGCGCCAGGTCGAGCTGATGTGTGGCGAGTGGCTCCTTGCCTATTGGCGATCCTGACATCGAAATACCACGATGGAAAAGCCCTAGAGACATAAGAAAACACATTAAGAAATATATCTAAAAAAACGTTTATTTGCTTACATCTAACAAAGGTACAGAAAATAAAAATCAAACAAAAACTTAACACAAATAATATGTTACTTGTGCCAGATGGAGCAAAATGGTTCCTGCTCAGCATGTTACTGGTTTTTAGGCCAGAGCTGGTCTTCCGCATCCAGTTTTAAGTAGTTATTTTACCCCAGGCATAGTAGAACAAGTAACGAAGCGGAAGATTCGCTAGCTCGACAGTCATTATGAAAATAGGAATTACAAATGGTGTGGCCAAAAATAGATTCTTCGAATATACCTTTAGACATGGGAGAGACCATGTGCAGCATGATGCTGATGGAGCCGGCGCTGCATCCCGTCAGGGTCACCAGGTCGGGGTCTCCGCCGAAGGAGGCGGCGTGTCTCTTCACCCAGCGCAGCGCAGACACCTGGTCCTTGAAGCCGTTGTTACCAGGAGCTACTTCGTCGCCCGTGCTCAGGAACCCTGGAGATTTTAAGATTAATGAGTGTTTATTAGGATTTTGCTGATCTAGTCGATAAAGTGTCAGTTTGGAATGTTAGTGACGGGTTTAAAATGTACCGGCTACTATTGACTACTGAGTTTTAATATCTGAAGCGGTGATATCTGATGAGTTACTGCGAGAGTTCGTTGGATGCGGTTAGGCTGAGACCGATCGTGGTGAACATAGGCGAGGGATGTCTTTCGGCTGTTGGTATGATGATGGATCTAGAAAGAATCGGCGAAGTAACTGACTGTCAGCTACCAGGGTGTCCTGTAGTAACGAGCGAGACGGGCGGTAGTTAATATGAGGTAGTTACCGAGCGAGGCGAGGCGGTAGTTGATCGTGACGAGCACGACGTCGTGGTCCAGCAGGTAGTGCGGCCCGAACAGGTCGCTGCGGCCCGTCATCGAGTAGAAGCCGCCCGGGTGCACGAACACGATCACGGGCAGCTTGCGCGAGCTAAACACAAAGCAGCTTAGTTTATACCTGCCAAATTTCAAGCTTGCTTAACGCAGCTTTGTAATTTCTATCAGAAAACCTTAATATTATCATTTAATTAACTAGTATTAGACAAGTCACCGTTTTATTCTCTTAGCGCTGTTTCTCGTCGATCTACACTACTTGGCGATATGTACAGTCAAGGAAATTGATTCGTAGACCATTTCGGACTATGTCAAAGTGACACTGTGCATAAAATCATAAGAAATCTCTTAAGTTTCGATAGATAACGTCACTATGATATAGTCCAAAATGGTCTAGGAATCAATTTCCTTGATTGTTTGTAATTGTTTTTTACTGTTAAGAAACTTTGGAAATAGCTCATCACTAATTCAGATAATAAGAGTGTGAGTGGGACAGTACAATAGATCCACCACGTCTCCACCACTCCATGACCAACACGAATCCTATCCCACTCACACACTATCCACATCCATCCATCTGGAGTTTCTTGCGGCGCTTCTTCTCCGCAATGATGGTCTTGTCCGAAGCGCTAGTAGATTCACTCCATGTTACCGACGTGTAAAAGAGCGAGGGGATGAGGATGTGGCCAATTTACTGAATATTTTTTTTAACCGTGAGGTTGCCGGGTTAGAATGGTGCCACTCCATGTCTTCCCGTGGATGTCGTAAGAGGCGACTAAGGGAATAAAGGCTTGTAGTACTGTTAGGCGATGGGCTTGCAACCTGCCACTAATATCTTAGCCTTGTTGTGCAAAATGTGTTTACAGAATTATCAACATTTTAATTTTGAGCTGTTGGTAATTCTGTATCTCTGCCTACTCCACTCTGGGAAGGAAGGCGTGAGTTTATGTAGGTATGTACGAGTATGTATTTTTTTTTAATTTTTGGCAACGCACCTGTTGTTCTCCGGGGTGTAGACGTTGAGCCGCAGACAGTCCTCGTCGACGTAGTACTCGCCGGGCGCGACGGGCAGCGGGCAGGCCGGGCCGTCCTCGCTGGCGTCCACCTCCCCGGGGTACGCCAGCATGTCCACCGGAGGCTGGGGATGGATATTGAAATCAGTCCTCTAGTTCTCAGTTCGATTTTGTGATTTATCTGGGCAATGTCCCTTTTTAAACTCTTTTTTGCGAATGTATTTGGTGTCAACCAAAGTTTAGAACAGTATGTATAGTGGAGTTGGGACGCACAAACAATCCTTTGATCACGCCATGTAATTAAGTGTCATTTTAACAAATTGTTATCGATGCTGTTAGTGCATCGATAACCACAGTATTTTGTTTTACGGGAGCTTACTTATTTAGCTTGCCTATGTCCAGCAGTGGACGTCTTTCGGCTGACATGATGACTTATTTAGGTAATATATTTAGGTTACATGTATAAAGAAAGAGTCTATTAGTGAAATGGTTGGGTCATTCAGATGCACATATCGGAATGTCATGTGTAATGAGACAGGTGTTGCTACGCTCTTAGTAAGAACTTATTGACCTCACATGGTCTTGAGAATGAAAACCGCAACAATAAAGTAGTGGATCGCGTGACATCATTTGGGGAAAACCGCGTAGTTGAATACCTTAGCCAGGTGCATTATTGTTATAACTATATCACTCAGTGAATATAATAATTCTCCTAGCGAACCAACTGGTATACGGGGATTGATTCAACTGCGCTTTCATCCTGGGTAGGTTGTACACTTAGACATGTGAAAGTCTGTGCCGTGTTCTACTCATTTTAAAATACTTAATCAATCATTTCGTAATGCTCAGCTTTTTAAAATTTGTGTAGATGATGAGAATTTAACTATTGAAAGTGACTGTTTGCTTTCATTTGCGTTTGTACTGAAATAATTTGTTTACCTGGAACCTGAGCTCTCCGACTGGCGGCTGCGCGTAGCGGATACCACGGTAGGCCTGGAACTGGCGCCCGAACCGCGACTCCATCCACGAGCCGCGGATGGGGCCCGCTGACGTCACTGTCACGGGGCCCACCGTCGAGGGGGACCCAGGCTTGGTGGGGAGCTCTGGCTTAGAAGGGGCCTCGGGTTTAATGGTGGCTTCTGGTGTGGGGACAGCAGGTGTTGTCGAGCCTGAAATTTTGGACCAGTTTGGATTATTTTTGGGGCATGAAGGCACGATTGACCGACTAGCGAAGGGTGCATGAAATGTAAAAGATTGTAGACAAGCAAAAAAATAATATTGAAGGAAAAGCTTTTCATATCAGGATCTTAATGAAAAAAAACTATACGTTTAATGAGTTAATTTTATGTATGTACTTAATTACCTTTTATTGCTTTACAGAGAACGAGTTAGATTAAGTACCTTCCTACCACAAAATAATTTATTTTAAAAAAACTTAACCAGTTAGGTATGTTCTGCTGATTAAGTATTTTAAAGCAACATTTTGCAATAAAGCGCCCAATTTCCTATTCAAGGGATAACGACTATCCATTTATTTGAAGAATTTAAGTTTTACTTTCTGCGAACAAATTTTGATAAGAGACAGCTCACTCTCAGCTTTAAACCTATTGTATACCGTATACATGTATAATATGATGAAAGTGGTCATTTTCATTTCTTAATTGGCATAATTAATGGGAAACTTGAAATATCTTTCATTTTCGATTGTACTTATGTATTTATTCTGAGCTTTTGTTAAAAATGTACCTATATATATACTCGTACGTGTAAGGTTATATTTAAAGTGCATCGTTGTCCTCGTCGCGTCACACCCTTCTTTTTGTATTTATCGAGCAAAACATAAGTATTATATTTAATTTGAAATAGCCGTCTCCACGAGGTGTTCTGTATTTAAAGCCCTTGTTTGTCTGTTTGTCATACTAGTTGTCGGATGTTGAAGGTTGGTTTAGCTTAGTTTCATTTGACGTTGTGAGTTTTTATTATTAAATTCTAACCTGCATGGTGTGCGGCGACGACGGCGACGCCGGCGCAGAGCACGAGCAGCTTGAACATGGCGGACGACGGGCGGCGGTCGCGGCGACTGACGCGCCCGGCGCGCGCGCCGCCGTATTATAGGACGCGCCGGGTGCTCGGGGAAGTCCGCTCACACGCGCGGCTTGGGCTGTAGGCTGATATATTTACGAGTATGTTTATCCTTATTACAGTGTAGGTGGGCGAGTGTTTGTTTGTTTGTTTACTAAAGGACCCCGCGACTTCGTACGATTCGTATTAGTTTCCCGCAACTCCCGCTATTTTGAACCCTTTGGGGATGAGTTTCCAAAAATCCCTTCTCAACCCTTAATTGGATACGGTCTAGAAAGCTGTACATACTATAATGTTATTTATTACATAGTATTATGTGTCAACGATATTTTTTATTTATTTTAGGTTTGTAATGATCTAATGAATCTTGCCCTCTCAATAACAACGCCCCATCGATGATTTAGTAGGCTAAGAGGCTTTTCCTTGTTTATTTTAATAAATAACTAGAAATGTGTCGATTAGAAGACCAACTGATAAAACCATGTCAAGGCACAGGTCATAACTTCATACTAAGTATTGAATGATAACACTAATAGAAAATAACAGATGGAGATGTTATATAAACACATCAATCAAAAGTCATAAGTGTAAAACATATCAATCCAAAATTCATTTCACGTCCGTCAATGTGGTCCTTCGAACCAGATCGCGTAGCTTAAGTAGGTAGTTAGCGAACGAGACGACTGAGAAGCCAAGACTGGCAGACTGTTAAAGTACTTGAGAGAGTATATTATTCAAATTGCTTAAGGTATTCAGATATGTATACCTACCTCGTTAGAAAATAATTTGTAGAAAAATCAGTTAAAACGATCATTTTAAAATTTACTTTATTACATTCAATTACATTTTATTTATGAAATAGGGTTTATTCAATATGACCTGTGCCTTAACATGATTTTATCAGATAGATAGCTCTTCTAACGAACAAATTGCTAGTTAGGTATTTAGAAACTTATATTTATTTATTGTTGCATATCCGACGTCAATAAACGCTGTAATAATAACGACTTTAATTTGCGATCTTTTTGAATAGGTACTTTTTTACTATCAACACTAAAGATGATCATGTGGTTTACTGAATTTGCCAGTATTGCTTGGTGGAATGATCGTGTTCAAAAACTCAGCGTCGTGTCTGTTACAAGAATCGTATTGCATATTACCTCGTAAAAGGAATTCACTATGCGGCAAACAAGCCTGATACCTCATGTACAGTGATCGGATTTCACGGTGCAACACTGCGGGATAAAGAGTAGAAATCTTAATATGGATATGACTAAAATCCCGGGATCTGGTTCGAAAAGAAAATGCGATTGTTGGGATATTTATAAATAGGCATTAGGATAGGATTTTAGACGTGTAAAGAAATCGATTAAACATGTAAAATATTGAGAAAATAGTTGTAGGTATGCTATTTCAATTTCATACAAACTAATAAAATACATATCTGTGTGTAGTGTGGTGAATTGATAATGCGTACCGTATTATATATTTTATTTATATTCATACCCAAAGACTATTTGGCAGATCAATTTTAAACAGAGGTATAATAAAAACTAACTTTTTTTATTTTTTTAGATACCTAAATTACTTTTGTCAAAATATTTATTTTACACGTTTAAATTGTATTGAAATTTATTTGAAGTAATAAAATCAGAATAATATTTAACAAAATAAGTTCCGGAATCCCGGGGCATATCCATATTAGCATAATGTTTGAGGTCATTCACCCCGTGTTGCACCGGGATATCCGATCATTGCTCATGTATCATTTCGATGTGGATTCATCTTGAACACCGCTAAAGCTCCTTGAGTTTTATGATTCCATTGGCGGCGCCTAATATGGAAAACATGTCAGCAGTAACGTGTACCTACGTAGTTACGGCTCCGTAGGCTGTACTGTATCCTGTCACTCATTAGTTATTACGCTGTTGAGAGGAAGGGACAGTAGAGCAATAGAAGATAATCCAAATAATCGGTATTCCGCTGTCACACAGACTAAGGAGTAAGATGACGGGCGCTTTATATGGATTTGAAAAAATCTGCAATGGCATCCCGGTTTTACGATTAGAGGCTGGTGAACCGTCGCTAAAATAGCGTAGCTGTCAAAAATTCAGTACAAATTTAGCTCCGGCCTGTAACGTTTCTCACCCCCTAAATCAAGCCCGATTTACACGATTTTTGAATATGTTGTATTTATTATAAGGAACTAGGTCTGTACGATCCTGTTTTTTGTTTTCTATTTTTTTTTTATTCTAAGTGTTATTTTCGTGGAAAGGAAAACGTACAGACATAGTTTTACATGATATCTACAACATATTAAAAAATCAACAAAATTGGACTAGGTTTAAGGGTAGAGAAACGTTTTCGCATTTTGTATGGAAATGTTTAGCTTCAGTCCTCTTAAAGTGTGCAGTAAAAATTACAAATTCATGAAAAAAAAATCTCCGTTTCTCGTGGTATTGATTGTATCGCTTGTGCTCTTTACCTTATAAGTACTAATTGTATTCAAATTTGTATTCATTTTTCTATGTAATTTAGTACGTCAGAGTTGTTAAAGAGATGTAATTAACTTTTTCACCTTACTGCACATTATAAGAAGGTCCAAAAGTGGATGCATCTCTTTGTACTGCTTCCTATAATATTCTCTTATCTCTGTATATTAAAATTCCGAATAGGGTCGATATTTCAATCAAAAACTATTTTCAGCCACAATTCTAAAATATCCTTTTTCAACACGTTACCGTAGGTATACGTAATTGGAAAAAAATGAAATTCAAAAGTAATTTATATTTTAAGGTCAGGCCTTTTACGATAGAAGAATTAAAGGAGACAGGGAGTTTTCCTCAGTGTTGCCAGATGGAACCTGATGTAGTCAGGTAGAAAAGTGAACATTTTAGCAGGTAGAAAAGCAGGTATATGAAAAAAGTAATGCACACCACACATAACGTTATAAAAGGGCTTGAGGTCAAATTCTAAGCATAATATATGTCTGTTTATATATTAAAATATATAAACAGACGCAAACATACATATAAATATATAAACATACCTACTATTTTTATCAAATCTGAGTCAATGATTGAGTCAAAATAGACTGAGTCAAAATTTGAAGTTGAACTGAACTGAACTAAACTAACTTTTAACTTTCTGTGTTGACATTAGCAAACCAAACCAAACCAAACAAAATATTCAGTATGCACAACATAATAATAAACGAAATAACGAACGAATCAACCAATCCAATCCAATACTAACTACCACAGATACAGTAGAAGAATAAAAATACCGCGAGACCACATTATTGCGTTACATTACATTACAGATAAAAAATAAATTGATGAACACAGACTACTTAGATGAGGCATACTACGTTAAGAATGTCATAACACATCGTCAGGACACGACACAACGGCACAAAGGCGGAAATAATTTAAGTAAATCTTCATAATTGACAAAAATCAGGTAGATTTCTTACAAAAATAAGACAAGAGCAGTAGATCAGGTAGAATTTTTCAAAATCAGGTAGGTCTACTGCTTTATCAGGTAGATCTGGCAACACTGGTTTTCCTTTTCCTCCAGGATGCGTCATGCGTTAGTTTACCGTTGAGCAGTCGAGCGTACTTGCAATGTACTGGGGCTCTATTCAGCTCTGTTAGACCATATTGTTTCTGACATGTAAGTAAGTAAAACATTTATTCACCAAAAAAAAAGTAGCAATAAAAAAGAACAAAATCGCCGGTGATACTGCAACCGCGTAAGTAAGTACCGTAAAATGCTGCAACTTTGCACGGATTTTGTCGTTTTTTCCTTATATCTGTGAAACTATTTGTCTTATGTGGTTTAATGAGTATTAGTCGGAAAACAGACCCTATGCCTCGCCAAATTAGACTCAAATATCAGTAGGTAATCATACAATATTTCCTAGTTATAAGCATTTAAAGTGGCAGGCAAAGTTTTAGGCCTAAGACGTAACTTTGCCTAGACGGTTATCTCGATAAATAACGTTTTGCTATTTGTTATAATATTTAATTGTGTACATGAGACATTGTGCTTGTCCCTGGCAGTCAAATTATTGCTATAAGCTTTATGGTTTTTTTTCACAGGCAATGTTGTACCAGGTTCCACGAACTTTCTAGGTAACTACATAAATATAAACATGGTATAAAGCTAAAGAAACAGAATCCCTCTTCTAATGTGTTTCCAGGCGTCTTCTCCACTCGGGTTAGCGGCGGGCAGCTAATTGGATCCGACAAATACCTGGCCCAGTTACCGGCGGCGCAAGCGTCGCGCCGCGAGCGCTGCGCGGGAACTGTATACAGAGTAGAAAAACGAACGCCACATGCACGGCAACTACCTTAAGCATTGGATATGGCAAGCTCTACGCAAATGAGAGATTTATATTTGGAAAAAAAAATATCCTGCACTAATGGAAATTCGAAAATTCGTCTGCCTTAACCAAGAAGGGCGCAAAATCTGTTTAACCGTATTTTAGAAATAACGAACGATAGAAAATTTAATGACAATAAATGGTCCGCACCATTCGTTTTCAGTTGTACCGCTAGTATTTCAAAAAACGGTTTCACATATTTTCCTCACTTTGGAGTCGAAAATGCGTGGAAAATATTCTAAAGTCAAAAATCGGCCCCTGGTCGAATATGACAAAATTCAATTTCAAATAATTTATTTGTAAAACTTAGTTTAGGTGTAAACATAGATGTAACATCGGCTTAATTAGGATCACTATGTTTTGCCGCTTGGCATAGAAATAGCTACACTTACATTCTTATTTGTAAATATAATACTTTTATCCATATTTATAAAAGCCTTATTAACTAAAAACGTATCCAATTGTTTTTTGAATAGTGACATATCTTGTAGTTTTAAGACAGTTTTCGGTAATTTATTAACGATCTTATTAATAAAGAAGGGTTTTATTACGGTCTCGGTTGTGGACATAATGATCACTATCGTATCAATTACCCTTTCGGTCTGTATCATAAAACATGACTTTATTGTTTGGTCATATTCGACGAACAATATCGATCCCCGGTTAAGGAAGAGGATTTTTTTAGTATAATATATAGTTTGGACTAGCTTGGTGAAATAATTCTAGTTGACTTAATATATTTTTTTGAGCCTCGGGCCAAAACCGACTGCGACCGGGACATGCGCGAGACGAGACGAGAGCAAGCGAGACATAGAGTAAGTGAGACTCTTGACTTTTCTTAGGGTGTGTCGACGAGTGTGTACAGCCGGCACAAGACTACGGCAACAACGATGCTCCTAAACTAGATGATACTGAAATCTCCTCCAAATTAAACGTCAGAGAAACCAAGACATACAATTTAACTAATTTTACCTGTGGGAGGACCTTGTGCAGGGTCCGTCCGGGTTGGTAACACCATCTTATTCATTAACCTACCGCCAAGCAGCAGTGTTTGCATTGTTGTCTTCCGGTTTGGGGATAAGACAGCCGGTGAAATGACTAGCATAGAGGCATGCTATCTTAGTCCTCAGGGTTGGCAGTGCATTTGCAGTCTTGTGAATGCGAATGTCTATGGGTCACAGTTTCCACTTACCATCAGGTGGCTTGTGCGCTCGTTTGCCTTCCTACGTCATAAAAAAATAAACTTAACAGCTTTTATCCTTGGCTAGACTCTTAATATACCCACTGTATTTATTTTAATACTTACATACATACATACATTAAATCACGCCTGTTTCCCAGAGGGGTAGGCAGAGACCACACTTCTTTCCACTTGCTACGATCTTGACCAATTTCTTTCGCTTCTTCCACATTCATACATCGAGTCAGTACTTAGCGCTCGATGTGGGCGGCGCTCCCCGGCCGCGGCCGGTGAACACAACTAAGCAGCAACACTACGATCATCATTAAAACAACATCATTAAATTTCAGCCAGTCAAATATTTTAAGTGATCACGCACAAGAATAAATTATTTTCACATTTATTTGATCGTTTCCTATTATCATAAAACAGTAAAAAGTAACATTTCATTAAGTCGCATATGTGACTTACTGGTTTTAAGAAGTTCAAAGTGATTTATGGAAAGAAACCCGTTTAATTTGTATGAATAAGTTTTCTACGGAATCTGGAATTTGAACGAGGAAGCTGCAAGTGGGGCAACCTTGACACATAATTATTAGCCAGCGAAGTTCGCCGGCCACAACACAACTTGGACTTTCACAACTCTATGCGATTACTGTCTCCGCGGAGAGCCTCGCGTCGAGTCTCGTTCCTTCGCGCGCACCGGCCGAACGCGTCTTCAACTCTCGCCTTGAATTAAAAAATAAACAATTTGGCGCCAACATAGAAACGTCACTTAACTATTTTATTTTACTTTTTTATTATCAATGGTCAGTTGAACTGTGTTTTCGGAGGCAATTCGAGTCAGTGTTTAATTAAAAGTGGGCCGCGTTACGGATATGGCGCGCTATCACCTAGTTTGTTTGGTAAGTGGTTTTTTATGGAATAACTGTTTCGTGCATGCCCTTACGTGTAATATAGATCACGGAAATACTGTTATGACGAGCTGGCTGTTACATTGATGATTCCATCGTCAACCAAATCGCTCGTTTATCGACTCAAATATACTTTAGTCTCGATTAGAGACTGAGAAAGTAACTATATATAAATTAAAATATTTATACTAACTCACTTATCTATATTTAGAGTCACTTTATTTACAATGGCATTCAATTCATCTAGTATTTCCACACGGTTCACGGAGTAACAAGTTCATGATTTATTTTAATACAAAATTAACTTTAAATAATAAAAGTTATCTAATATAATGTTTATTGTTTATTTTTCATAGCAGATGTTATAATTTATGCCTGTTGTTATTTTAAGTAAATCCTAATTATCTAACTTTCTGTATGTAAACCGGCTCACGGGCCCGAGATACCGGCTCAGACTAGTTTGAGGATCATGGTATATTTTCTGGTGTGTTCTTGTGCTTAGTTAATCAATAAACTTAGCTTTATCTAATAAAATAAACGATTGCATACATACATAAACTCACGCCTTCTTCATTCCCAGAGTGGAGTAGGCAGAGCTAAAGAATTACCAACAGCTCAAAAAATATTAATTTGTTAATAAATTCTGTAACCACATTTTGCACAACTAGGCTAAGATGTTTACCAGCGCATTAGTGACAGTTTGCAAGCCCATCGCCTAACAAGCCTACTACATAATAAAATAATAAATAGCACTAATAAACGATTGACGATCGATTAAATCAAAGTGCTACAAATCAATAATTACATAACTTCTGATAAATGTAAGGTATAGAAAAAACACATATTATTAGACTTTCACTGCCCAAAAAGAATATCCCGGCTGTAAAAATAGAAACTAACCACAAATTGAACACGTGCCGGTTTGTCGGTTAAATTACGAGAAAAGAAGAAAGTGCCGCAAAAACCGGAGATGTGCGGAGAAACTGCGGACAATGCGACGGGGACCAGGGAGCTCGTTCAGGTAGAGTGGAGACATGCGTAGACGCCACGCCCCGACGCGTGGTATTTTATCATAAAGGATACTATTTTTCTAAGCATGTCGAAGGAGCATTAGGTGTAAGTTGACCAATATTCTAACGCTAACGGCATTGCTAGAGGATATTCTTTTGGATTAAGAGGATTGTGAACTGACAGCTTCTTCTCCGCAATGATGGTCTTGTCCGAAGCGCTGGTAGACTCACTGTACATTACCGACGTGCAAAAGACCCTGCATGTGACCAAATTACCGAATAAATATTTTGAATTTTGAATTTTTGACGCTTAAATCACGTAAGCTGTAAAAAAAACCATACAAATTTAGCTTAGGCGATAACGTTTCTCACCAGCTAAATCAGGTTGGACTTCCTCGATTTTTGAAACGATATGAAAAACTAGGTTTGTAATTAAGTGTTCGTTTAAAAAAAAAACTTCCCAAGAAATATTTCCTAGGAAAGTAAAACGTACGCATCTAGTTTTTCATAATATCTACAAAATATTAAAACATCGTAAACATCGGACTAGGTTTAAGGGAAGAGAAAGGTTGTCTCATTTTGCATGGAGCGGGTTTTGTTGGTTTTAGAGCGTTCAACATTCGAAAAATGATAAAAGCCGTACTTTTGACCTCCTCACTATAGAAGAATATAAAGCGCAGTTTCAGACCTAAACCTTATGGCAACGGTTGGAATATGCTCTGTCCAGCGAATATTTTCGACTCAAAGTGCATGAACATTTTTGAGCCGTTTAGATTAAAGGGCTGCAGCACAGAATAAGCAATAGTACGAGTGCTACATACAGTCCCTACAGAGGAACAGGACAGAACATGTCCACTCGAATAGTTATTGTTGCGTTCGAGGCGCTTAGAAAATATTTGCATTTAGATGAGTTGGGCCAGTTACGTGTTCATTCTGTAGTACGCAAGTATGATTCTGCTGTCGGCAAGTAATTTTAAATGATGCTAATAATACACTCTTTATAGGCTAGAGACCTCTGCTAGAAGCTATATCCTATTAGTCTTATTAGTCAGTGCACTCTTGGCTCTAAGCTTCATTAAGTATTGTAGTTTTCACAAGCCCGTCAAGACTCTCTCTGAAGACGTTCTGGCAAAGACCGGGCTCTAAGGCTGCTGTTGTAAGTACTGATAAATACCTTTAATGTACCTAATCCTGTTTCATAATGTACTTATAGCTTAATTTCTAGTTTGAGGTTGGTTTCCTATCCACCGGCTAGTTGTTTTCCCAAACGCTATGGAGGTCGGCAGCGCGGAATGCGCACGCGGCGCGGCGCCGTTCCGTCCGTTACGCGATGCATATTGCATGAGCGCCATCCTGCAGTCCCAGTCCGAGGGCCGTACAGGGGCAAGCTACATAATACCGTAGTTCTTCTTCGTCTTCTTCATATAGCCAAAACCATTTCCGTACCATTACATACTCATATTGTTATCACAATCTCTTTGACCAAGTCTTCAGCAGGAATTGCGAAGGACATCAAGTTGTATAATAGGTAAAAGTAACGGAATCTCACACTACGGGTAATAGACGCATAAACATTAGGGATTTTCATATAATTACACAAGTCCTGGTCATAGTGATAATACTTCTCAACCTAGAAGGACCTAATAAAATAAATAATGGCGTGAAATGCTTTTTACGCGGATGAATTAGCGCATCAAAGCTAGTAGGTACTGACAAATCAGTTTGGTCCTTATTTCACGACAAAAAGGTTACTATGATTTGTGCACTGATATTTTGGAAGGATTGGAGCCGGTGTAATGACTAGCATAGAGGCATTCCATCTTAGTCCTTAGGGTTGGCAGTGCATTTGCAGTGTTAGGATTGCAGTCTAGTAAATGCGAATGTCTATGATTCACAGTTTCTACTTACCATCAGGGGCCTGTTTTATAAAGCTACAAATTACAATTTACAGGTTACAAGTTTCCATTTGACACAACCTCGACCAATGACGACCCGCCATTTGAGCAGTGTTGCCAGTTTAGACCTGTAAAATGGTTACTTGTAGTTCTATAAAACGTGCCCCAGGTGGCCAGTCTGCTCGTTTGCCTTCTCTATGCTATAAAAAAAATCTACTTAGAATTAGATGACTTCAAAGAGACAACAACAAAAAAACCTGCACAAATGAAAATAGCTTTTTGAATTGAACTGCTCGTTCACGGAGAGGTAGCATGACACATTGACACCACATTTGCATTTACAAACAAGTAAAGATTAAGTCCATAATAAGCATATCGGGGCACGCTACAAGATGTAAAGTCTCCAGTACATTGTAAACCTCTTTGAAAAGCGACAGTTGAACGGTTTAAACAAGCCGTTTGGTTTGACCTACAGACCCGAGAATCCTGAGATTGTAAATGTGCAGTTCGATGCGACGCTTCGCAAAGTGGTTTAGGTGCACGGCTCACGCAATTTCGCAAAAACTACGGATTAACTTTATACCAGAATATTGAAGCGTCGTTAAGTTTTATATTATTTTGTTGCCAATTTTTATTCTTACTGAATATACCTACTCTATAACTGAGAAGTTCATTTACATTCTTGGTTTAAAAAATATATCTTAGCCTGATCGTGCGAAATGTGGTAGAGATTTAAAAACCAGTTTTTAGACTTGTTGGTATAGTTCTGTATCTCTACCTGCCCCACTCTGGAAATGAAGGAGTGAGTGTATGTATACAAGTCCTTATTGACTTTGCCCACCAGAATCACTGGTTACACTGTCATTATCTCGCTTTAACCTATATGTATGTACAGTGTCTTGACTATATTTAAACTTTGTGGCTACATCCCACACCTTACGACTTATCCGTCGATCGATATCCAAGATGGCAGGATCTCGGTCAGTTCCCTACACTTTCGCGCGGCGGCGCCACTGAGTCACCGCATTGTTCGGCTGTCGAGGAGGTATTAGGGTCGCGTTCAATAGCCGATTAGCTTAGAATACTCGATATGCTGATTGCTGAATGCAAATCGTGACGGCAATGGCTAAATGAGGGAGCAAATAACGTTATACTCTCCTTTTATATCTTCTGGTTGTAATGGGTACACGAATTAGGTACTTCAAAAAATACGGAGGATGGAGTTAGACCAAGCGTCTAGATAAAGCCAGAACAGCCAGATATCAGGATTTTGTTCGCTTTTATTGCAAAATGAGAAAGAAAAATATGCCTCCCGCCTTTTACCTAAACCAGCTGTTTTTTCAACTTTAAAACCTTCGGCCCGAATATAGGGTTTTATAGGTGAGGCTACATGTCTATACTAATTTCAGGAGTAATCAGTTTGTTACTGAAGTTTTGGTTAATTGGAAGGAGCTCTTTAATTAGGTCTCGACCTTTGAATTACGCTGAAGTCTCCCCATACAAAATTATCCGCTTGGCCTCAGGTTCATAAATCCTTGATTTTACTTAGAAAGGTGTTCGAGATCCCGAAAAGCTTTGGTTTGATTGGGACATTTTAACACCGTTTTGAGCGCGCTCACCCAGCTGTTAAGCCGAGCTGAATAATTCACAATAGCGCATATAATGGTCCATTTACTGTACGGATCATCGCCCTGACTACAATTATGAAAGAAAACTCATGTTGGGACATTTTGTAAACCAGAAATGTTGTTCTTATCCTTTCACAGTATCCAAACAGGTCTCGGTAGTTTCCACAGTATGCCATTTCTATTTAATTAATGAACATATTTTAATAAACACTGCTGAGGGATACGATGTTGTTTAATTGGAAGAGAGTTACTGTAATAGTCTTCGTTAATTGCAACACAAATAGACTGGAAGCTAACCGGTATACCGTAGACCGGTAGTCTCTTTGATTGTTTATATTTTCTGCTAAATAGACAGGACTGCTCATAGGTCACACTGCAGTCCTGTCAAATACGATCGGCCTCACGCCTGTTATATTTTAAAATTGAAAGAGAAACATCGAACGATAAATTCCTAAACCTATTTATTTATTTTTGGCGTGTAAGAATATGCGTGGTAAGTGAGCTATGTGATTCATAGAAATTTGCAATGTCAAGATATCAATCTTAAGATTGGAAACGCGTTGCCATGTGAGTGAGTTGACTAAGTCACTGTTATTAAGTTATGCGAAAAAAAGTTTATTACGGGTCACAACATCATTATTTACATGAACATGGCCACGCCTGCAGCAGGCGGCCGGCTCCTGGCAAGGTTCACGCCGGCTTGTGAACTGTCGCAGACCGCAGTCATTCAACTGGCTGTGGCGCGAACTCGCTAATAGCTCTGTAACAAACTAACAAATCTGCGCACACGCAGAAGTTTACACTTCTATTTCAATTCCTACCACAACAATGTGGTTTGACCGCGAATTCACTGGAAAATAATAAGATGAGTCTTCTAGACCAATTGTTAGTAATTTGAACATCGAGTGTGAACTTGCGTTTGCCTCGTTATAGTATTTATTAGCATGTAAAAAAATTGGAAATTGATATTTTGAAGTCCAAAGATGCTAATTTATCGGACTCTTCAACGGTGCGCTGGCGATTTTCTATAACTCACGAAATGTACTGGGTGGAAAAAACGAACACCACATGGACAGCAACTTCCTTAAATATTAAAAGTAGCAAATTCTACGCAGAGGAGACTTACTTTTATTTTTTAAAACAATTATTACGGCATTTATGGATTTTTGAAAATTTGCCTGATTTTTCTGGGAATCGAACTGGTCGAATATGACAAAATAATAAAGAAGGGTTTTTACGGTCTTTATTTAATTCTATGTAATATGCCTTATAGACATATTAAATGATCACTATCTTTTTCGGCCAGTTCAATTTTCGGTTATGGAAGAAATTTTTGTTCAAAAATTCAATAGGTAATGCTTTTTTCTTGTTTTCAAAAATAAAAGTAATACCTTAATACCTTTAATACCCTTTAGTTAATACCTTTGCGCAGAACTTAATATTGCCAATATTTAAGGTGGTTGCCGTGTCGTCGTCCATGTGGCGTTCGTATTTTCCGCCCCGTATGGGATTGACGTAAGCTCTGCTGTCAAAACCATGGATTTTGACAGTTTTCGTAAAGATCGCTAACGTTGTGCATCTTGTCGAGACCTACTTTTCTAGGTCGACTCTAACTTGCATTAAGTATTTAATGATTGGAGAAAATGGGGAAATTCAAATGACGCAAGATTCCATTAGCATGCGTACATTCCATGCATCTTTTCCGAGTCCTAGATACAATCGTTTTAATTGATACGTGTAACGCAGTGTTTACAGCCCGGGGCAGAAATGTGATTCAATGTTAGATCACTTCACAAAAGATGCAGGTTTTCTACTTAAGTACTATTGAAACCAACTCTCACTACTACTACTATTTAATTTGGCTTCGGGTTTTACGTTATTATCATAAATATTAACACCATAATGTCCACTTCGCTAGAATAGTTCGGAATGGATGACCACGCGGGTAATGACCCCACGGACCCGTGTTTACAATACGTGTTAGAATAGTTCTGGGGGCCCGGGTAGTGTAGTTGTCCTTAACTCTGAAGTGACTGTAATTAGTTCAGAGTCAGATCTTGTAGAGTTTTGACATGGCTCATGGAATGCCATGTTTGCCTTTTTTATGGTAAAGGGGGGCAGACGAGCAGGTAAGGACGAGAAGGCTAACAACACTAGAAAACAACACTTATTATTTTCTATTTTAGTACATAAGTATTTAATTTACAAACGATGCATTAGGACAAATGATTCCAAAATAGACATTCTTAATGTATTTTCTTAATGTATGCAGATAATAAAATAATTTAATGTTCGAATTACGACTTTGGCGATTTACCTAAAAGCACAATAAAATAATATTTAAATCTTAATCGCTGTCCCTCTTACTCCCGCGGTTTGGGTGAGGCTGTCCCGCGCCCGCCCCACGGTGTCCGGCGCGGGCGCCGACCGCGCGGTCACTGGGTGAAGGTCAGCGCTAACGGGACGTGACGTCACGGCGCGTGCGCGTGTGACTTGTTTGGAACTGGGGGACTTGTTTTGGACTTGCGGTCGTCGGTAAGGCTGTGGACCTGTGTACCGTTACAGATTTGGTATACGGGAATATTTTTGACAAAATCACATAGTCACGAATATCCTGGGAAGAATCGCTGTAAGGCGTAACTATATCGCTTACCAGAATAAATGCTCAGTTAAGAAAAACTATGCCGACATAGAATCCCTATTATTTTTCTGGCACTTTAACCTTAACATTATGCAGCAATGGCTCAGGGGCGACGACTGGGATGGCTGTGGTAAGATATAAGAGTTTACTTAGGGGCATCTCTTACTCTTAGACCAAAACCGTAGCCTCTCATACATCTTATCCTTCAACCTACCGCCAAGCAGCAGTGTTCGCATTGTTGTGTTCCGGCGAGGGGTAAGACAACCGGTAAAATAAGAGCCTAGAGGCATTCCATCAGAATTCTTAGTAGTCAGGGTCGGCAATCCATCTTAGCGGTCTTAATTCGTTGTAAGTAGTCTTTATAATGCGTGGCCTGTGTGATGACATAAAAATGTCTATTATCATTGTAAGACTTCCACATTGGAAAAAAACATGTTCACCAGATCTAACACAATCTTTGATATCCATTTTTTTAAAGACTAACCAGCTGTAGAAATTTATATTACCAAAGCAAGGAGTTATCTTGATCAGCAACAGCCTATTGTGAACCGAAGCTTACATCGCGTAGCTGTCAAAAACAATCCAGACAAAAGTTCCGGGCGATAACTTTCTCCCACATGCTAAATCCACGATTTTTTAATTTGTTGTAAATTGTTGTTATAAAAAACGAGGGTCTTCGTTTCCGATTTTTTTTATTTATTTGTTTCACTGCAGGAAATATTTTCTAGGACAGGAAAACTTGACTACCAAAATTTTTCATAATATCTACAACATTCAAAACCTTACTAAGTTTAAGGAAAGAGAAACGTTCTCGCATTTTGTATGTTTTTTTTTTAAAAGCATCACAATCCTCTTTAATCAAGGAAATGTAGTTACGAATGTAATACTCAGCCCAGACTACTTATATAGGGTAACGCACCCAGTGCTGGTCCGGCGCGGTGCGCGGTTAGTTCCCCGCGCCGCCGTCGCGCTCTGGTTGCCGTAACGGCGCCACCGTCGACGCGTGACTCCGCGGCCCGTTCGCCGACGAGCTTGTAATTATCAGTACTGTCATACAGTCAGGGCTTTAGCTATACGGGCCGTGGAAACTGACGCCCTGCTGGTTGGTTTTAATTATGAAGCAGGAGCTATGGTGTAATGTGTTGATGTTGTTAACGGAGCTTAAATGCCTTTTTTTGGCTTGAAGTGAGATCTGAGACCTATAGATATTTTCATTGTCAAGATTCCAATCTTCAGACTGATATCTAAAGACTGCAAATGTGTTATCTCCCTGAGGACTACAACAATAATAAGATGGAATTGCTCTATGTTAGTCATTTCTCCGTTAGTCGCATCCCCACATACGATCATACATACATACATACCTTCACGCCTGTAATCCCAGAGTGGGGTAGGCAGAGCTACAGAATTACCTACAACTTTAAAAACTTGTTGATAATTCTGTAACCACATTCTGCACAAAAAGGCTAAGATGTTTACCAGCGTATTAGTGACAGGTTGCAAGCCCATCGCCTAACAGTACTACAAGCCTTTATTCCCTTAGTCGCCTCTTACGACATCCACGGGAAGACATGCGAACACTGATCAAAATAATGGGAACGGTGCCTAGGAGACACACTCCAAAAATCGAAATTTGAAGTTTAAATCAGCAGTATCCCTAATCTCTCGACCACAGGTTCAACCAGATCAGTGAGTAGAACAGAACAGAGCTTCCGTAAGTTAAGTTTAAAATTACCTTTTTTAAAGTAACGTCTCAAGCCTTACTTAAGAGCAAATTAAGAAGCTGTACGTAGAGTGCTTGAGGTGGCGTAAATGCCGTAAATTTCAAGAGTGAGTTTCAACATCATCACTATTTAAATCATGCATATCCCCCCCCCCCCCCCTTCCCCTACACCCGTCAAACCCAGAAATAAAATTAGTCATTAGTCTAACTAACGTCAAGAGATATATAGGCGGTGGACTCTGTGGCACAGTGGAGCGCAGTTAACAAGTTAGAGCTAAACGTACTTAAGTGTAAGGTCATCACGTTCACTCGTTCAAACAATCCGGTTTATGCCACGTACAATTTGTCGAAAATCCCTCTTACCCGCGTTTCTACAACTCAGGACCTAGGCCTCTCCGTAGATACCCGCATGGACATGCGAGAGCATATCGTTAACACCTGTAAAAGTGCTATTAAAATGCTAGGTTTCATAATAAGGACCGCGTCTCAATTTCGTGATCCTAAAGTAGCCATCATTCTATATAACGCGTACGTTCGGTCTAAACTCGAGTATAACGCTATAGTGTGGGATCCTCGTGAACAAAAATATGTTTCTATGATAGAGCGAGTCCAGAAAAGATTCGCTAGGTACCTCTATAAATTGAAATATGGATACTACCCATATCTCTTCCCATCTTTATTTGTTTCCGGGATGGTCGGTCTGGAGACTCTTGAGCTGAGACGTAAGATCATATCACTGACTCATTATTGTCTGCTCTTACGACACAAAGTAGACAATCCCACCATCTTGGAAAAGCTCAATTTGTTCGTACCTGACCACTACGCGACTGCTGTGGGCCGGAGTGGGCGGCGAGTCCGTAACCTGTTTACCATCCCTAAAACGCGCACTCTGCAAGCTGGTAACGCTCCAACTATCAGAGTCGTTGCGTTAATAAACAAGTTCCTCGCACAGTTCCAGGATGCTGACGTGTTCGCCGGCAATTGGCCTGCTCTAAAAAATGCCTTAGAACGCTATGTTAACGTTTTGTATTGTAATATTACGTAATTTCTTTGTTTTTGTTTGTTCTTTACCTTATCTGTACCTGTTTTATTATGTTACTAGCGACCCGCCCGCGGCTTCGCCCGCGTGGAATGTATTATACACATAAACCTTCCTTAAGAATCACTCTATCTATTAAAAAAAACCGCATCAAAATCCGTTGCGTAGTTTTAAAGATTTAAGCATACATAGGGACAGACAGCGCAAGCGACTTTCTTTTATACTATGTAGTGATAATTATGTGTATCTTGTTGAGCATTTGGGTTCACCTGTAAGTTCACAAGAATAGACTCTTAATAAATAAATAAATAAATAAATAAATAAATAAATAAATAACGGAACCAAACGCTCTGAGATTATCACGCGCACCTGAACCCTGATCTCTTTCTATACGGAACCATCACAGATCATATCGCCATTATGTAGATGTCGCAGCCATAGCTGTCACCTACAGTTACGCCCGCCGCACAGAATCCGCGCGCATGCGCCGTCGCGACACTTGCGTGTGAGGACTGTCCTTTACACTAGTCACGGAGACGAGATATTTATACATTACTAATTATTCACGATTTTTAATTTAAAATTTAAATACCGTCGTATAAAACGATGATGCGGTTGCCTACGGAGATAGCGGTCCCGTGTTCCCCGGCTGGGCAAATATTTGTGTATTTTTTCCAAGTCTTGGGTGTTATCTATGCATTTTCAAGTATGTATTTCTCGATGTATGCATGCATGCGTTAGTATCTTTGTCGATGCCTAGTACCCGTAGTACAATCCTAGAGCTTAGTTTGGTACAAGGTCAATTGGTGTGAGCTTCTGCCCTAATGCATAAAATCTTCACGCTACGGCTAGGTAGGTATCTACACTTCACGTAATTATTTTCTAGTTTATTTCGTTTCAAAGCAAGTAAAAGTTTAAACTACGCCGCCATGATTGCCCATGATTGCTTCATTGTCCACCATCTTTCCAGTTTTCTAAAAAAGAAAAGTGGCTGCAGACGTAAACAACCAAACCGCTCCTAATTTCACATTGTATGTTCTTGCCTACTTGTATTGTCTGATTTAGGGTAAAATACATCCATTATGTACGGCAGCAGTTATTTGTCATCACTAATATTAGCCATCAGGTCCCGTTGGTCCACATTCCAATCGTATTTGGCACATCGTGCCAGATATCCGTCTACGAATGCCTTAATAACATTATTTATACTCGGCGAAAGGTATTTAGTATTTAACTACGTAATTTGGATCGTGGTCAGAATAAACTTGTGAATAAATGATCATCGTCTAAACGCGACGCGGATATGAACCTCGGTGACTTCGAGATTAATGGTTTTTGTGGTCGTTTAGAAGTCTACTGACACTGGTGGTTAAAAGTAAACCATTTACAGAGAAAATAGTAGGCACCATATCGGGTTGGGATTTAAAACGAAAACGTTTCTTTGACGAATACACACGGCAACACAACAGACACAGTACAAAGAAAAACAAGATCAGAACAGAAAGCTTGCGCTGTTGTGTTGAAGTCAAATAGCACTCGGTTCACCTCAGCATGTGGCGACATGTGCTGCAGCTGGAGCCGCAGCGCTGGTTTTCAGCTGAGCCCTGGTGTAGACCTATTTGTAGCTCCTTTTACAAGGTTCCGGCTTTTCGGTTCATGTGAGCACGACCTGTGTCAGGCAAGACACTGCCATCTTCTTAAATAAACCGTTGGATAGTTTACTAAAGCCTCAAGTCTTAACACTAGTTTAACTTTCAGCTTGTAATAAGAATAATATGTAGGTACCTATTTAAAAAGTACTAAAAAAAGGCCTTTACTAAGTTTTCTGTGGCGAGGTCTCCCGCGTTGGTAGATTCAGACGTGGCAAAGTGCTACTAATACGTGCTGATTTGAAATAAAGTTTTTTTTTTAATAGGTATCTCCAAAATATCTTCACGCATTACAACGTGCGAAAAAAATTCAATTTACAAAAATAGGAAACCTGAAATTGGTAGCCATAATTGTAGTTTTTCTTATTGTTTTTCAATTGAGCCTCGGTATTTTTCCATCACTTTCACTAGCCCAAAATAGGTGGCATCAGACCACAGAAAGTAAATTGGGCAATTTCCGAAGTGTTCCACCGACGGAGCCGCAATCGAAGCTTTGGCCTTGTCTCACTGATACACAGTTAAGCATACATATTAGGGCCTCAATATAGTTTTGACTTCAAACTATATGTTGCTGCGTTTTATCTCTTCCTTCGGTTCCATTTTGTTAAGCAACGCCGGGCAAAACGTGTATAAAACAACAGAAATCAGACGAAAGCCATTTTGCAATTGGCAATAGTCAGTGTTGAATTTGCTATAGGTGCCTGATCTCTGCTGGCTGACAAATCTACTTATCGTACAACACGCACGTTTTTCCATAAATAGCAAAAAAGTGACGATTTTGGGTAAAAGTGACTCGTCGTGAGGGCTTCGGACTCGTGTCTCCCCTGCTTTCTCCCCTGACCTATTCAACGGAAGGCAAGGCAGGCAAGGCAGGGCTCCTATTTCTGGGTGGTTTTGCCCTTCGAACCTGTCGCGTTTAAGAAATTAGTTTGCATCAATATGGTTAATTATAGCTAAAAACCAATGTATTATAACTAACCGGCTCATTAAATATCTACTATCAAAATGTTAGAGGTTTAAAAACCAAGACACATGAAGTATACTGTGAAATTTTAAACTGTAATTATGATGTTATTGTGCTAACGGAAACTTGATTGAATAGTGGAGTGTTTGATACTGAATTCATAGATGATAGGTATAACGTTTTTAGGCGCGATAGGGAGACAACTGGAACACTGAATAAGTCGGACGGTGGTGGAGTCTTGATAGCGGTACTAAACGGATTCAAAAGTTATCGTGTAAACTTATAGGAGAGCCAATGTGAAGACTTGTGGGTAAATATAGTTATTAATGCGAATCAAGTGCTGTCATTATGCGCAGTCTACCTTCCGTCGCCTTTGCGATATGAAGTGTTAGAAACATTTACAAGCCAGGTATCGGAAGTAATTTTGGCTCAAGCCAATACTTTGATAATTGGAGACTTTAACATCCCGGCAATTAATTGGAATTTTTCTCCTGACGGGAAGGATTTATCCCCCGTTTACTGTAAATCAAGGCTAGGACATTGTTTGGTGGACTTTATGGCGGAGAGCAATCTTTTTCAGTTGAATGGTATTGCCAATACCTACGGTAAAGTATTAGATTTAATTCTCAGCAATAACAAACACCACATGGTGTCTATGTGTGCAGATTGTTTAACTGCTCCAGATAAGTACCATCCCCCAATGGAAATTAATTTGATTTTAGCACCGGATAAAAACTTGTCTGCAATAGTCCATGCTAAATATTGCTTTTTTGCGGCTGATTATGGAGTGGTGAATGATTGCATTAAACAAGTTAACTGGGATGAGGAATTACAAAACTGCAAGAACGTAGACGAAATGGTGTCAACACTCTATTGTAACATAAATAAAATAATTAAAACCCATGTACCTAAAATAAAAAGAAAAAGTAAAGCTTTTCCGCATTGGTACCCAAAAAACTTAATCAAGAGACTCAAGGAAAAAAAAATATATAGGCTTCTTTTTAGGAAATACAAAAATCCGCTTGATGAATTGGAGTATAAGTATTTAAGAAAAACATGTGAATCTTTAATAAACCTAAGTTACCATAATTATTTGCGAAAAGTAGAATCTAGAATTACAAAAAATCCAAAGTATTTTTGGTCGTTCGTCAAAAAACAACGACAGGATAAGTGTGACTACCCTGCCTCAATGACATTAAATGACAAAACATTTTGTGATGGGTCTGCTATATCCAATCAATTTGCTAATCATTTTGCAAGTGTCTACCTTAACAGGCCAACTAAAGGCTTGCCCGTCTCGTCAGGTTCTTCAAATCTAAACTTAAATAATGGCTGCTTGCTACCCACCATAAGCATAAATAAGCAAGACATAGAACGCAAGCTTAAGTTGATTGACCAGCATAAGGGAGGGGGCCTAATAATATCCCCCCCATCTTTTTAAAAAGATGTGCCGAAACCCTATCAGAACCCTTAAGTACGATCTTTAACAGATCAATGACTGATGGATACTTTCCTACGAAATGGAAAGCTGCGCGAGTTGTTCCCGTTTTTAAAGATGGCGATAGAAAAGAAATTTCCAATTATAGACCTATTAGCATTCTCTCTGCCATCCCCAAGATGTTTGAGTCTCTTGTATGTCCGATTGTTGGCTGGCACATGAAATGCATTCTTACACCAAACCAGCACGGATTTCTCAAAAATAGGTCCACCGTGTCAAATTTAACCTCGTTTGTTGATGCACTTTCAGTATCCGTGGACAAGAATGTACAAGTAGACGGCCTTTATACTGACTTTTCAAAGGCTTTCGATACCGTTGACCACAAGTTGCTGGTAGCCAAACTTGCTTTCTATGGTTTTCATGGTCTGTTTCTGGACTGGATTGCGTCATACCTTCATGATAGGAAGCTTAGAGTGGTGCTTGGTGGCTATGAATCAGCGGCTTTTGTAGCTGATTCGGGTGTACCACAGGGGTCACACCTGGGCCCGATTCTCTTTAATATATTTATAAACGATATTGTGGACTGTTTTAAGTTCTGTGAGTTCCTCCTGTATGCTGACGACCTAAAAATGTTCAGGGAAATAAAATCACCGACTGATGCCCAACTCTTACAGAGTGATTTGGACAGAGTTGCGCATTGGTGTGACCGAAATAACTTGAAACTGAACCACCAGAAATGTAATTGTATTGTATTCTCTCGTAAAGTCAATGTTATACAAAATGCATACATGATAAATGGAAATAGTTTGAAGAACGTTACGCAAAAACGTGATGAGCGTACAGAGCGGACGTGTGCACAAATTATTTACAAAAACATTAAATTGCCGATAGTCGAATTTATACTTTATGTCATAATATATAGAACAGTTTGTGTTTTGCGCGTTTGTGAGGCTCCTACAGCCTTGTTCTCCTGTGCAAGCCGAGTCGTCAACGCAGCAAGACCTTATCTACTCGGAACAAACACAGATAAAAATGAACATACAACGCTCACCAACTAGAAGTGGCCCTCGAGGTGAGCGTAGTGGATCATTTCCGGAGTTGTCTAGTGCAAACATATATACCGAGCGCTCGGATTCTTCACAGATAACCTTTCGCAACAAGCGTAAGCAGTGTGATGAAAATGAAGAAACGAAATCCGAACTCGCTGAATTACGTAAGCAAATGTCTGAAATGATGGCATACCTAAAGAACGTAAACAGCGTACAAACTGAAAATTTAAACAAATTACATGAAGATGTTACATCAATTAAAAACCATGTAAGTGACATTCGAGAGACGGTTGACAAGTTAGTTACAGAACAAAATAAAATAAAGTCAGAGATGACAAGCCTTGTCGACTTCAATAAACAAACTGAAAAACGGATAGAGAAGCTAGAATTAAGCGTTCAGCAACTTCAAGCGACTACTGTCGCTAACTCAGCTGCCGCCCCTCTTATGTGTGAAGAGATAATGGTTGAAATCAACACCCGCAACCAAAGAGCTAAGAATATCATCATAATGGGTTTGGCCGAACCAAACGGGATTAACGAAGCTGAAAAAGACCAAATAGACAAAGCCGAGGTCATCGAAATCATAAAAACGATATCTGCTGACTGTCCCGAACCAACAAAAATATTCCGATTGGGAAATCGTAATGTGGCAAAAAACCGCCCTATCAAAGTATGTTTCGCAACCCAAGAGGCGGCAGTATCTGTTCTGCGTCAGAAAAACAACTACAAAAGAGAATCAATCAAAATATTCGGAGATCAAACACCTCATCAGCAAGCGTTTATAAAAAATCTAAAGGATGAACTTGCACTCCGTATCGAAAAAGGAGAAACAAATCTGGGCATCAAATATGTAAGGGGCGTCCCTAAAATATTGCCAAAAAACTCCAATTACTAAAAATTACCGGCACCCCCAATGAGAAAAAAACTAACAACAATATTACATACCAACTGGCAGACTCCTATCAAAACATAACAACTACTAAATACTCTCTTAAGTGTTTTTATGCTAACGCGCGCAGTATAGTAAAACCTGGAAAATTTGACGAACTCAAGTGTGTTATACGGTCTTTTGGATGCACTGTTCATATTATAGTACTAACTGAAACATGGATCAAGTCTAAAGATGAAGCTGAAGGTCTCCAGTTATCAGGTTATACCCACTATTATAATTACAGGTCCCAAACTAGAGGCGGTGGCGTCTCTATTTTTGCACATAACAACCTACAACATTATGTTATTGAAGAACGATCCATGAATGACAATCATTACCTCTGGATACACCTAAGCAAATTCTGTGTTAACATTGGTGCAATCTACCGAACTAATCACGGAAATTTTGAGGATTTTCTCAACATATTTTCTCAGCAACTACAAAAGAATAAAAGATCGATCATTTTCGGTGACTTTAATTTGAACTTACTTAACAAAGAACCAAAAATTACAGATTACAAAAGAGTACTATCAGAAAATGGATTCAAAATCATAAACAACATTCATAAAAACTTTTGTACGCGAGAAACCTCAGAAATTAAAACAATAATAGACCATATTAGCACTAATCTAAAAGAAAATGACCTTCACCTAGCAATTATTGACTCGGCTATGTCAGACCACAAACAAATTTATTTTGAAGTAAGAAAGTATAAACCTGAACCAATTAAGAAGATCCAGTATACTGCAGTAAATTACGAAAAATTATATAAAACTGTTGAAGAGCACGGAAACAAAAATGATAGCAATGACTACAATATATTGGAAACCAAACTTCTCTCGAGCATCCGGAAAAGTAAAACGACTAAGACAAAGATACTAAACTTACCAAAGCAAGATTGGATAAATAAAGAACTGATATATGACATCAACGAAAGAAACCTATTGTGGTATGCATTCAAACGAAACCCTAATGACAAGGAAATAGAAGATCAGTACAAGAAGGCAAGAAATACAGCAGTTGCAAAAATCCAGACAACAAAAAAGAAGTACTACTATAAAAAGTTTATGGACTGTGAAAACAAACCTTCAAAAATGTGGAACTTGATAAATAGTCTAACTACCAACAAGGTAAAACATGTTCCAGGCCCTACTAAAATTCTTACTAATAATGGAATGTTGACGGATGAAATGGAAATATGCGAAAATTTCAACGATTATTTTTCAACAATTGGATCTACACTTGCGAATGAAATTTCAAACACCTGTCAAGGGACTCCGACAAAAGCATGCACGCCGAGAAGAGCAGACAGTGAGCTTTCTCAGTTAATTCCAACCACTGCGGACGAAGTTATGAACATAATTAATCAGCTGAAAGTAAATGCAAGTACTGGTTTAGATGGCATAAGTGTAAAATCTATAAAATGTGTTAAAGACTTGATCACTGACGAACTAGTTAAATGTATAAACCAATGTTTAAAAACAGGCACTTTCCCAGACAGTCTGAAAATTGCAAAGGTTACTCCAATCTACAAATCAGGCAATAAAAGTGACCCGGGTAACTATAGGCCAATTTCAGTGCTTCCAATAATTTCTAAAATCTTCGAAAAAGTTATATATAATCGTCTAGGTTCGTATCTGGATTCTATAAACTACCTGTACGAAAAACAATACGGTTTTAGAAATAAATCAAATTCCCTTTCTGCTACCATGGACCTTGTTACGCGAATTAAAGTTAGCATCGATCAAAAACAGATCGCTCTTGGAGTTTTTATAGACCTTAGGAAAGCATTTGATACAATTAGTCACGAAATACTACTTGAAAAATTATCCAGTATAGGTATTCATGGAACTGCTTGCGAAATGTTCAAATCTTATTTATCTAAGCGCTATCAGATTGTCAAAATAGGTGATAAAGAAAGTAGCCCCAAACCCATCACGTACGGCGTCCCCCAAGGATCTATCTTAGGGCCATTATTGTTTCTAATTTATATAAACAGTATTCACCAGTTAGGTCTTAGGGGAGATATCACACTATATGCAGATGATACAAACCTATTCTACTTTGGAAATAAAATATCAAATGTTATAGAGGAAGCACAAGCTGATCTTAATCTATTGAATAAGTGGTTCCAAACAAATCTCCTTACTATAAATATATCAAAAACTAATTATATAATATTTTTGGCAAAAAACAAGAAAATAACCGACTTTGATCCTTTAGAAATAAACAATCAAAAAATTACACGTGTAGATGAAGAAAAATACCTTGGCCTAGTTTTGGATAAAAGGTTAACTTGGAAGCCACATATTGAAAAAATAAAGTCTAAAATAACCGCTTTAACAGGAGCAGTCCGTGGTATTGCTAGGTGCCTCACACGGCAAGTACGATATGCCATTTATAACGCACTAGTTAAACCCCACCTCGAGTACTTAATCGAAGTCTGGGGTACTGCTGCAAAAACTAACCTAAAGTCGATACAAATAACCCAAAACAAATTAATTAAGGTGTTATTCCAATACGATTTTTTAACTTCTTCAAACAAAATATACAAAGAAACTAATCTTTTAAACATTCAGCGGTTGTACATATATAATACCTGTATTTTAGTACGAAAAGTTTTAAATAAAAATATACTTACGCAACTTAGTTTTGTTAAAAAGAACACGAAACAAAAAATACGACTCAGAAACGCGAATGACCTAATATTGCGCCCACCGAGAACGAAATACGGAAAAAGGTGCTTGTTATATGAAGGTGCTCAGCTATATAATAAACTCCCGAAACATATCAAAGATGCAAAGACAATACACCGCTTCAAAAAATTACTTAAAAAACATGTTACAAACCGTTTAGATTAAATAATCTATTCGTAGATTAGGTACATAACATACACATTGTTCTATAAATCAATGATAAATAAATAAATGAAATAAATACACATACTGCTAAAGTCATAACCCTTCCTTTTGGCTTTGCCGTAGTTGGGTAAAATATCAACTAAATAACTACTCGATATAAATATACATAAACTAATACTTAGTATATCTTAATATCTACATTGTAAAAATACTTAACTTTAGAAATCTAACAATAAATAAATAAAAACACATCTATTATAAACATCTCCTGTATGAGCGTACTCGCGGAATGAAGCCACATCTAGTCTACGTGACTCAGTGATCTCGCCAACTGGTTCACTATCTAACAATTTGTATTTAACGCATAGATTGTTTGTACCCGCTTTGTTTAAATGTATCGGCGTGTCGGCCGTTGTAAGTGTTGTAAAACTACCTGAATTATGTTTATGTTCTTGCGCTCATTACATTATTATGTTTACTTTAAATTTAAGTTCTCATACAAGTGAATTGTAAATTCTTAATGAGAATAAATGATCTTTAAACCTAAACCTATTTAGGGGTTCTGGTAGATGAAAAGCTAAGTTTCATACCGCATGTCGATCAAATTATTAAGCAGGCGTTAAGAGTCTCTGGTTTTGTTTTGCGTTGTACCAAGAGGTTTAAACAAGCTAAAAGCAGGTTAGTTCTTTTTAATTCGCTTGTTAGAAGTAGATTAGAATATTGCTCCACCGTTTGGAACCCCTATTATAAGGTGCATGAGGCAAGGATAGAGAGAATACAAAAAAAGTATTTCCGGCACTTGTGCTTTAGGGACCAGGTTCTAGACGACCTGCCCAACTACGACCAGAAACTAAAATACTATAGGGCTCTATCTCTATCTGACCGCAGAAGCCTTTTGGACCTATGTTTCTTGCATACAATTGTTAACGGAAAACTTGATGCGCCTCAGATCTTAGCAAAGGTATCTTTTACAGTACCAAGACCCTGTTTTAGGTCAAAAAAAATATATAAAATCTTTAAAACCCGTTTCTGTCGAACCAATCTGGGCAAGTCAGCACCTTTAGCAAGAATTATGTCTAAATATGATTTAATAAAAAATGTTGCAAATTTGGATATTTTTAACGATTCCTTGCCACAATTTAAAAATAAACTTAAACAATTCTTTTCTAGCGATAATATTTGCAATAATATGTAATTAATTATATTGTGTGATATTATAATATGTAGATTAGCGCATGTGTCGCGCTGTGTGTGTGTGTGTGTGTGTGTGTGTGTGTGTATATGTTTGTGTACCTGTAATGTTTAAAAGTAATTAAATTATACGCATGCTGAGTTAGCCTATAAGTATGTTGTACATAATCGTAATATAGCATAAGAATGAAAATCTGTAACATAATACCTATGTATCGCATGGAGGCTTCCTATTTTAATAAATAAATAATAATAAATAATAACCTACCTAGTTTTGCGGAATGAAAATTGATTTCTGACGAAAGCCGACTGACGAAAAGCAGTCAGGGGAGACACGAGACCGTCGCTGTCGTGAGTCGTCTTAAACATTTTAAAACCGATAAGTCAAAATATCGCGAAAACAGTAGGTTTGTAGCTTTTACTAAACCAAATTAAGCTTTAATTAACTATAAACACCCTATATTAATATCGGAGCCGGCACTCAATCTCAATGCATCTGCTACCAAAATACTTCGCTGCCGGCAATTAGAGGGCGCCCTAAGCGCTGCGCCGGCGCCACTCGCCATGCCTCCGTAGAAAGTCGACAGCATCTCGATGGCAGGCATTAACGATAACCGTCGTCATAAATTTGATAACGCGCGCCAATGTCCGAGCCGATTAAAACGGTACCCGAGTGAGCCTTGAAGTGGGCCGCGAATGTAATGAGACTAATGAGAAATTACACGCATTTTCTTACTTAAACCTTTTCAGTTTCAAATCCGTTTCTTGGCTAGCTCTGGCTGGTCTCACTCAACTTGTGTACGAGCTAGGATTACGTAACAAACTAGTTCTAATTGTGACAAAATCTCCTTTGCCGCGTAAGTTCTGACCCGGTTCGGAAAAAAACATAGATCCAGGGCTGAAAGGAACACCACTTGACTGTCACAGGATTCCACCTGGATGGACGTTGATTGTCCGTTGATGGTCTTATAAACTGTCTTTGCACCATCTTTTACATTTTTCATTTTCTAAAATTATATAGGTACATCCTTGCAGGGCTTTTCCTTTTATAATGTTATTCCAAAGATCTCGGCCAAGTCGTTACCTGCGATTCAATGCATCATCCAAATCTATCTCGTTGTCCCTGCCTGTGTCTCTGCTAAAAAAAAACCATACCTTGCCTCCAATTACATTCTTATACACCCAATTCCACCTGCAAGAAAATATCTACTGTAACTTGCAAGTGAAAACTACCTACCTCCAGGCATTGTGGAAGCAATGTCTTGTATGGTGTACCTACAGGGTGACTGGATATTCGATACAAACCTTTTAAGGAGGAATAGTAGAGATCATTTGGAGCCAATAAGGTCATAGTACCCTGGCCGAACTTGAAATGTAGCATTATGTGTTTATTTTTTGTCATTACATGAAATCGCTGGCATTTAAGCTTTCATAAAATAGGTACATTAAAGATCATTAAAAAATTGCCTTTTTTTTAATTAATTTTTTCGAGCTTTCCGCAATTTCAAAAAAAAACAAATCTCAAATATCTCAGAAACTAATAATTTTCGACCAGGGTAATACATGACCTTATTGGCTCCAAATGAACTCTACTATGCCTCCTTAAAAGGTTTGTATCGAATATCCAGTCACCCTGTATTAGCGGCCTTACGCTTAAAGCAACAACTTAGCATCGTAAAATATTACATATAGTCACTATAAAGCATATTTCCCGTAGTGGTGATCGCGAGCGGAAAGCTATCGAAGCTCGGAATGCGGCGGCGGCGACCGTTACCGCACATTCCGTGCCGCCGCGGTTTACGTGCGAACTAGTAAACAAGCTGACGGGCCTACCAGTAGATCAGTATAACTACCTACTATAGTAGTGTCATACTGAACACGTCAATGCATGCTGCATGTCTATATTGCCCAAAAACCTACGCTGCTCTACTTTGCAGACCAAAGCAAAAAGCAGTATAGTAGTACAAGAAAATGGTGTATATGGGATACCATAGGTGATACCATTTTCTTGTACTTACTACCTTTTTCTTTTGGACGGCAGTAGGTACTGCCCTAGTTGCCCTATTTGACTAATCTGCACGCACATCACGTCACGTTTTCCTCGTACACTACCTACATATAACCTACGCGTAACGTTATCTTCATAGTCGAATGTTTAAAAACAGGTTAGTTTTTCGCATTATTTAAGTATTTTTTCCGGCGCCGTAGCTTTTGTTTTCACCTCCCCGACTTCCTAAGGAATTTTTGATCAGTAGAAACGTACCTAAATAAATGTATTTAAATACGAGGGTACCCATCTAGGGTGTCAATCATAGTCTCGACATTTAGGCGGTGGTGTCAGCCGGTCGTATGTAGCTGAACACTTTTGTACCTTGTCGCTTTAACGCCTTGGACAGATAAATGCAGCAGTACAACCATGACCTCAAAGTGACAAAGCTCTAAAATGTGCAGCTACTTATAAGGCCGATAGAACTATCCGCTATAGAACCACTCTGCGCAAAATAAGAACTTTAAACTGTTACTCCAATTTGTCGTAAAATAACGCAGACAACTTTCGTATTTAATTTTAACTTCGTACATAGTCGGCCCTGGGCTATCGACACATCTAGGTCTGGCCCTCCTGCCGAGCGGGTTGGCGGCTAGGGCAGTAGGCCTGGGCTCGTTACATTCTAATGTTCGCAAAGATTGTAGGAAACGGACCACAGCGGGGCTGCCGTGATTAACACAGATAAAGTATAGTAACACAGATAAAATAGGTATCTATGCTGTAGGTAGTATATGTGGTGTGCAGTACAGTACGTCGCGTTTGCCTAGTTGGTAGTGACCCTGCCTACGAAGCTAGCGGTTCAGAGTCCGATTCCCGGTATTTGTTCTGAGTCTTGGCCGTTTTCTATGTATTTTTACCCCACTGCGTCACAAGGAGGGTTATGAAGTATTTATTTCTCTACGTAATTCTTTCGTTGTTCAATACACAGTCCAAGCTTAGTTTCGGACTACTTAGGTCAATTTTGTATGAAATTGTCCCCTGATTTTTTAAATTATTTTACGTTGATATATAAATCAGAAAAAAGTCCATGTCAATTTTAAATTCATTTGTAGTTGAAGGCCAACTACGATGCACGTTGCTGTAAAAATCCTGGCCTTAGAATTCGAAATAGTAGGTTGTCAACCAGGTAAGGGATGACAGTGATCAATTGCATCCAGAGATATTAAGGCTGCACTGTACCAGCACTAGCGAGTGCACCAACAAGTAGGTACCTAGTTCGAGAGCGCAATAGATTATTTTGCTCGAGTTAAACTGAAAGGAAAGTGAACGAAAACGTTCTACTTAATTTGTTCTGTACTTGCAGTAGTGATCCTGCCTACGAGGCTGCAGTCTCGCGTTAAATCCACGTTAAGAGGATAATGAGTTTATATTGCTTTCTCAGTTGGTTTATTGATGGATACTGAAGCTAATTGAGACAGCAAGCTAAATACGAACTTATCCGACAAAAAACGATGGGAAAGGATTATTCACTACATCTATACGGCCGTTAACGTTTCTCACCTCCTAAATCAAGGCCACGATTTTTTAATATGTTGTAGTTATTAAAAAGAACTAGGTCTGTACGTTTCTGTTTTTTTTTTATATGTTACATTCTAAGAAGTATTTTCGTAGAAAGGAAAACGTACAGACATAGTTTTTCATGATATACACAACATATTCAAAAATCGTACAAAATCGGACTAGGTACCTATAAGGGGTCATCCATAAAGTACGTCACACGAATTTCATGATTTTTTGAGCCCCCCCCCCCCCCCCCCCCCCCCGTCCTTGTCACAGGTGGTCACATTTATGAGACCCCCCCCCCTCCCTAGTGTGACATCACATGTTTGGCTAATTTCACATCGAAAAATTATTAAATTAAAACAGCAGTTCCGAAATTAATTTTATATCCATTTAAATTAAGTACTTTTTTGTAGTAGTAGTACTTATTTCAAATGAATACCTCTAGATATATTAGATTTTGAAATGTGATGTCCTGACGAAACTTAGGACCCCTCCCACCCCTTGTCACACCATGTCACACTTTGTCTACCCCCTCCCCCTCCCCCCCCTTTACGTGTGATGTACTTTATGGATGACCCCTAAGGGTAGAGAAACGTTTTCGCATTTTGTATGGAAATTCTTAGCTTCAGTCTTCTTAAGAAGAGCAATGTTCTGCCCTCCAAAGCAAAGAAGCCAGTATCCCAAAATCAATAACCAAAGCAGTTTTAGTTCTCTTCTCTTAGTAATAAGGTTGATATTGTTAGAGGAATTTTATCTGACATACTGCGTATTAGCTTAGGAGTGCTGTATTAGTGTAATGTAATGAGCATCGGTGCTGTTCCTGAGTCAATGAATATCAGGGGACACCCTCACACAGTTTATCCTGGTAGAAATAAATACATTATTAGATACCTACATCGAAACCCAGAAACAAATAAGTACTCCTGCTCATCATTCACATTATTGCCTAAAACAAGAGTCGAACCCAGGACCGGTAGTTTCGTGTTTTCGTAGGCACTGTCACTACCAACTACCTATACTAACCAAACGTCTGTATATACTGAATTTTTTTAATAAAAATGAAAATGTCATCGATGGTAAATAATATGCTTGTTATTTTTATTTATTAAAATAAACATGGTAGGTACCATAATAAGTATAATAACAAACAAATACCATAATTTAACGACGCGTTGGCCTAGTTGGTAGTGACCCTGCCTACGAAGCTAGCACTCCTGGGTTCAAATCCCGGTAAGGAAGGGCATATATTTGTGTGATGAGAGCGAATATTTGTTCCGGAGCTATGGGTGTTTTCTATGTATTTATGTATATATTTCTCTATATAAGTATGTTTATCGTTGTCTAGTCCCCATAGTACAAGCCTAGAGCTTAGTTTGGGACTAGGTCAATTTGTGTGAGATTGTTTCCTGATATTTATTATTATTACTTATAAACGCCCAGCAAAACAGTGTGAACAGTTTGAGCAGTGTGACTGAACATATCCGTTTTTTTTTAAATATGGAAAATGGGTTTGCTCGTGTATAAATCTGTTTTTTAAATAGAGCTCACATTATGTCTTACAGCTTATCGTTATCTAGGTCCCACACACAAGCAACACTAGCTTAGCTTAGCTAGCCCCTCGATTTATGTATTAATGAACGTTCCAGGCGCTGCTGTCCCTGCTGGCGCGCGCGCTGCCGGACGCGACGTCCCCCTCCCCCGCGCCCGCCGCCCCGCCGGCGCCCGCCCCCGCGGAGCCGCGCGCCGACGAGGCGACCGACGACCCGCCCGAGGGGTACTACGCGTTCGTCGAGTCGCCCAACGCCACACCACCCAGGTAACACATCCAAACAATCCAAATATATTAGGTTCCATTTGAGATGAAAAGAAGACCGATTTTCACTGACCCCTGACCCCCCTCCCCCATGCTATATCCCCCGAGGCGTTGCGCAAATCGTGTTTTTAGCAGGGGCAACGAAACCCCCAATGATGCGGCTGTAATGATTGGCTCTTACCCCCCAAACGTATCCTTGCAGATTTTTCTTTGAACGGAGAAATCGAATAGCCCCCTAAACATCGCCATACAGGTTTTTTTTTCGAGCGAGGCACTCTCTACCGTACAGTTACCGACCTAATTATCTAATTAGAGTATGAAAATCCTTACCAGACTAACATTTAAGTAGCAACATAAGTGTCTAAATGTATTCTTATGCAACGGTGTTATGTTGACTAAAGACAAAAAAAAAACATGGGACTGAGGACTTGAACTTGGATGCGAAAAGCACAAGACCGGTCTGAGTGGAGAGCCTTGGGGGAGGCCTATGTCCAGCAGTGGACGTCTTTCGGCTGACATGATGAGGACTTGAACTATGTATGTGTGAGCCGTAACTTTTCAGTTTGTGCTTGTTTGACGAGATGTTGTATGTCTAAGTATGTAACTCTACACGGTTGCTGTTGCAGGGTGCGGCCGCCGCCCTACAAGCAAGTGTCCTCGGAGTGCCCGGAGGCGGCGGCGTCGCGCGCGCACGTGTCGGCGCACAACCTGTGCGGGGACCTCAACCGGGGGATCATCCCGCGGAACCCCATGGGGCAGAACCCGAGCGGAGAGCCCTACCCCTTGTGAGTATCCTACAGCGCCTTTTCAGCTGCGAGCCAGCAGGAGTGGACAACACGAGTTGTGCTGGTAGGAATTTGCGCAGGGCCCGACCGGCTCGTTACCATCTTATCCTTTAATCTGCCTCCATGTGTCCACAAGACCGCCAGAAATGACACATTTCTTAGTTCTTGGGGTAGGCAACGCATTTGCAGTCTTGAAATTAGATCCCGCTTACCATCAGGTGCCCTGTGTACTCGTCTGCCTTCGCTCTCAGCCTATCTATGGCCACCTGGACACAGATGCTGTATTATGGGAGGTTTTGGGTCTTAGACCTCGCGGGGTCCGTGCGGTTGAGAACTTCACACACTTACTTATCATTGCTACATTCACTTCCCCTCAGTTAAGAAAGACTCACGAAGTGCGAGCCGAGTCGCACTCACACCCAGTTTGCTTGAGAGTCGTGTTCTCTCCCACTGACCACAACCGCTTTTAGCTAGCCTAGTAACACGAATAGGTACGAGTAGTTTCTCAGGATGTTTATTACCTGGTGCTGTACGAAACGTGGGCAGCGATTGGTTCTTCGAATAGTTCTAAAGAACCAATCGGTACGCTCTTATAGTCAGTCATTCTACCGACCGGTCGAGTAAATGCTCTCCTATCAACACCATGTAGCTACTATTGCTGAATCATTTAGACCTGCGTTTGCACACGGTGCATGTAACGTTGTTGTGTGTGCAGCGAGCTGATCCGCAACCACACGCTGCGCTTCCTGTCGCGCACGCTGCCCGTGCTGCGCGCCGACGCCACGCTGCCGCGCGTCGCGCACGTCGCGCCCGCGCCCGCGCCGCTCGCCAGCAACAGGTACCCCGGCACGGACCCGACAGGCAACAACACAACCAGCCAGTAACATAGAAACAACTGGTAACAACATTATCAACTGAAAACAACACAATCAGCAAATAAAAATAGAACCAATTGGTAACAAAATTACCGACAGAAATCAACACCAACACAAAATAAACTAGGCAAGTAACAATACAACCCACAGGTAACCAAATTAACAACAAAAAACAAAACACACACGGAAACAACGCATTCCCTGCAGAAAATTGCACAACCAACAGTTAACAACATTAGCAACAGCAAACCACACCATCAGCAAATAACAACACAACCATCAGGTAATATCACCAACGTCACCAGCTTCTTGCTGAAGTCCGAGTAAACCCTACTTCGCTGAGCACCAAACACACATTCTCGTTCAGCTAAACTTAAGAAGAAATTTATTTGCAGCCTGGAGGAGCGCGTGAAGCGGTCCGTGTCGGACGCGCTGTCGAGCAAGCTGGCCGACCTGCCGTCCAGCGAGCTGGCGGCCGAGCACCGCGCCGCCGACGCGCCGCGCGAGTCCCGCAAGTTCTGCGACGGCGGCGGCGTGTGAGTACATTACCAGCTGCTATACTAAACACCCACTGTCCGCGGATATTGTACTATAATTGACATAAATCATACATAACTCAACAATATCTGCGGACTAAAACAGTTGGGAGAAAACTTAAAATATCACTAGCTGGTAACACCAAATGCATTACGGAAATGCGGACATAATGTGACAGCTTATTTTATAGGTAAAATTTCCATGTGATGTGAAGAATTAGAAAAAGTTTTTCGTTGTGAATTTCTTACTGGCAAATTAAGATGAAATTTTGCTTTGCCATACTTAATTCTGTTTTAATGTTTGCATTAATTTTAAACCGATTATTTAGATCATCTAGCCAAAATCATTGTGTCCTAGGAGCAGAAATTCCATTTGTATTTTCTCCTGAATTAAGTTTTCACATAATCTCGAAATATTATAATCCGAATTTCATAAACAAGAATTTCAAAATTCAGATTCTGAAAACTAATTCTGTTTCACCAAGCATCAAAATCAAGATTTTTAACTTATTGCTGATTTTTGACGATTTCTGTCATCGAGTCATCCGTTATGGTTACGAGCGTACGTACGAGCGTAAATACCAGTCTCAATATGCTAAAAACCCGAAACTTAAAACATTGAAGTCTAGTATATTCTGGTACTGTAGATAGGAATGAGCGTAATGTCGGCACAATTATCAATAAAAAAATACTAAATACAGAAATATTTTTAATGTAAATACTAGCCTTTAAAAAATAAAACTTATCAAAGAAGAGTAAACGAAAATTTTCGAACACGTGCAATACGTGCATTTATTAAATACTTATAAAATAAATACTGCGTCGTACAGTCACCGGCAATAATATATTATCAAATATTGAGCTGGAAAATATCTGACTCGTCCCTATTACAAGAGGCATAGGAGCGAGTCAGACTGTTGGAGCCCCATGTTGGATAATATAATATTGTTGGTGGCCGCTAGCGCCCTCTCTGTCACATCTGATTGGTTTAACACAACATTCTAACACTTACAATTTAACTTAACACCTACATTACCGAGCAAAATATTACTTTAAAAATGCACTGAGCTATCATACGAAGCCTACTATATTGTAAACTTGTGTTAGGTATTATAAAACGTTACAATATATAAAACGGTACAATAGATGACCAAACAATATCATCCGGGAATAAATATCAAGATATAAATTAGTAATCAATCGTGATTTGTTGATCCCTGTTGCGCTTAATTTAATTACATTTAAAGTATTGGAAGATGTGTATGGAAATTATTATATTTAGCACCTAAACAAGCAAAATTTAAAATTTTGAAGATATATTTCAGTAATTTTACACTAAATATGAAATCTTACGTTACACTTTAGAATGCTCTGAATTCCTTTTAATATAAAAATATCTAAATATAAATTAGAGTATAGATAATATTGCTTTTCAATTAGGCTATTTGTGAGTAGGAATATTTTCACTATACACGCTAGCAACGCACAAATCTTTCGCCAAGAACATTCCGTCCTATCTAATCACTCCCGTCGGTCGGAAATACTGAAGACAACCTGTCATTATTCTTCTCTTCTGAAGTGATGTAGTTCGAATTCAGCTGCGACGCATTCAACTCTGGTTTAGGCGCCGTGCTCGCTCGAAACCGCTTTACATCATCAATATTCTCTATTAGTTGAAATGTCATGATGCGGTTCAACTTCCATTGCAACGCGTCTAACAAACGGTTTAGCCGACGTGTAGCTTCAATCTAGTTCCAAAGACAACCACTAATTCGGTTACTGCTAGCTCCTTGGCGACGCATCTTGTCGCGCTTTGGGCGTCTTGCTAAGTTACAGATGAATACCGAGCGTTCGCGGAAACAGGTCGTTATACTCGCAACCGCAATGTAGGCGCAGCTCTAATATATAACTGCTTCACAAAAGTACCAAGCGCACCTAAATACGGAGACAAGGTCGCCGGTGAGAGTACCCACACTGCCCACGTTCATGAAGATACAGTAGTTCGCTGTGACGCGTCCGACTAAGGTTCAGGCGTCGTGCTCACTCTAACTGAAGCGTATGTAAATTAGGCACAGGTCGCGCTAGGTGCGAACGTTGCTAGACCCAGGTCTGGTGCGACGCGTCTGCGTGCGGAGTGCGTGTTAAGTCAACCTGCGCGCTCCCCGACCGTTCAGCTCGGCTATTACAATGTCTAACGCGTCGTAATTCTGGCCTTCCATCAAACGCACGCGTGGGTCGCGTTCCACCTGCGACATACAATAGCGTTTAGAGATCACTGTTATCCGTCTGTCTGTCAAGACAGCCGTGAAAAAGCTGAAGCTATTGAGATAGTCGTTGTATTCAGAATAGCACAATGTTACCATATGGAATATTTAAATTGGAAGTATTTAATTTGATATTGGACAAAATTAAGTATTTACAAGTTTTTAATTAACTACACATGTCAGTATGTTTAGTTTCCGTTATTCAACTTATTGGAAGGGGCTGTTTAGAATAAGTACATAACGTATACCAGATAACAAGAGCTGATCTGATTACGGAATCGGAAAGTAGACTCGCTAAGTTGTAACTCGTTAGTTTGATCTCGTATCGCAGTTGATGACCAGGGGTCGGAATTTTCGTAGCACTTTTGAGCTGTCATAGGGACTTCTCGTTTATCGACTTCGGATATACATATTTTATCGATACATTATAGAACACAACATGTTAAAGAAGACTAAAAGTATAGGTAAAGCACAGGCGGTATTATCGCTAAAGAGCGATTTCTTTCAAATAACTTTCGAGTAATTGAAAACGTGAAATAGAGATTTGCAATGAAAATAATGAAAAGTTAATAGTTAACATTTTAATCAGTTCAGTTCAGTGTTTTATCATTTATGAATTTCATGTTCAGTCTGTTTTAGTGCAAACAAGACTAAGTGTTTCTTCATTCGTTTTTCTATAAAATAAGTAGATTGTCATTATCTGAAAGAGATCGCTCTTTAGCGATAAGACCGCCTGTTGTTTACCTTTATTTTTAATCTTCTTTAACATGTTGTGTTCTATAATGTATCGATAAAATATGTATATCCGAAGTCGATAAACGAGAAGTCCCTATGACAGCTCAAAAGTGCTACGAAAATTCCGACCCCTGTTGATGACTGTGCAAAAAGAGAACCTCGGAACTTTATCACGTGTGGCGTATCTCTCCGGGATATAAAACAAAGTCGCTCGCCGCCGTCTGTCCGTCTGTATGTACGCTTATCTTTCAAACTACGAAACAGATTTAAAACGGTTTTGATCAATAGATAGAGTGATTCAGTAAGGTTTTTATAATAAATTCTAGTTTATGGACGGGTGTTAAAAAAAACTCACATAAAGCGATGTGAAGCGAGGGCGGAGCACCGGTTATTTTATAATGTCTTAAGATCGTAAGGCCCCGTGTGCAATAGGATGTACATAATCAAGGCAATTTACTTTGAACTCTGTTGCTTGCTATAAGAATAAGGTTCCTATTTTCACTAACTGAAAATGGCATTTTCGAGCAATCGCAATTGAACTTTATTCCCTTGATTGTAGATTCATAATCTCAGTTACAAAAAACTCCCATTTTTCAGTATGGGGGGCCTTACGAGGTCAAGTTAGATAGCTACATAGCTGGGCACCGTTAATCAAATAGTTAACTTCGTTAATCGTTAATTCGCTACAAAAAACGTTAGCTTCGTTAAACGTTAAAGCGTTACATTTCGGAAGAATTAACGCAAGTTAACGTTAATCATTAATCCGTTAATGTGTAAAAAAAATGCATTTTTATATCGTTGCGTTAGTGAACTTATAAAACCTGTTGGTTTAGGTTCCGGAAGTTAACAGGATAGGAACAAAACAAAATACAAAAGGGCATAAGGTGCATATTCCCTTTCATGAACATTAAAATGTTGAAGTTCTCGTCTGAAAGCGAGGCTCGTTTTGGAGTTAAAATATCTTTACCCGTGGAAAACAGACGTTTAATTGCAGCGCTTGAGGGTATAGCAGTATTGTATTTAATGAATAGATTTATGAATATCTCTTCCCCGAGGAATGCAGCATCTTTGAAAGAGTCTTTTGATTTCATGTCCAGCCACATTTTAACGAGACTTTGCGCTTTACTCTTTAAAGAGTTGGAGCTCTTTGGTTTTTCTATAGACTGAGTGACAGAATTGAAAAAGTCTTCCTTGTCATCATCATTGTTTCTCACACTACACACTCGCTGCTACGCGCCGCCCGGCACTTGTCGTTTCATACTTGTCTGAACCTGTTTTTCTTGCTTGTTTTTTATAAAAGTTAACTTAAAAGTTAATCCGTTAATCTAAATGTTAACTTCGTTAATTAACGATTAACAGATTAACGAGTTAATGCCCAGCTATGGATAGCTAAGTCAGTAAAGAGAAGGGGGGGGGGGGGGTGTCACCGACCTGGGCGCGGTACCGCTCGTGCTCGGGCCACACGCAGCGCTCGAAGTATCCCGGCACGTCGGGCGGGTCGTACACGCGCATCACGCGCCGCGCGAAGCACTCGCCGTACGTCAGCACGAAGTAGTACCTGCGCACGCGCACATCAGCACCGCACCCGCACACCAGATTACCAATATTCGCACACACACTATCAGTAGGTACTTGCACGCACCCACACGCACGTAGGTACCTACACACACACGCACACGCCATTAGTACCCTCACACACTATAGGTGTGATCCTACTTATAGTGTGTGAGACTAATACTAGGCAAAACAGACGCGGGACGAGTTGCAGAAACCAGCCAACAATAAAATTCAAAATACTCGCACACACACATACACTTGCACTCCTTGCTCACACAGGAATTAAGCTGATTATTTAAACATTTCTTTTTTTTTCAATGGTTCTCTATCGTTAGCCCGAATTTCAAATGCCTTAATTGTATCACTTGCCATAGTATTAATTTGCCATAAAGGCATTTTTTCTGAAACTGTGAACTATTCAGAATTGTTATAAAACCAACCTATCCTACCCTATTGGGCTCTATAAGATGGCATGTAAAAATTATCTAAAAGGTAAACGTTTTCAGAAAAAAATACTTTATGGCAAGTGATAATGATTATTGCAAATGAAATTCGGGCAAACGAAGTCCGGTCCTTAACATAACGCCGATTCATAATAATAACAATACACATTGACAGTTTTCCAAGAACATATTATAAAAACGTTATAAATTAACCTCATTAGCAAATCTTTAGAAAGATTTACTTATTTATTGTCAATCTACTGAATTATGTTAAATAAATAAATAAACAGATAATCAGTTCATTATTTGGTCTTATCTTATTAAGAAACTAGAGGACACCGTACGCGTAAAATTCGTTTGTCGCTACTTTAACCCCTTAGGGGATGAATTTTCAAATGAATTTTCACATGGAGTGGCACTATTCTAACCCGGCAACCACACGGGATATTCCCTCTAAATTTCAAGTCCCAAGGTCTAATGGTTTCGGTTGTGCGTTGATCGATCAGCCAGTCCGTTTTTTCTTTTATATATAAAGATAATAAAACGATAACACATAAATATCAGGGGACAATCTTACACAGTCTATGGGTAAGGAACCAGTTTAGTACAAATGACAAGTGTCATTAGGGATTCCGCCACCCTTCAAAATATCTATCTACATTATTTGTAGAACACGTTGCATAACCCCTAATAGTTCTAATAAAGCATATAATAACCCACATAAAGTAAAAAGGATCTAAAAAATAACTCACCTTAGATCGGCGAGCTTAACAATCGGCTCATAGTTGAGCACGGTGAACCCCTCCACAATGAGGAACTTCTTGCTGGGCAGTTCTAGTCTTTCGGAACACTCCAACGCTCTGTAGTGCGATTTGTCTACTCCAGCTATCGTGGATAACACATCCTTGTACATTTGCTTCATGTCCAAGGCCGTCAGCACATCGTAGTTGTTGTGATCCATCCCTTCACAGCGAACGTGGTTGGGACTATCATCGGGGAAGAAGTACTTGTCTTGGTTGAAAACGTAGACCGGTGTCAGAGTTCGCAGGAGCTGGTTAGCGAGGGTAGTCTTCCCGCCGCACGTCACGCCAGAAATGGCAATGATGAGCCATTCGTCTCTATTCGGAATGTCCATATTGATAGGCTCAGTGCATCCTTTGAAGAGAGTGTTTGTCCGGGCGATGCGGATTGTTAGAGGTATGGCCAGAGGTGGCAGAGAGTGTAGCACATGAGCCCCCCCACGAAGCAGAGCCCCCACACGCCGCAGAATAGCAGGAACCACTGCGGGTCGGGCACCCAACCGTATGACTTCAACTCTGGAACATTATAAATGAGACACTTCAGATGTTTATCAAATATTAAGGATGTTCAAAGGCGAGAGTGAGCATGTAAAAGTTCGTATTAAGTGCGCTTATTTATTTGTGTTAAGAAGACAAATAGAAAAAAACAATATAACAATGTAATAAATGTAGTGATAACTCTCAATTATTCAAATAAACCCTCAAACTTATCATGGATGATAACCGCGATAGCTTAAAAAAGTGTGCACTAGCGGAGTATAATTCCAAAGGAGTATATTGTCGTCCATGGCAGCAGGCTAGTCTATCATAAATCGGGATGGTGCTAGAAAAAAATCGGAACTTGGGTTTACAATTCGAGACAGTTCAAACCGTTTGAGGGTTTTGGTTGGTATAAATTATAGTAACTTATACTGGCGATGTGCTGAAAATCGGTATAATTGGCGTCCCCATCAAGGGTACATCGAGACGTATCCATAGACCACTGAAAATCTGGACGCCCGCAGAAATCGGGACGTCAGGCCACACCAGTTTGTACCCACCTTCGTCCAGGAACGGGTAGGAGTTGGTCCACAGCAGCAGCGCGGCGATGCCGGCGCCCACGGCCGCGAGCGCGCCGCCCCCGCGCGCCGCGTCACTCATGCGCCATGCCTCCCCTCGCGCCCCGGGACACTACTCGTCGTCCGGGAACAGGATCGACTTGCCGTCGTCCTTCTTCACTTCGATCTTGTCCGCGATCGGCTTGCCGGCGACCGTGCGGTTCACGATCTGAAATGATTTAAATACCAACATTTATTGGGTTACCATCAAAATTAACTTTATCGCCAAAGGACCATTTCAGCCAGATGACATAGTAAGATACAGTTAGAAAAAGGTCAATTCAACTGGATGACACCAAAGTAGAATACTCAGTCAGCAAGGTGTCAATTTAGCAAGACCGCCCAGAATTAAAATGAACAAGTAGCCAAACGTTTGGAAAGATAAATGGTCCTTATCCTCGTGCCGCCCAAGGCAAAAAAGTTGTTAATCGAAATCAGTACATAGGTTCTTGTCATAAAAAGTTTAAAATATGATTTTTAGAAGGCCTTTTAAAAGGCCTCTGGGCGGCAGGAGGCTATGATTACAATAGGTACCTAATTAGCCGATAGTAAAGACGAGACCATAATTGAAGAGGAGAATCGCCTATACGAAACCAAAAAAAATTATTATAATAGAACATAAAGAACAGAATTTACCCTTCCTTTTTAAGAAAATAACAGGCATATGTATCTGTGTTATATAATATTCAGTATGCAGGTTCCATAAAACAATAATTGTAAATAAATGGTCAATATCTAATCTTATCACAGATAGCCCATATACGAGTACACTTCAGGCTGTTTAATAAGTAAATTTTAGTCTAATTATCTGTAGTATCTTAATCATTTTTATGACACACTAGAGTCGAGCACGTCTCACACACGAGGCAGGCAGGACTTAACATTAACTCGGTCATGTTTGTATCTAATTTTTAACTCTTTTTGTGACAACAGTATTTATGTTTAGATATTATTTAATATAAGTTAGGTACTGCTTTCTAAATCTCCGTGATCTCTCTTCTAAAGTTCCATGATTTCATTGAATTCCTCTTCTTCTTTCTATTAGAGAAGGTATAATGTCTATTCCAGCTTACTTGTCTTAATTAGTAACAATTTTACAACCTCAAAATAAACCTTTTTTTCATTTAAATAACAATTTCTTCATATATAACAATCCATGATATCCTTCCTATAATCCTTCATATTTTGTCTATTTTATTGGTCTTTTTACTTAAGACAGCTCCAATACTCAGCGTAGCTTTTGCAAAGACAGTAGAGAAAACTATGATTTATTGATGGACAGTACTAACTTATACATATTGAATGTCAAAAGCCACACTGTAAGCATACTGCCCGTCAACAACGAAAAAAATGATAACCCATACTTCGTAAATTCTTATAAAATATCTGGTTAGGTTTAATTATGATCTGACCAATCAATGTAATCACAGCTACTTACACAAACAGCCAAACCCCAACATGAACAGGGGACAAACATGACACAATGAGGTGATGCAACATGAGAAAATGATCAACTGATGCAAATAGAACATCTAGATGTCTGTGGTTATTGACAGTATATAGTTCAATATTATCATTTAAACCAGTCAATGAATCAAAAAATTATACCAAAATCAAATAGTACAACCCTAAAACATGTTTTTAAGATGAATTAGTAAAGCAATTGACTGGATTGCAAACCATCAGAATGTTCAACTTAGCAAAACTAAAACATATTTGAAAGGAGGAAATAAAGAGTTAATACCTTTTTAGTGAGGGCAGGGTCAGCAGTCTGCTTGGACAGAGCAAGCAATTTGTGAATGTTTTCTTCTGTAAGTTCCTCTGCACTCTTCTGCTTCTTCTCTGGCTTCCTGCTCTTACGCTTGTTCCGATACGGGTGTTCTTCTAAATACAAAATGATTTCAATAAACAAATTGGACAAAACAACTTTAACAGTGTGACTGCTAAGTGAATTTGTTTTAACTCTTTAAACATTTCAGTATCAGTTACCAGCATACGTTAAAATAATAATAAGTACTTAAAAGGTTGATTATAAATCCACAACGCACATGTCACAGTTTTTATAATTCATGATGAAACCTGACCAGCCATAGAGTTTAAACACAATCAGCGATACACTATCTTCAATAATTAACGCTGGTATATTACCGTGAAATTAGGTACAGCGTACGACAATTAGATGCCGTGTGCGGTATCTCGGAGTAGCGTCTAATCGCGTCCGCCCCAGGGCTCGGTCATTACCTAATGAAACGTCGCGCGATCGTCGCTAGACCTAACGCTATGACACAACACGTGAAAATTACACGAACCTTGACCCGCCGCCGGCCGCTTCGCCTTCTTGCTCTTTCCGTGACTATCTGAACAAAAATAATTGATCAAAACATAAACACGTGTTATAAAAATGAAAAGCGCCAGACAACTACAAAAGTTCCTTTACCTTCCGGATCTACAAACTCAAGGGCCGTTCGCACTAGAGCTGAAGACATTTTAAATTATCTAGACAAATCGAAAACATTGACTTGATTTTTGTTTTACTAAAATTCCAACCCAAAACTGCGTATTCGGACGGATGTCACGGATGTCACATGAAATGAAACGTGAGAAACGTCATCGCTTGACGTTTAACTTCAAAACTGCGTTTGGTTATTGCATCTTGGTTGTGTTTTGCGAGTTTGAGTAGATTTAATTGGTACTAAACACCGGCGAGCGTGAGACAATAATACATTTTTAAATAAAAAAATATGCCGGTTATACGTTTTATTTTTTTGCCTTTAGGTATAATGTTCCCACTGCTGAGGTGAAATGTTGTATTTGCAACACAAGACCAAAGTAATTTGCATTTCACTACACTAGCGATTCAATGGGCTACCACCTTTTGTTTTGTCAAAAAGCTTTTGTCCAAATAATATGAATCAGTTTGGCAAAAATATCATTTGGACAAAAGCTTTTTTCCGAAACTGTAAATATTTCAGGATTTTTATATAACTAGCCTTTTCTAACCTATAGATATAAGATGGTCCTGAAATAGATTCTGAAATATTTACAGTTTCGGAAAAAAAGCATCTTGGTCAAATGATATCTTTTATTGGGAAATGAATCAGTTTGGCAAAAACTTTTTGACGACACGAAATCTAGGCTCCCAATCTTTCGCTTGCTTGAACCTTTTGCTCTCAATTACCAAACTCCTTTTTTATATTGTTTTAAAATGGGATCCAATTCTCAATGATGGTTTTTAAAATAATTTGTTGCAATTGGGGACTAAATAATACTCGTATCCAAGTTAAAATAAATGAAAATAACGTGGCGTCTGTTTGAAAGCTAAAGGTACGCCTTCCACCTACTTAATCCGTTGTCGTCCGAACAATGAATTCCATGCAGATTCACGATAGAAAATCATCTCTAACGACCCGGGAAATTGACATCCAGATCGATTTTGCCGCAGGTTCTGCATGCTGTACCGCGCGATCAACGGCGAGAGCAGCGCGGCCGGCGTGGAGCGCCGCGAGGACCCCGGGCCCGCGCCGCACACGCCCACGCAGACCGCGCCCAGATACGAGGTACGACCAGCAGGATAGTTACCACGATCTAGTCAATTCGAAACTTCGCTTCGCTTCGCTTCGATTCGCTTCCCTGTCACTCGTCACTCGAGACTAAATCGAGAAAAAGAGATGGGGAGTAAGGCCCTCCGCGCACTAGGCAGCCTGGCTGCGCAGCCAAGCTGCTGGCAGCCAGTAAAACAAAGGAAATTCGCCAGGAATTCGTGGCTGCCTAGTGCGCGGGCTCCCGTGATGATGATGATGATGATAAGTGGGGACGCCTAGCCGAAGCAGGCGGGCAGTCGATTCGGTCAGCCGTTCATTCTGCCCTATTCCCCTCAGTCGTGCCTCAGGTAACTGGCCCGGCGGCGCTCCCATCCAGCATCGATCCCATCTTCCTGTCTTCCTACAGAACAACAGTGCGTCCCGTAGGTTGATGCTTTTGAGATCTTCTGTGGACAAAACGTCCTCTCCGAATGTGTGGTATCTCAGTGACGAGTACATGACACACTCGGCTAGGACGTGTTGACTAGTTTCCTCTTTGCCACAGTGTGGGCATTGAGGGTTCTGTTTAATACCTATTACCGTCAGATGTCTGTTGAGCGGACAGTGTCCAGTCAGAATTCCTGTTAGTATGCTTAGGTTGTACTTACCCAGGTTTAGAAGGTACCTTGTTCTGTTTTTATTAACCCTTCCTATCATGAGTTTGGATTGTCTGCACCCTTGCGTCATCCCCCATGCCTCATTTGTTTTCTTTTCCATTCTTCTGGCGATAACTCCTTTGGTTACCATCTCCGATATCGGTAATACCGGTTCCGGGCCTAGGTACTGTTGGTCCGCACCTGCTCTGGCTAGTTCGTCTGCCTTCTCGTTTCCCACTGCTCCACTGTGTCCTGGCACCCACGCCAGTGTTACATGGGATTTGGTGCCTAGAGTTTTCAGTTCATTCCTACACTCTTGTACTAGAGATGATTTGATCACCGGATTGCCTAGTGCTTTGAGTGCCGCTTGGCTATCTGAGTATATTATAACGTGACTACCCGTTACATTGCTTTTTTCCTTGAGGCTCAGGGCACACTTCATGATGGCAAAGACTTCTGCCTGAAACACACTGGTGGAGCCCCCTAGTGGTATCGTCGTGTGCTCATCTGATTCTTGGCTATATATGCCCGCTCCCGCTCTTTTGGTTGAGGATTTCCATGAACCGTCTGTGAAGCATGTCACTTTGGGTTCTGGTATTTCTCTCTCCCAGCTGTCTCTCTCTCCTATGTGGATTCTGTATTTCTTGTCGAACCTCTTCCTTTTCTTGATTATTTCATTGTTTACCATGAGCATATCCATGTTTGACATTGACTCTTTCTGTATGCTTGCGTGTCTCTTGTCCATCTCGGACCCGATCCACTCCCTGCTCGCTTTTATTCTATACCACTGTTCTGTGGCTCTCTTCTCCACCTCTATGTGTACCGGGTTCAATCCTAGCATGATCTCCAGGGCTTGTGTAGGTGCTGTTCTCATTGCCCCGGTTGTCATCAGACATGCTAGTCTTTGAACCTTTGTTAATTCTTTGTCTATATCTTTTATCTTTGCTCTGTGCCACCACACGATGGCTCCATATAGGAGTCTGGGTAGGACCACCGCTCTGTATATCCATTGCGTTATCCTTGGTCTTAGTCCCCATCTCCTTCCTATGGCTTTCCTGCATTGCCACAGGGCTATAGTGGCTCTTCTGCATTGCTCCTTTACGTGTGTCTTGTATAGCAGCTTGCTGTCTAGTACTACTCCAAGGTATTTTATTTCCTTGAGTGTTTCTATCTCTTCACCTTTTATTTTTATTGGTGTTAGGACGGGCAGCTTTCTTTTGTTGGTGAAGAGTACTATTTTCGTCTTGGTCGGGTTCAGGTCTAGTCCCCTGTTCTGACACCAATTTAGTACCTGTTTTATCCCTCTTGTCATGACTTCTCTCATTACACTGAGGACTTTTCCCCTCACTAAGAGTACCCCGTCATCCGAATACGCTTGCATGTGTATACCTCTTGTGTTAGTTTCTCTTATGAGCGAGTCTAGTAGGAGACACCATAGGAGTGGTGACAGACAGCCTCCTTGTGGGAATCCACGGCTCGTCTTTATCCTTATTGAGTCTCCCCCCAGTTGTGCTGTGATCGCTCTCCCTTTTAACATGGCCATTATCCATCTCCTAACTGCGGGGTCTATGTCATCCCTCCGTATACATTTCTTTATTGCACCAAAAGTAGCTCTGTCGAATGCTCCCTCTACGTCGGAGAAGCATCCCAGTGCCAACTCCTTGTCTTCTAATGCTCTTTCTATCCTTGTAGTCAGGTTGTGCAGAGCTGTCTCTGTTGATTTACCTTCCATGTAGGCGTGTTGATGCCCGTGTAAGGGTAGTCTACCACCTTGCATGCTTGTCCTTATCTGTGTATCTATGATCTTCTCCAATGCCTTCAAAACAAATGATGAGAGGCTTATGCTTCTGAAGGATTTAGCGTCCTTGTAGTTTTTCTTGCCTGGTTTAGGTAAAAATATTACCTTTACCTCGCTCCAGATTTTCGGGATGTGGCCTAGCACCAGACTTCTTTCATAAATTTCTTTCAGATGGTTCCAGATGTATTTCCACCCCTTTTGTAGTAGTGCAGGTATCACTCCATCTGGTCCTGCCGCTTTGTAGGGGGCGAAGGAGTTTATAGCCCATTCCCCCACTTCATCACTTATCTTGAGGTTCATCGTTTCACCTGCTTCCCTTATCTCGTTATTATTTTCTACTGTAGCCTCATGTAAGTTGTCCTCCCTGCAATCGGGAAAGTGTATTTTTACCATGTGCTGCAGTACTTCTTTGGGGTCCGTCAGTTCGGTCGATCCTACTATCAGGCTACCCAGTTGGCAGGTTCTCTCGTTCGACAGTACCCTTACTAATCTCGCTGCCTCTGTGTAGCGTTGTATCTCTCCCGTGAATGTTTTCCATCCCTGTGCTCTCAGTTTTTCTCTAGTATTAGTATATTTGTTCCTAATGCTTCTGTACTCGTACCAGCACTGATCATTGTTCCTTTTCAGAGCTGATCTTAGCGCTTTACGAGATCTCTTCCTCAGTTTCTGTATCTCTTTATTCCACCACGGCTGTCCTTTGTCTCCGTTGCTCGTTTTTTCCGGACACGCCGATAGGTAGGCTTTTGATATGGCCTTGTTCAGATCTTCTGCAGCTCTGTCCAGTTCCTCACTCGTTTCTGGTCTTCTATGGCTCGGTGTCCATTTACTCAGTATGTCGTTATATTGCTCCCAATCCGTTTTTCTGGGGTTTCTTATTTTCGTTCTTTCCGTGTAGTAGTCCAGGCCGTACAGTAGTCTTCTGTGGTCCGACATACTGTCCTCCCGGTCCACCCTCCAGTCTCTTACATGTTTGCCTATCCCCCCTGAGGTAATTGTTATATCCAATACCTCCTCTCTAGCCCTGGTTACAAAGGTTGGGGTTGTCCCTGTGTTATGTATGTCCAGGTCATTACTTACAATAAATTCTAGTAGTGCTTCCCCCTTCTTGTTGGTGTCGGTGCTCCCCCACACCTCATGATGTGAGTTTGCATCGCAGCCTACAAGAATGGGTGTTTTCTTACCTTTATATCTTATAATCGTTTCCTCCAATTCACTAGTTGGCGCGTTGCTTTCACCTGGGATGTAGCATGTTGCCATCGCTGCTTTGATTCTCTCTCCACTCCTTGTCACGAGGTTGATTTCTACCACGACTAGGTCTCTGAAACATATGGTCACAAGGCATCCCATATTTCTTAAGTCTCTACTAACATAAATGCATGCCCTAGGTGGTAACTCACCATTTCTTTCGAAGTGTAGGTCACCCCCCAGGCTTCCCAGGCCTGTGACCTGGTTTTTCCATACATACGGTTCTTGCATCAGGACTATATCAATCTTTTCCCTTACTATGTATTGACATAGTTCCGACATTGCGTCCTTACAATGCTGAAGGTTTACTTGACATATTCTTATTTTTTTGTAGTTTGTGTTGTGTGTGTTGTTGTGTAGTGCTGGTTGTTTGTCTGTGTTGTCCATTCCTGGTTGTGTTTATGTGTAGTGTAGCTGCCCCCCGTTTCCCTAGGCTGAGGAGCCCCCCTCGGTTTCCATCCGTGGTGGATGGTCATCGATCGGGGCTGCCTCTGCCTGGTTTCCGGGTTGCCGCGCTGGGTCGCCACAACTGCACTTGCAGCTACAGCTCCCCCTCCCACCCGGGGTCTCTGCCTCCACATCTCTCCTCCGTGGCTGAGCCCTGACCAATCGCGCCCTGATGCGTGTGGCTTGGAAAAACAGCCATTGGCTGGCCTCCGCACCCCACGCATCCTCTACGCTCTTGGGCACCGAGTAACACACCCGGATACCCGTGGCCAGGTTCTCCCGCCCCACCTGCGTCCACTCTTGGAGTTTCAGCTCCCCCTCCCTGTCCCAGTTTTGGGCTCTCAGGTAGAGGAGCGGATCCTCCAGGAGCTCCTCCGGCGGGCCTGGGATCCATACATTGACCCGGGTGTTGCTCAACATCCGGGCCTGCAGCCTATGCCCCTGAGGCTCCCCCAGGTCCTTCTCAAGAAGCCACTCCCTCGCCTCTGCCGTGGATGGTGTCACAAGGAAAAATCCCTCTGACACCAATCCCGACATGGCGAACTGAAGTTGCCTCCCTCGAACTCCCTGCTCCTTAATCGCCTCCGTAATGAAACGGCTGACAATTCTCCGGACTTCGGTCCCTAGCGACTCATCCAGCGGTACACCGTCCACGCGGCAGATCGCCACTGCGAGCTCCCGTGTTTCCCTTGCGGTCGCACGGGTGCTCGCGAGCGAGTCACCGCGGTTTGGTCTCTTCGCTGGAGGTCGTGTCGAGGGTCCTTCGTCCGGGTCAGTTGTCTGCCGTTTCAACTTCGGCGCCCTCCCCGGCGGCGGGGGCCTCCCCTTCGCCTGAATGTGGCAAGGGTTTTCTCCCGCCGCCATCGCTAACCTATGCTGGTTCCTCCTAGCCTGTCTGGCCTTCTTTTTCTCTGCCTTGGTCGGTGGTCTACTGAACTCGCCTCCCTCCGTCGGGGTTGCCGCCGTGGCGGTTCCCTCCTCCGAAGTTGATGGTGGGTTCAGCAAACGCTCCTCGTCGTCCAAGGACAGATTCACGAGCTCGCTCCACGGCATCTGCAGGGGTCCCCCTTGCACCTTCTTGTCGGTGCTTGGCATCCCTCCTGCTTCTGCCCCTTCCGCTCCCTTACACTCCGGCATCTGCGGGGGTCCCCCTTGCACCGTCTTGTTGGTGCTCGGCTTCCCTCCCACTTCTGCCCCTTTCTCTCCCTTTCTTTCCACTTGTTTTTTTACCCGACTGCGTCAGAAGGAGGGTTATGTTTTTCGAGCGTATGTATGTATGTATGTATGTATGTATGTATGTATGTATGTATGTATGTATGTATGTATGTATGTATGTATGTATGTATGTCTATTTCTGGGCACGCTCTGCAGCCTAAACGGCTTGACCGATTTTAACATACTAGGTGTCATTCGATTCGTCTTAATTGCCGAAGTGACATAGGGTATATAATATTTCAAAATGGCGTCTGCAAAAAAAAAGGGGGGGTTTTAAAAAAAAAAAATTCTTTGTTATAGCAATATGGGTCTCAAATGAAAGCTAGTAAATAGCCCATTCCAAATATATATTCATTATAATACTTTGATGCTACCGTTTAGACAGGGAAATCAAAAAGGACGTTAATTGTTAAGTAATAAATATTAATTCTTGTTGAGTTGTAAACGCCTACAATATAAACCATTAAGAAAGTAGTGTAATAATTAATAATTCACGAATACCTACTACATACTTGATTAATGCACATTGATGTTATAGTATAAATTGCTGGCTAATACCTACCTAATGCGCCATCCTGCCTACGCATGGACAGTTTATTTAAGTAAAGATACACGGAATAGGTAACCTCAATGTAGGTGCTTAGTCTAGTACCCAGGTACACGTATGACGTACTGACCGTTGAGGAACTAAATTGTTAGAGATTAAGAGAAGTTTAGTTGATTTATACCTACTTCAATTTCTCGGCCTAAGTAGGTATCTACAAATTGTTCGATCGGCCTCCATCTAACCAAATGAACTAATCTTACGTTACTACTGGGGATCGATTTTTGAATGCACGATGCTTCTTTTGCTAAAAGGAGAGTTCCGCTTGTAATTTGTTACTTATAGCTTCGTGACATTAAAAAATCGAGCTCCAGAGCTCATTTAACGTTTGGTTATATTAATAAAACCACTATTTTATTAATAAAAACTAAAAAATGTGAAATAAACTAAATTATTTAAATAAAAACAAAAAACCCGACTGCAGTAAAAAAAACAACTGTAAAGCGAGAAACAAGCTATATAATCGATAGGTAAATACTTATAATGTACCATGCAATGATTTTTTGTTTGATACCTCGTTAACAAGTAATGCAATTTATACCAATATACATACAACTTGAATAGTGGAAAAGGTATTGCAGGCGGGGACAAGCAATGAATTATAAAATGTACTTAAGTATTTTCTTGAAACAAAAAACATTTGGATTAATAGCTTGTCCCCGCCTGGAAAACCTTTTCCACTATTCAAGTTGTATGTATATTGGTATAAATTGCATTACTTGTTAACGAGGTATCAAACAAAAAATCATTGCATGGTACATTATAAGTATTTACCTATCGATTATATAGCTTGTTTCTCGCTTTACAGTTGTTTTTTTTACTGCAGTCGGGTTTTTTGTTTTTATTTTTAGTTATTTGTTCCATACTTGTCCATCTTAAAAATTCATCCGACTCGCTCCCCACCCTCCTCGGAGCCCTCCTACTGGGGATGGTTTGACCCATCAGGGATACGAGTCAGATATAGCGCTCCGGGGTGAGCTGTCAAGTGAGCCCGCACGATGTCAAGCCCTCCGTCACCACTACAGCGACTCGGGGCCGTACTCCGCCGGCTACTGACCTCATCACCCCAGAACGCTCGCCCGCGGCCAGAGTTCTGTAGACGCGACAGCCGATTGATTCTGACTGGCTGGGCCAGAACCTCCCGTGTGAGATGAATCCCGAGCCAAAGTGGCGTGTTGTTATCCGAGGGTAACTACTCCGACCCTCTTCAAACTCAGCCTACCAGGATCTCGTTCTCCACCCGTACGGGTCCCCGCGCACGGCACAAACACGCGGGTGGCATTTTACCGCCCCCCATCCTTTCCTATTGGATAGAAGGCCCGCTGCGACATGCCACAACATCGCTTGCAGCTGATTAGATAGGAAATGAAGGAGGCGTGGAGGGGTGAAAACAGGACGGTCAGGAGTGCGACTGTTGTTTCTGTTCTACTCGTTTAATCCGAGGGAAACCGAGTAGTTGACAGGCAGCAACCTCGGGAAGGAACACAACCAGTCTTGCCTGGGGTATCATAGCAACTGTGAGCTCCACCCTCGGCCGTTAGCCAAACCAACTACCGGACAAGTAGATTGACATAGGGACGGACCCATATCATCTGGCGACCGGTCGCAAACTAACGTTGATTTGGACCCACCCCCGCCCGCCGCGGGCTCCCGTACAACGTCATATATTTTACTGGCTGCGCGCAGCCTGGCTGCGCAGCCAGGCTGCCTAGTGCGCGGAGGGCCTAAGTCAGAATTAAAGTTAGGTATGGCGGGGTAAGATTGAACGGATTTTACACGAGATGAGTGGTGTTTTGTTTAAAGTGATATTACACCAATAATATGAGGACTAATTACAGGGAGCTATGCTTTTGGTAAAGAGGACATATGAATCTTTATTCTTAAACTAAAACTAGGTAGTTACCTACTAATACTTGAATTATTGAAAAAGTGTAAATAAAGTTACACTCATGGAATGGTGATGGGGTAAGATTGATATAGTTTTTAAAATCACTTAATATGCGCCGTAGGTATTTTTGATGCATACATTCCAACGGCAACGTAGCAGTTTAAAACTACTTCATATTAAAAAAAACGATAGTTTACCGCTAGAAAACTATTTTCTATAAAATGATATTTCAATCTTACCCCATTTTGAGGTTAGGTATATTAGGGTTCTCAAATAGTATCAAACATTACTTTTTGACACCTCATGATAGAAAAAGACAGATCCTATCATTATTAGGTCGATAATGCGTTTATCATACCCAGCCGTCTTCAATAACAATAAAACACAATTCTGTAGGACATTAAGGAATAATGAGATGGAGAGCCTTGGGGGAGGCAGCCTATGTCCAGCAGTGGACGTCTTTCGAAAATGTTAATAAAAGTGTTAATTATATTTAACTCTTAGTTCTACATCTCTCTGTAGTCGACTGTACACGGTGCACTCGCATTAGGAAGGTACTTCGGCGTATCTCGACCTTGTAAAATTCAGCACCACCACCATGTACTAGTCTCTGTTTCGTCTTATTATTGACTGGCAGAATCCCAACTCTGAAATGAAAATGAAATTTTGTGCATCGTGCAATAAAGTTTAAATAATTAAATACATAACTTACTTGACCAAAGTTTGTGCTTTACCTAACAGGAACCGTGTAATTATCGACAAAGCATCCACATTGCTCGAATACATATTTTATTTAAATACTTTATTGCACAAAATTAAAGATAGAAATAACCAGAAATAGACATACATACATACATACGCTCGAAAAACATAACCCTTCTGACGCAGTCGGGTAAAAAGTAGGTAGGTGCAATAAAATGATAATCCTTAACCTAAATATAAACTATTATTTGATTTATTTTGAATATTTGACGACGAATGCTTGCTGTCTCAACTGTTCCCCCCCCCCCGCAGGGCCCGCCGACGCCGTGCCCGGCGCGCGTGGAGTACGCCACGCCGGTGTTCGCGCGCAACTACCAGGGCGTGTGGCGCTACGTCGTGCAGATCCCGTACGAGGGCTACTTCACGCAGACCGTCGAGGTCACCAGGTCAGCCCCGGCTTAGTGCTATTTCTTACAGCTCGGACTGTTTCTACCAGTGCTCAGAAACCTGGTTCATTTCTGTAACCAGCTCGTCAGAAATACCATACGCCATTAGCGGACTTTACACAGGCGTTCTATCGCGCGTGAAACAGGTAATCGTGTGCGAAAGAATGCGCGTGTAAAGATGTCGGAGGGGGAAGGGATAGACCGCGCGATGAGCTCCGCAGTAGTGCGCGCAATCGCGTGGTTCGAGGTTGCCTTTACACGTAAAGTTCTTTCGCGCGCGCTACAACAAGATGGCGGACATTCGCACGTGGAATAAGGAATTAATAGTAGAGCTATTAGCAATGTACAAGTCTTTTCCGTGCCTCTGGAAAATAAGGTCCGAAGAGTACAAAAACAAAAATCTTAAAGAGGAAGCGTATAAAAAAATTGTTGACTATGTTAAAGAAAAAGGATTTCCAAATGCCAATCGAGATTTTATAGTCAAAAAATTTCAAAGTTTAAGAGGGTCCTTCCGGAAGGAACTAAAGAAAGTTGTGGATAGCCAGCGTAGTGGAAGAGGAACAGATGACGTGTAGGTACAAGTCCTCCCTCTGGTACTACGATAATTTACTCTTTACTAAGGACCAAGAACTACCTACTAACAGTATATCTAACATTGATGAAGATCTAGAGGATGAAAGCCGTAGTAATGATGACTTTCATCAAAATGTTATTCCGACTAATGAAGGAGCTATAACAGAGATTGGACCTGGTGGAACTGGGCAGCAAAGTAAAGTCGTGAGTACATTTTATACCATCAAAAACGTACATGTGAAAATGGAAGCCAAGTTCAATATTAAGACTTCACCGACAAAAAAAAAGAGATCTAAATGGGTGCCAAGTTTCGTAGATAATCCTGATTTTTATTTATTAAGAAGCTCAAAATTTTTCTCGACTAGTTTTTTACCAGCAAGTCAATTGTTTCAAAGAGTAAAATTTTGAGCTTCTTAATAAATAAAAATCAGGATTATCTACGAAACTTGGCACCCATTTAGATCTCTTTTTTTTTGTCGGTGAAGTCTTAATATTGAACTTGGCTTCCATTTTCACATGTATGTTTTTGATCAGATTTTATTTTTTTGTTTATTTCATGTACAATAGTTTTAAAAATACTATTATATAATTTTGAGTATTTTTTCAAGTCGCTTTTTTAGTTTTTAAGCTCTTCCACATGAGACCATGCGATCTTGCCAATCAACACTTCCATCTGTATTAAAATATACTTTATATTGGTCCCTGTTTCGTTTAGCTTCCGAAGTGATTTGGGCGTGGGTACGTCTTTGGAGATTAATTAATGGAACAGAATGTTCAAACCCCTCCCCATGTTGCTGAGGGTCTGTAGGAACTTCATCCCTTGCGAGATTAGAAATAGAATATAAGTTACTGCGTTTACACAAAAAATTGTGTAAAGTGCAAATAGCAAGGATAACGTAACAAATATTGTTGTGACTTTTAATATTTATAGCCGTTTGTAATATCCTAAACCTAGCTGAAATGATTCCAAAGGCATTTTCAACTACATTACGAGCCCTTGACAGTCTGTAATTATAAATCCTTTTTTCGTAATCTAGTTCTCTCTGGGAAAAAGGTTTGAGAAAATTTGGTTCTAGTCCGAACGCTTCATCACCCAAAAAGACGAAGTTAAAGTTCTTTACGGTATCGTTGTTTTCTGGCAAATTGAGATCACCACATTTCAGTTTACTATAAAATTCTGTATGTTCTAATACCCCTCCATCGGACATTCTTCCATTTTTACCCACGTCAACGTACAAAAACTCATAGTTAGGGCCAACCAAAGCCATCAACACGATGCTATAAAAGTTTTTGTAATTATAGTAAGCGGCTCCGGAACCCGGCAAAGGCACAATGCGAATGTGTTTGCCATCCATTGCACCTCCGCAGTTGATGAATTGCCATTTCATTTCAAATTCTTGTGCTACCTTAATCCATTCTTCCTTCGTAGACGGCATCTGAAAAATGGAATCATATAGAAATATACTTTTTAATTATATTTTTTTAGACTGACGCTGCTCCGACTGCAACGGCCTCGACACCTCAAAGAATGAAAAGGAAGGCTACAACCAACTACCAGGCAGAATTCTTCAAAGTCTGCACAGATACTCTGAAATCAACTAGCAAGGAGCTTTCGGAGTTTGACGTTGCTGGAATTAATATGGCCAAGAAATTAGCCAAAATGGATCCAGTGCAGGCAATTTATGCGGAATCCATAATAAATAATGTTCTACGCAAAGGGTTACTAAAAAAACTGACGGAAGATACTGATTTATGTGACAATGTTTGTAACAAGAGAATTCAAATTCAAACACCAATTTCTGTTGACTTACAATCGACAAGTTCATCGTACACATCACAGTCTATATTACAAAATTTTCCTTCTACCTCTAATGAAGAAATGTTCCAGGACCACTCCTTAAGAACTTTTTATGAATCTTCTAATTTAGATGAAGAAAACTAGGTTTTTAGAATATACCAGCACCAAACAGAAGAAAATTATAATTAAACTTGATTCTAATAATATAGCTTTTTATTTTGAATACGAACACACTTATTTACTTACCTTTAAATAATCCCGCCTCAAGCATTCATAAATAGCTCGACATGTTTCTGGTATTAATTTAGAAAGAGATGGAGCAGATATACCGGTACTGAATTTTAAATCTTCGAAGGAACGTCCTGTAGCGAGAAATCGTAGAGTTGCTGCTAAACGTGCTTCTGCACTAACACTCTCTCTCATAACAGTGTCTTGCTTTGATATTTTATGTTTGATTTTATCTAACAATATATTAAATAACTCATCATTCATACGCAAATAATTCTTGAAATCGTCCGGATAATTTTGTCGTAATTCTTGAATCAGTGGCATATGACAATATTGCTGTCTGTATTTCTTAACCCACACGGATCGTTTCTTCTTCTTTTTAAGTAAACTAACACCAACGAACATGATAACTTGCGCCATGATATTTCTTCTATCCATTGTTTGACCGCAACACTATACTGTTCTGCGTTACCTCAGTAAACGGTGTGAACTGCAGACACTCCAACACGCGCCACTTTCGCAAGGTCTATCGCGCACGATTAGCCTTTACACGTTCGCTCTTTCCGTTTTAACAAAAACTGTTACGAGTAATCGCGCGCGAAAGAACGTTAACTTTAACAACTTCAAAAGCATAATCGCGCACGATTGTGCGTACAGGCTTACCGGCACGCAATCCTATACGCTCCTGAGAACGCGCGATAGAACGCCTGTGTAAAGTCCGCTATTCAATAATATTTTGAAATAAAAAGGTTCCTGCTCGAAATGACGGTTAATTCCTACCCTAATGTCTAGCTTTTTAGTTGCATTTTCGTTTGCCCAGTTTGAAGTCAAGCAGGCCTTATCATTTTAAAACACTACCTATAGTCGCCACGCCATCCAAATGTAGGAAGAATCAAAAACCAAAATAACTGGATCAATCTGAATGGATTCTGCTCCGAGCGAGCGTTTACGAACAACCTTGAATCCATTATACTAAACCGGTAAATTCCCGTTCCCATTGGTTTCAACAAATCTGTGGTCTGTGGCTTGAAATCGACCGTACGAAAAGCTTTACGACTCTTAGTGATAGAAGTCGTCTCATAGATCGGACTGAAGCTGGTAAGTTGAAGGCCCTGACGCTGTGTTGTGCCGGCAGGTGCATGCAGTCGCGCTGCCACTACCTGGACGGCGGCTGCCTGTCGTCGCCGCGCTGGGTGTCGCTGCTGGTGGGCGAGCTGCACTACCCGCCGCCCGCCGCGCGCCCCTACACCGACCAGCAGGTGCGCCGGCGGGGACTAGTGGAACCGCTAACACTTAGCCCGCTTAAAATGCAAATAGTTAACAGTCTGTGAGCATTAAGAACGTGCTTCGGATTTGCACTTCTCTCTCACTCGCTCTTAATAAGAGCGTATGGGAGCGAGTGAGATACAAGTACAAACCCAAAGGATCTTCTAAGAGCTATCGCACTGTACGTTTTGTAACAGTTTCTGTGCAATGAAGAATTTACATGGTTTACTCTTGAATCATCTACATACATTTCATTGAATGTTTTATTTCGCCGTATTTTCATTTCATCGACGTGAAGGAGTTGTAAGTGGTCACAGGTCTAACCTAACCTAACCTAACCTAACTTGTAGAAGGTTTCAGTATTAGAGTTCGATGAAATGATACATTCGATCAAGTGAGTGTCGGCGATTCAAGGGGATCCCGAGTTGCCGTACATCATGCTCGTCCCGTGTGCCCTCAGTACCAGGAGTACCAGCAGTTCCTGCAGAAGCGCGCCGGCGCCGCGCCCGACGCGGGGGCGGGGGCGGGGGCGGGGGCGGGAGCGGGGGCGGGGGCGGGAGCGGGAGCGGGCGCGGGCGGCGAGCGGCCCGCGCACTGCGACGGACACGACGAGATGGGCTGCTACCAGGTACTGCATCATACATTTCATTCTGTCACTATTTACTGCGACAGAGTCTTTTATACCTACGTCTCAGCAAGGGTACAATAAAAAAATATACTTACGTCATTCCGACCACTAGTCCAAAGCGAGCGTAGCAATCACTGATAATCAGACCTAGGATTCCGCGGGGCAAATCTTCTTGACAGCTAGGGACTTCCTATATCGATAAACTCATTTATCGATACTAGTTCTAAATACTAGTGATCACACAAAGGTTTGCTTATTAAATGTTTTTTTTATTAAAAGAATATAATGTAAGTAAGTAACTACTCAAATTTCTCCTTCATTTTTGAAAACGTTTTTAAATTTTTACTTTTCTCAATTTATTTCTTCATGACGGCCATCTATTATTGTTAAAGTAGGTACACCACCAGTTTTTTTTTCCATTATCGTATATAATTTTCCCCTTTTTGTCCAAATATATTTTAGATAATGCAGACTGTACCTTCTTTACTATTCGCACTCCAAATTCTAGTGTCAGATTTGTTGATTGTAATTTCTTTATAGACTCTTGAATGATATTTAGATTTTCGGCAATAAATTTAAGTTCACCCTGAAGAGAAGATTTATTTAGTGCAGCCTTGGCTTTTTTAACTGCTTTCCCATCTGATGCAGAAAATGTATTCAGAACTCTTCTTATATCTTGAAAATATTTAGCCTAATAGTTTGCGGCTTGCAACCATGAGCCCCATCTTATAATGGTTGGTTGCGGCGGTAGAGGTACATTTGGCAACATGTTTTTAAATACATTGATTCTCCGGGGATACTTTAAACATACTGTGATGAAAGGTCACTTGACATTTGCTACAGTGTAGCTTAGACCCGCGTTTAATTATTTCGGGATGCTTTTTAAGCAAGTCTTCTATTTTTTGAAGAGGCATTATTTATTTTTAATGCTCAAATATAAAATATGTATTAAATAGTACGTCTTTACAAATGACAGTGTCATTGACAAGTATTGTTTCATATTAGTGTCTAAGTAGGTAAGTTACGTCTATTTAATTATCTGAAGAGGTTAAGATAATAGGTTTCAACTATTTTATAGTGCAATCGGTATTACGCCTTATCTATATGTAACCTGCCGATTATTTTAAAGATGCTACGTGTGAATTTCATACTTGTCTTCAGAACAAAATTAAAGTTACAAAAAACACACAATGTTGGGGGCGGTCACTAGTATATAGAACTAGTATCGATAAATGAGTTTATCGATATAGGAAGTCCCTAGCTGTCAAGAAGATTTGCCCCACGGAATCCTAGGTCTGCTGATAATATTCATTTATCTGCATCCATAACTTCCGTGTAATATAATATTTTGTGTTCAAAAAAATCGCCTATATTAAGAAATCTGTATCTATGGTTGTATTTTAATGTTAACATTAAAGTATCGATGCCCAATACAGTATGATATTGCATGTAGATAAATAATAGGGTGCGACTGTACACAAAATGAGGCATTAAAACACTGTTGTAATTTTATTAAGAAACTTTCCTGTCGGCTCGTTATCTCTCTCATTATTCACCACTCACAGAAACTAAGTACTATTTTGTTTCTTCAATGAATAATATTTTGATAAATAAATGCTTCTGAGACAAACCTTTATAAGCATCAGAACCCCGTTTAAAAATAATCCAACGGTCATGATCCTGATGGATGATGGATGATGGTTGCTGACCGGCGCGCCCGCAGGTGCGGCTGTACTACGACTGGTTCCTGGTGCCGGGCTCCTGCAAGTGCTGGCGCCCCGACTACTTCGCGCGCTACGTGCGCCGCCGCGCCGCCGGCGAGCTGTAGGCCGGCGCCTCCCGCGGCGGCCGATCCAAACGACCAACGTTGGCTGACTGATTTATATGTCTATTTATTTATTTATTGGCAGAACTTTACGTCCCCTGTATCTTATATTATAATGTCATCGCTCTTGTGAGTAACTTTTGAACAATCTGCCGATCATACGCTGAAATCACGTCCAAAGGCATGCAGAATCTCTTCAATATTAAGTTGCAATTTATATTTCCTAAAATAGCTTCATTTCTATTATCTCGACTATGACAGGTTTTTCTAGCTACAGACACTGCGAAGGATTTATGTTCTACGAGCAATCTGCTATATTGTATTTTAATATGAAGGTTCTGTTTAAAATGTAAATTATTTAAAAATACACAGTAGAATGTATGTACTTAAGAATGAACTTATTACTTAAGCTGTATTGAATCAAATCTATGCTTAATTAAGCGATCGAAACAGGGGCAGTCGAGACGATTGGATTTAAATATTCATTTCCTTCGTGTTGCATTTAACTCATTGTAATTATCGTAAGCAGCGATGCAGTCGTAACACCACTAATTAGTGGCATGTGCTCATGCACTCGCATTGTTTCTTGTTATATTTGTCAATGCGTCTCCTTACATGTTTATATGCATAAAAATAGCAATTAGAATATTTTGGCGTTTCTATGCTGAGCAGTGATTTTTCAATAAATTATTAAATGCATTGTCAAATATAACGACATCTTCGTAGTCTGTAAGGTAACATTGGTGCTAGGTGGTGCTCGTCCTCGCGCCTCGTGTCACCCGGAGCCCCACTAAGGGAGGGGGGGGGGGGGGGGGGGGGGGGGGGCGCGCCGGCGCGAGGCGGCGAGATCTCTTAATCGATTACTATTTAATATATTTAAACTCAATACCATTGCTTGTATTTAATGATTATATTTAAGGATTCGTTGTACGTATGGTAATTAGTAGATAAATTTGGCTCAGTGTGCATTTATTATTTTATAATTAGTTGTAAGGCCTTTAGCGAATATTCTACGAGTAAATAACAACAGTAAAGATTTAAATTATTTAATAAAGCACTGGAAATTGATGTAGCGTTTCGATTATTTCTAAAAACTAAGTACATGAGACAGGTAGGCTATACATTCCACTCGTCCGTCGATAGGAGAGATTATTACTAAATTCCAAAAGGACCTTCACTATATAAGAACGTAACTAACACGTTCTTGAGTCATTCTTATATACTATTCACGCGTGTAGTCGGTACACATCGTGCATCGTGATGGACCTACTTAGTCTACGAGGCACTACACGGGTTTCGGATGGGTGATCTACCATTACAGAAAGTGCTGTCCCTACTAAATTACAAATCTGCGAAGTGTAAAAACACGTACGTCCGGTTTTTACATTTTACAACCTCATTCACGCGAAAGGTCACTTTTAATAATTTACGACAAAAACTGCCATCTCTTAAATACAATTAGAACGTTTGTTAGTATAATTATTGCTTGACAAAGTAAATGCTATAGTTATTTTATTAATAATATTCTTAAGAAACCCTTGAATGTATATTGCTTTTGACCATTCTATACTACTGTAATTCTATTCGGAGAGATCGCTTCAGAAGCACTAGCTCCCCGATCCCTACACTCTAAAGATACTCCAGCCTCCACGGGAGCGTCCTGGGACTCCGTGGTCCCGGTATCCCCCACGCGTGAAGGTCCACCCGTATCCGGCACCAAGTTTTGGGTTTCTGGCGCTAAGCTTGGACGGTTATCGAACATTTGCCGCTGCCCGTTGTAGAAATGCACTGTTGGTTGCCCGTCCTTAGGGTTGGAGAAGGCGACGTAGCAGGCGGAGTAGGGCGGCGGAGGCTCGTCGCCGGGCCGCGCGAGGGGCTCCCCGGGCCGCTTGGGGACGAACAACCGCGCAGCGCACTGCGAGTACGGCGGCGGGGGGTCACCGCTGGGCGTCTCCGACGGGAACTCAGAGTTAGTGCCGCTCGGCTCGCTTTGCTCGTCGCCTCTTTGTCCTGAAATTATATAACAATGTATTTATTACATAGCTAGCTGTTGCCCGCGACTCCGTCCGCGCAGAAAAATAAAACATAGCCTACGTTACTCAGGGATAATGTAGGATTTTAACGGGGGAAGAGTTCTTGAGTTTATTCGTTACAAACATACAAAAGCACAAGAATACAAAACTTTCCTCTTTATAATATAAGCGTAGAAAACATTTCTGCTTATAAGTATTTAATTTAGATGGGATTTTATCGCAATACAATAAATTTCATTTTAAAGTCAAAAGGCCAAGATTAAGGAAACTTTGTCCTACGTTTAGAAAGGTAAGCTCGGTAACATCAATGTTATGTACATACCGAATAACATTGTTACGTTTGAGCGGAGTGGGTGGAGCACGGAACAGTTCGCACCTGGAGAGGGGGCCGATTTTTGACTTTCGTTTTCAATTCTACCGCTCGTATTTCGAAAAACGGTTCCACAAATTATGCTCACTGCCTAGTGAAACTTTCGAGTGTCAAAAATCGCCCCCCAGATCGAGAAGCCAACATGCCCTGGACCGGATGAAACATACAAGTTGGAGAGTGAACTAACCACTGGTGGCGAGGACCCGCGGCGTGAACCACTGGTCTGAGCGCCTTCTGAGCGCTGCAACATATAAAACCACGTTTAAACTACCTATTTATAACTAAATAACTTAACCTTGGATATCTAAACTGACACTTAATTGCCTACAACTTAAAAAATCGAACATTTAGGTACATTTTAAATGATGAATGCAGTAAAGCTGTGCAGAGCAGCCGGCTCGGACTAGACCCAAATAACACAGGACAGAGACAAATGGGCATGTTGGAGAAGGCCTGCACCCACCCAGTTCATAAAACACGTAATAAAACTAAAAACAAATTAAGTTTAATTTGCTTAATAGTAACGACATAGTACTACATATTTGGACACAAAAAGCCTTAAAAAAATAATGAAAATATATATATATATATATATATATTTTTTATTTATTTAGAACTCATACAGTCATATTCGAATACGATATCTTTAAACAATGTAAGTATCAAAAAAGACCTGGAGGTTCATTAAGAATACATAACAAAAAATGCGCAAGTTTAAACAAACACAAAGGAAAATGAAGTGAAGAATCAACTAAAGATGACAATATAAAATATATAGGATACTAAAACAATTTACTTTTTAATAACCTTTTAAGGCCAGTAAGTGAAACATGGAAAGGATCGATGTTACACAGTTTCTTATTATAAAATCTAGGAACTCGTCTGAAAAAGGTATGTCGGGAGTAAATTGTGCGGGCAAAGCGCACATGAAATAGAGGTCTAGGACGTAAAGGGTGGTGCGGTACACTGAAGTTAACTTTTTCTAAAAGATTTGGACACTGAATAACACTTTTAAAAAGCTTAAACATAAACATAACATCTAGAGTTTAGTTTGGGACTAGGTCAATTGGTGTGACATTGTCCCCTGATATTTATTTATTTATTATTATTTATTTAAATAAATACGGCGATTACTAAGGGAAGGAAGATTAAAATGCTTTGCAGCTGTCGCAGAGTTTTCGAAATAAAAACCTGTTCTGTAACCAAGCGATTTTAAGAAAATATTTTGAATTCTCTCTAAACGGTCAACGTGGACTTGATACTGCGGTGTCCATATTATAGAACCAAATTCAAGGACACTTCTAACAAAAGATGTAAATAGCAACTTATAGGTTCCAGGTCGCTTGAAGGGCTGACCCACCCGAAGCAGCATTCCTAATTTTTTATAAGCACGCTTACAAATATTATCTATATGAGTATTAAAGTTTAATTGTGAGTCCAAGGTGACACCTAAATCCCTAATGGAAGAAACGCGTTCTATATTATTACTTGATATGGTATAATTAAAAAGAATTGGATCATGTTTACGCGTGAAGCTAATAACAAAACATTTATCTGTATTAAGGAAAAGATGGTTATTAGGACAGTATTGGTAGAATTTATCTAAGTCTTCATGTAATAAACGGCAGTCCGCTTGCGAAGCTATAGATTTATAAATTTTTGTGTCATCTGCGTAGATGAGGTGTTCTGAGGATTGGAAACAAGTTGCCATGTCGTTGACGTACAAGATAAAAAGAAGCGGGCCAAGGTGTGACCTTTGTGGTACTCCAGAAGGAACGGGAAGAAAACAGGAAGTATAACCCTTCAAAGCAACAGCCTGACTTCGGTTGGTTAGATAAGATTTTATCCATCTGAGGAGGTCACCGTGTATACCGAGTTTAAGGAGTTTCATAATTAAAATACTGTGGTTAATTTTGTCAAAACATTTAGAGAAATCGGTATACACAGCATCCACCTGGCAACCAGAGCCAATACTGTTGATGACGAAATCAGTAAAGGTGAGGAGATTTGTGTCAACACTCCGACCCCGACAGAAACCATGTTGATTCAGCGATATGTGCTGGTGAACAGAAGCAACAATCTTATTACATACCATCTTCTCAAATATCTTACCAAAAATGTTAAGCTTGCTAATAGGTCTATAATTAGTTACTAAGTGGGCATCACCAGTTTTGTAAATAGGCGTTATGAGAGCTTTTTTCCACGTATCGGGAAAATGACCAGAGCACAGTGACTTTTTAAAAATTAGAGTTAGAGGAACTGTCAACTCAAGAGCACATTTTTTAATAAAGAGGGGATGAATCAGGTCAGTACCACCACCCTTCTTAATATCTAGTTTCTGCAAAAATTGCAAAACGCAGTCTTCTGTAATATCAATGGAATGTAGATCAAAAAATGTTTCATTTGAAACAAGTGAACAATCCGGTATAGCGGATGGGTCTGAAATAAAAACGGAGTTGAAATAGTCGTTAAATAAATTACTTATAGTGTGACCATCACTAGAAGTATCACCAAGATATGACACGATCAGGTATTCTGTTGGTGGGAAATTTTGATTTTATAAATGTCCAGAAATAAGATGGACATTCATGAATTTTATCTTCTGCTAAGGAAATATAATTATTGTAGCACTCGGTCGCCATTTTATGCTCTCTAGTCCTCAAAAGAATAAATTCTGCCTTGTCCAGTGGATTGCCATAAATTTTCCAACGCTTGTGGACAGACAACTTCTGCTTACGAATCTTTACCAGTCCACGAAAGAACCAGGGCGGGTAGCCATTATTTAAATTGACACTTTTGTGTGGAATGTATTCTAATATAAGGTCCCTAATAACTGAGTAAAGATAAGAAACAGACTCCTCAACAGACATGTTTTCCAAACTCGACCAATCACTCTCCAATAATTCCTTACAAATACGCTCATAGTCACCGCGGTGATATACTGGCTTAATAGACAGGTTTGGTTTTAATTGCGGAATATAAGTAAAAAGATTTAGGCCCAAGGAAATATTTAATGATTTATGCTGAGGATCTTGTACGGTTCGACACCGTACAGGTATTTCTGCTAACATCGCGCCCTACTTTTATTAGTCATGTAGGTAAACATAATTATTATGAATATCAATATTCTAAACGCACTTCACAAAACAATGTCAGAGACACTTGACCTAGCCGTTGAACTGTAACTTTTATTTAATAAACGTATTAACTTTATTATTATCTTTAACTTTCAAACTATACTTTATGTAACAGGAGCCATACTGAAACTCGGTAAAACTCCTACATAAATTTGGTCCTTCGAACCGGATCGAACCTTTGGTCCTTCGAGCCGGATAGTGTGTGTGTTTGTGTATCGGTTGCGGTAGCGTTCGGTTGGCTGGCCTCCCACAAGCGGGTCTCACCAGTGAGCTGAATAGACGCACTTACCGTGACTGAAGGGCACACGCGCTGGATAACTGCAGAATAGAAGATCGCGGAAACTTCGTTGTCTTCTTGTGTAGTGAACAGCAGTGGATCAACGGTCTGCTTATCAAACAGCAAAGGCAAACTGCCAGGAATACGGTTCCAGTCTAGAAGTATCATTCTGCTAATAACATGGCATTCACTGAAAAATATCAATTTGACGAAGGTAGCCGACCACCATCACCAAGTGGGGCTAACTGGCAGAACATACTTCAACAACAAAATAAATGTTTTGAGGCGATAAGAGCCCTCAAATCTAACTTCAAGAAGGATGGTCCCGGCAGAAGAACTCCTGAGTACCTAAAAAAGCGCCTAAATACTTTGGAAGGGTTTTGGGTGGAGTTTGTAGCCAACGACGACTTATTGAAACAGATGGAAAATAAAGAGAACGAATACTTCGTAGATGACATCTTCAACAAAACGAAAGTCACGTATGAGGCTTTAAAGCAGGAAATAATGACGTCGAATCTTGCATTATCTCTTGGGATGCAGACAACTCCGAATAAAATGGATGGCAACGCCCCTTCTCAGAGAGGGACGCTGACTGAATTAGTGCAAAAGGAAGCCGGCGCAGCCTCCGGGAGCAGTGAAGTACTATCCGAAGCGAGTAAGACTACGTTGCGCCAACAACTTTTAAACTTTAACGCATTAGAGAGAGCCATTTCAAAAATCGGTTTAGTGAAAATGGATGAGAAATGGGAGCTAGAGGACAGTCTTAACACCCTAAAAGCGAGATGGAATGCCATAGACAAGCTGCATTGGGAATTAAACTTCGTACTTGGAGAAAACTTGCCAGTCTACGGTAAAGAGTACTCGAAATGGGAAAACACTTACGACACTCTGAAGAAGAACATAAGCAAGAAAATTTGGGCGAACGCACACTATAAAGAATCGACACCAAAGATGGAACTCCCCGAGTTCGACGGTAACTACAACAAATGGGTGTCCTTCAAGGATTTATTTATAGAGACTGTGCACTCTAACCCGTTATTGTCAAAATCACAGAAAATGCAGCATCTCAAAGCAAAACTAAAAGGTGACGCGGAAAAACTTATACAACATCTTGCGATCAGTGCAGAAAACTACGACTCCTGCTGGGAGATAATACAACACCGCTATGAAAACAAGAGACTGCTATTTTCATCATATATTAATACACTATTGGGTCTCAATGTGATTCAACAACCTTCTGCATTCAACATTAAGAAAATGCACGATACTATCAAGGAATGCGTTAACGGTTTAACAAACTTGGGACTCGACATATCAACTTGGGACCCTCTTCTCGTTCATCTATTGCTGCCGAAACTCGACACAACGACCTACAACGAATATACTCATGACATGAAGAACCCAAGGGAGTTACCGGACCTTCAGGAATTAATTGATTTCCTAGAAGCAAAATTTCATCGCCTTTGAGTCCATGAAACATAATCAACAAAATCATAATAGCCACAAGCCTGAAAATCTACCGAAAAATCAAGGAAATTGGTATCAAAAACCTCCACAGAAGAGTTTCAACTTTCAAAACAAGTTTCACGAACCGAGAGCAACGACCTTTAAGAAGCCAGAAAAGTGGTCAAAATCACACTACACTACATTTAAATCATGCCCACTCTGCAAAAAAGGCCACGTTTTAATGTATTGTGGCACGTTTTTAAACATGGATGTTGCAACAAGAAACGAGAACGTAGCTAATTTGCAAGTATGCCGAAACTGCTTGTTTAGCCATAACGGAAAGGAATGTGTGTCGAACAAGAACTGCAAACTTTGCGACAAAGCACATCACACACTGCTACATAATGAAAACATTGAAAACATCAAAGGTCATCAACGACCAGCGAATCAACAGCCCTCAACTTCAACTCAACGATCAGCACATCACGTGAACACTGACGTCGAAGAAGTCCTACTCACCACCGCGGCACCGTCAAACTGATGGTTGTCAACATAGAGGGAAAGCACGTGATTCTACGAGCACTACTAGATCAGGGATCGCAAGTGTCCCTAATATCTGAAAATGCTGCACAAAGACTAAGGTTGCCTCGACGTAAACTAAGCGCAGTCGTATCGGGAGTTGGATCATCTGAAGGGAATATCAAGGGTTGCTTATCAATTGAATGTAAGTCATTACACTCAGACTTTACATTTACAACCGAAGTTCTCATCATGAAAAAACTTGTCAACAACTTACCGTCGGCAACCCTTAGAAACGCAAAATGGGATCATCTGGAGAACTTGAAGCTGGCGGATCCAGATTTTAACATCTCAGGACCCATAGATATCTTACTGGGGGCAGATGTCTATTCTCAAATAATTGTGGATGGAGTACTGAAGCGGGACACCGACGCACCAGTAGCACAGCAGACGAAGCTAGGGTGGATAATTTGTGGCAACGTAAAAAGATTCAACTGCCTTGTGGTGGTCAATGAATTACAAAACTTAGCAAGATTTTGGGAAACCGAAGAAATTAGCTGCTCTAACGAATCTACGGACAGCGATGATTACTGCGAAAAGCACTACGCCCAAACTACAGAACGTTTAAGCACGGGTGAATACGTCGTGAAAATGCCATTAAAAAGCGAGATAGAAATGAAATTAGGCAAGACTAGACCACAAGCGGTTTCGCAATTTCTTCAGCTAGAAAAGAAGATGGCTAGGCAGGAACATTTCGCCCAACGATATAAACAATTCATCACGGAATACCAAGAACTAGGTCACATGGAACCGGCAAAAGGGTCAACGTCCTCTGGTCTTCAAGCCTACTTACCCCACCATGGAGTAATACGGGAGGGATTCTCAACTACAAAACTACGTGTAGTATTTAACGCCTCTATGAAAAGTGACACTAAATACAGTTTAAATGATTTGATGGAGAGAGGACCCAACCTACAAAAGGACCTCGTAACGTTGATCCTCACATGTTGAAGCAACACACATACACGGTCATGTTGTTGTGGATATAAATTCGATTCGACCGTCAAGGGTTCGATCACAAACGGGCTGAAACAATGCCAACTCGAGCACACGCTCAATCAAACAGCCAGGGTTTCCCAACAAGGGGACACCCCAGGGTTTCCTCCCAACAAGGGGACACCCAGGGTTTCCCAACAAGGGGACACCCTGAGCTACAAACGAGGCAACGCATAACGCTATTCGACCGGAGACACTACCCCGACGCACAGGGATGAGTTCCGTGAATTTCGCAGGCAAGGCACAAAACATGACCTGCTGGATAAAAAGTTGGAACTTCTAAAACAAAATGAGAAACTGCCAATTGCCGATATAAGTACCCATGACATCCACCAGTATCTTGTCTTGTATTTACTGGTGGTGGGAGCCATCGTGGCCGCAGTCTATATTCTCGTCAGACGCTGTCGGCAAAGAAGTACTTCGATTACCAAGCCGACAGATCCCGAGGACCCGCAGGTGCCACGAAACGAGCCAAAGAAAAAGAAGAAGCTACACGTGTCTGCACGGGCTGGACAGCCGCAGAAGGAAGACCATGAGATGCAAGAAAAGGAAAATCCCATATACCAAAAAATTCGACGTTCGAAACGAATGTTCAATTTGGATTCTGAATAAAATATTTAATTTGCAATTGTACAGATAGAGTCTCTTTGACAATGTCCGTTTGCCTTTATTATCTTGGCTCGCCCCTGGCAGCATGTACGGTTCGACACCGTACAGGTATTTCTGCTAACATCTCGCCCTACTTTTATTAGTCATGTAGGTAAACATAATTATTATGAATATCAATATTCTAAACGCACTTCACAAAACAATGTCAGAGACACTTGACCTAGCCGTTGAACTGTAACTTTTATTTAATAAACGTATTAACTTTATTATTATCTTTAACTTTCAAACTATACTTTATGTAACAGGAGCCATACTGAAACTCGGTAAAACTCCTACAGATCTTCTGGTGTTAGCGGGGAGGGACTGGCGACTACCTCGCAGTCTACGTTGGCCATTACCAAGTCTAGTATTCGCCCATTTACATTATAGCATGAATTAAACTGGTTTACCCCCGTTAACGCGACAAAGTCAGAGAGAACGATAATAGTTGGGTCGTTACTAGCATCAAAAAGAAGCCGGTTTGAGTCCGCACATAAGGACCAAGAGGCATAGGATATGTTGAAGTCACCTAGGAAGACAAAAATATCATCAGGATAAGCCTGCATTAATCTAGCAGCGTTGTCGAAAAAACAACGTAAAGAATTTAGGTGGCAATCATTATGTGGAAAATAAACACAGGCAATATGCAAGCTAGGGCGGCGCACACGCGGGGCACGGGGGGAGTGGTGCGCGGCGTCAGCGCCGGCGCAGGCCGATGGCTCCACCGAGAGCCATAACTCCTCATGCCGCCGCGCCGCACACCACTCGTCGCGGCGCGTCACGCGGAGCCCGCGGCGCGCCGCGACCAGCACGCCGCCACCGCGCTGCGCGGCGCGTCCCGTGGGATCCCGCCTATACACATCATACCTTCCATCAAAATATTCATTGCTGAAAAAATCAGGGTTAAGCCAGGTTTCAGATAAACATATTAAATCATACTGAGAATTTATGACCCCTGCCAAAAAATAATGAGATTTAGTCCGCAACCCCCTAACGTTTTGATAGTAAATGGAGATGTTATTATTAGCCATTAACATGTTTATATAAAATAAAACAGACATTATAATAATTGTAAGAGACTGTTCCCATACCTTTTCCAAACAAGTATCCATAAGTACAATTTATAGTGTTATAAGTATTAGAGAAAGTAATAACATACAGCGATAAATAGTTACGCATTAGGTATGTTAAAGATTTAAAAAATAAGTAGGCTACGTAGTAATACATATTGCTATCACTTTGACTGCGACAAAACAACAGTAATTTTAATGAGAATAGTCACTTCAATTTTCCTAAATCAGAGTCGTTAGCGATAAGGAAAACCTTAGACTTATCGTTCTTTCGCATGAATATTTTGCATTGCTTCACCCACAAATAATTGAAATTTATCTCATTTTTCTTGTCACGGGCCCGTTTAAGAAGCATCTTATTAACGGATGTGAGATGTTCGTTAACATAGACGGCGACCGCCGGGCCCGGCAGGCCGGCGTCGGCGCTGGAGAGGCCCCGGCGGGCGCGCGCAGCTGCCACCAACTCGTCCTTGCGGTGCCGCTGGCAGAACCGAACGACGATTGCAGGAGGCCTGGGATCAGCCCGGGCCCCATTGCCCACTGACGACAAGAATCGGCGCACGCGATGAATCGAGTCTACGTCCATCTCTCGTAAAAAAAGCCTACTGTGACAGAGATGCTACTCAAAATGGACATTAAGTTCTCGCCATCTCTCTGAGGAACACCGCTTATTTCAATATTATTAAGCCTCCTGAACTGGTCCCTGCTGCACTCATTTGCTTTTAAAGCAGCAAATTCGGTCTCCAGCTTCCTTAAATCGGTCTCAATAGACGGTAGACGATCGACCTTGTTTTCTGCGTCGGTAAGTCGCGCGTTGAACTCCTCCAATCTGGCTTCTATTAAATCGAACTTTCCCTCTATTTTTGTAATACCAAGATTGGCCTGGTCCAGCCCGTCTTGCATTTTATGCAATTGAGATTTGAAGCCCTTAATTTCCTTAACTAATTCAGTTAGCGAGTCACTATTTTCCGATTGACGGCACGGTAGACACCGCCAACTGGCCTTTTTCTCTGCAGTCATCCTCTTGAAAGTGGTTTCAAGCAATCCTGAGCACCGAAAGTGATAGGATCCCTCGCATTGGGAACACAGTACATCACCATCACCATCAAAATTAACATTGCACTTTTTGCACGACGACATGATTGGCCCGCTCGACCGTAACTAGTCCGCAGTAAAGTTCAAATTCGAATGTACCGAATTAACTACGCAGTTAAGTTATAACGACAGTACGCAGTCAGTTACAGTTTATATTTCGAACCAAAAATTTAATTAATAATAAAGCATAGGGATTAAATTGTTTCAATAATACTACTTTAAATGTTTTAAATTTTGACGTGGTCTACGACAAGGCGGCGATTAATCGAGAATATCGGGTTGGGGTATAGGTAGCAAAGGGGGCGCAAGACTGAATTTTGTTTTGATGGAAGTGGTGTCATTATAACACCTATTTTTTATGATGCTATCGTATAGAAGACGCTTAAATAAGCGTGTTTTGTATAGGCAACTTTTCTCTAAACTTGATATTTACCGAGATATTAGGGGTTCAAATGTCAGTCATTTTGAAGTGATCTGGGACTTAGAAAATTTTTGGAGTAGTGAAATTGATGTCAATATATAACCCTCATTTTTGTTAATAAATCCTATAAAACATGGTAAAATAAGCATGTTTTGTTATATAAACTTTTTTTCTCCGACCAATATTTACCGAGATATTGGGGTTCAAAGGTCAGTAATTTTGAAGGGCTAAAATTTTGGAGTCGTGTAATTGATGTCAATATAACCCCTCATTTTTGTTAATAAATCCTATAAAACATGGTAAAATAAGCATGTTTTTTTTAGTTATATAAACTTTTTTTCTCCGACCAATATTTACCAAGATATTGGGGTTTGAGTGAAGTGGTCTTATTATAACACGAAGTTTTTATGATGCTATCGTATAGAGGACGCAAAAATATTGATCATTACCGAGATATTGGCTCCTAAATGGACATTTCCACACAAGTCCGAATTTAGGGCTGTCGCTGGTTAGGACGCGTGCCGACACTGCGCGCCCTAGAGTGTTTTTATAGAGCCGGAGATACGGAAAATATGGATCGTAGGAAAAAAAGTGAAAGAGCAAAATATGTTTCTTTTAGCATGATTTACTGGATTCATTCATAAAAATGTACTTAGTGTTATATTGACCTAAATTTCGCGACACCGAAAATTTTGTAAGTCCCAGTGAAAAAATAATTTTTTTTCACCCTCTCGAAACCCCCCCCCCCCCCCCTATCACCCCGCCCCCCAATACCTATATATAGTTGCGCTCCTTTTGCTATACTCGTATAACCGTATAACCGTATCTCACCGCATAAAACACGAAGTTCAATGTCAATAACAATAGGTAACAGAATATTATAATAACAAAACAAATAATTTTAACACAACAGAAACAAAACAACAACGCCAAGGCCGAATTATAAAACAACTGCAGTAGGTAGTTACTTGTTCGCACGGAATAGTAGAAACGCAACTGATTCAATTCAACTGAAATGACAGTGACTGACCGTTGGGTGGGAGTCAAAACTAAGTTCGAAACATTCGAACTATCAACCAAACCAACCCAACGGTCTGGCAACGCCGCGGCCGGCCGCCACACGCCAAAACCCAAACCGAGCACGCAACGTCGCTTTCATCGCTCTTTAGTTTTGAGTAACACAACTTTTATGATTTTTTACTGATCCAACGTGAATGCAAGTTCAAATCCATTATCTAACACTAAAATCAACTTTTATTCGAAACAATTTGTTTTTTTTCTTTATATAGTTTTGTTTATTTTTTGAGTATTTTAAATTCTTATTTTAGTTTGTGTATATTTTTTTGGCCACATTCAACAAAAAGCTTCAAAACGCCTAGTCATAGTTTAAGAGCAAACATTTAGTTCATCGTTTCACTAGGAGCACATAGGTTTTGAGTCTATAATCTGTAAATTCTTATTAAAGCTAATATATTCAAGTTCACGCAACACATTAAATCCGTAAAAAGAAGTGTGGAAAGTTTGGCTGCAAACTAAATCGCCCAGCCGGAATAAAACGAATACGAACTTTTTAAAAACGGTTCATTTAAAGTGGTATATAGAGCTTACTATCAGTTAGATAACTATATTAATGAGTCAGAGCAAGACTTGAGGATATATGTCTTCAGATTATCATAATTTAAAACTGCCACTTCCTATATTTTTCCCAAAAAGTTTATCCAAAAACACCTCGATTTCGTAATTTTGCCCTACCCTTCGCCTTAAAGGCATTTAACAATAAGCGCTGCTCAGTGCTCACATATTAGATATATTTCTACTCAAAATGCTTAAAATTAACCACAATTTCAGTAATAGCTCATACTAGTTACTTAAAAACGTCTTTATCATCTACGAAGTCATTTATAGTATAATATGCATTACCCAGCAAGCAGCGCTTAATGCGAGACTTAAATTTAGTGAATGGCATATTGACAATATCGGTAGGTATCTTATTGTAGAAGCGTATACAGTTCCCCACGAATGATGTGCTTACTTTACGAAGACGGTGACCTGGGACTACGAGTTTATCCTTATTTCGCGTGTTGAGCTTGTGAACGTCACGGTTATGCCTAAATTCATGTATGTGTTTGCGAACATACATGATATTTTCAAAGATGTACTGCGACGCGACAGTAAGAATATTAATTTCTTTAAATTTATCTCTGAGTGAGATCCGTGAACCCAGCTGATAAATAAAACGTATAGCCCGCTTTTGTAATATAAATATGGCCTGGATGTCAGCCGCTTTTCCCCACAACAAAATCCCATAACTCATAACACTATGAAAATAACTATAATACACCAGTCTCGCTGTCTCGACGTCTGTAAGTTGGCGGATACGCTTTACTGCATATGCTGCAGAACTAAGTTTACCCGCAAGGGTGGATATATGCGAATTCCATTGCAGTTTTGAGTCCAAGGTAATACCTAAAAATACTGTTATAACTTCGAATCCCATTGTCTCATCCTTTAGTCTTATACTATTCCCATTCACTCCTATCACATTTGATAAAGAAAATTTCATACACTTGGTTTTCTTGGCATTTAAAAGTAAGTTGTTGGCTGTAAACCAGTCAACAGTTGTTGACAACGTGTCATTTATGTCATTAAAATTTGCCTGTTTTCTATCTACTTTAAATAAAAGTGAAGTGTCGTCGGCAAATAGAACTATTTCATGTTTGTCGCGCACAACATAAGGGAGATCGTTGATATAAATCAAAAACAAGAATGGGCCCAGAATTGAGCCTTGAGGCACTCCCATAGCAACAGCTGATCCCGGGGATTGCGTTCTGTTTATGTCCACCCGCTGAGTTCGGTGAGCAAGGTAAGAAATAATAAGATTAAGGGCACCGTTTTTGATACCGTAGTAGCTTAGCTTCCGCACTAACGTAACGTGATCAACACAGTCGAACGCCTTGGATAAATCACAGAAAACTCCAATTACATCTAGTGATTTTTCCCAGGCATCAAAGACGTATTTAATTAGGGTCGAACCGGCATCTGTAGTTGACCGTCCCTTGGTAAATCCAAATTGACTACTATGAAACAACTTATTCTTATTAAAATGTGAGGATATTTTTGGTTGAGAATTATTCTTTCGAAAACTTTACTCAGTGCTGGCAGTATAGAAATTGGTCTAAAATTTGTGGGGTCTGTTCTTGCCCCTGACTTAAACAAGGGTATAATCTTACTATGTTTCATCAGATCGGGAAACACTCCAATGTCGACACACTTGTTAAATAATGCAGCCAGATATGGTGCAGTTAATTCTAAGACAGACTGTAGTACTGTGATGGAGAGGCCCCAGAGATCTTCAGTATTTTTTAGATTAAGTGACCTAAAAGTTTTAATTACAAAATTGCTCCATTTCAATACACGCAATCTCAATGTGACGTTCAATGGACTTCATAACAATATCTTTACAAAATTATCAAGGATCCCCCGGCTGCAAGATTGCCTAGCAAACATGCTAACTATTTTATGATTATTAAAATTAAACATGCACTCATAACCTTTAAGCAATGCTCAGTAACACATAGAACGTGTATATTTTCACTATCCATAAATAAACCAATTTTAAGTTCCTTACTAGAAAATCCCTGTATATTCTGAAATTCTGATGAATAATATTTATTACATTACCACCCAATTTATTTGTAATGCTCGTCGGCCTGTGGGCAGGCACGGGGCCGCCGCGGCCGCGACTGTCGCCGCGAACGCCGGCAGCCGCGGCCGTTGTCGGAACTGTCAGTTTAAATCAACTGGCAGCTCCGGCGCAGAGCCGGCGCTAATAAAACTCAGCGCAGGCTCCGTCCTACAGTTATCACTCGCTATGCTAGTCATAACGGGGTCTAAAATATTATATGCTAATAACTTAGCACAATCATCTAGGTACCTACTTGGTAAATAACAATATTTACGCGTCAAGTCGAACTTGTTTACAAATTTATTGGTATCAAAATAAGAGATTTTAGAGTTATATAAAGCTATTTTATATAATATTGAGTTAAGATCTATATCTTTTGTTCGTTTCCTGAGCGAGAAAATAGTCGATAGCTAATCGCTTCCTCGCCGGCCGTGGGACGGGTGCCCAGCATGCATCGACCTCACGCTTGAAGACGCTGCGGTAGAGGCAGCGCTCGAGCGCGCGCGCCAGCAGCAGCAGCGCCGCCAGCGCCAGCACCGCCGCGCCCGAGCCGGCCGCGGGACGGGTGCCCAGCATGCATCGACCAGTTGTTTGTGTGTGACTCACGCTTGAAGACGCTGCGGTAGAGGCAGCGCTCGAGCGCGCGCGCCAGCAGCAGCAGCGCCGCCAGCGCCAGCACCGCCGCGCCCGAGCCGGCCGCGGGACGGGTGCCCAGCATGCATCGACCAGTTGTGTGTGTGACTCACGCTTGAAGACGCTGCGGTAGAGGCAGCGCTCGAGCGCGCGCGCCAGCAGCAGCAGCGCCGCCAGCGCCAGCACCGCCGCGCCCGAGCCGGCCGCGGGACGGGTGCCCAGCATGCATCGACCAGTTGTGTGTGTGACTCACGCTTGAACACGCTGCGGTAGAGGCAGCGCTCGAGCGCGCGCGCCAGCAGCAGCAGCGCCGCCAGCGCCAGCACCGCCGCGCCCGAGCCGGCCGCGGGACGGGTGCCCAGCATGCATCGACCAGTTGTGTGTGTGACTCACGCTTGAAGACGCTGCGGTAGAGGCAGCGCTCGAGCGCGCGCGCCAGCAGCAGCAGCGCCACCAGCGCCAGCACCGCCGCGCCCGAGCCGGCCGCGGGACGGGTGCCCAGCATGCATCGACCAGTTGTGTGTGTGACTCACGCTTGAAGACGCTGCGGTAGAGGCAGCGCTCGAGCGCGCGCGCCAGCAGCAGCAGCGCCGCCAGCGCCAGCACCGCCGCGCCCGAGCCGGCCGCGGGACGGGTGCCCAGCATGCATCGACCAGTTGTGTGTGTGACTCACGCTTGAAGACGCTGCGGTAGAGGCAGCGCTCGAGCGCGCGCGCCAGCAGCAGCAGCGCCGCCAGCGCCAGCACCGCCGCGCCCGAGCCGGCCGCGGGACGGGTGCCCAGCATGCATCGACCAGTTGTGTGTGTGACTCACGCTTGAAGACGCTGCGGTAGAGGCAGCGCTCGAGCGCGCGCGCCAGCAGCAGCAGCGCCGCCAGCGCCAGCACCGCCGCGCCCGAGCCGGCCGCGGGACGGGTGCCCAGCATGCATCGACCAGTTGTGTGTGTGACTCACGCTTGAAGACGCTGCGGTAGAGGCAGCGCTCGAGCGCGCGCGCCAGCAGCAGCAGCGCCGCCAGCGCCAGCACCGCCGCGCCCGAGCCGGCCGCGGGACGGGTGCCCAGCATGCATCGACCAGTTGTGTGTGTGACTCACGCTTGAAGACGCTGCGGTAGAGGCAGCGCTCGAGCGCGCGCGCCAGCAGCAGCAGCGCCGCCAGCGCCAGCACCGCCGCGCCCGAGCCGGCCGCGGGACGGGTGCCCAGCATGCATCGACCAGTTGTGTGTGTGACTCACGCTTGAAGACGCTGCGGTAGAGGCAGCGCTCGAGCGCGCGCGCCAGCAGCAGTAGCGCCGCCAGCGCCAGCACCGCCGCGCCCGAGCCGGCCGCGGGACGGGTGCCCAGCATGCATCGACCAGTTGTGTGTGTGACTCACGCTTGAAGACGCTGCGGTAGAGGCAGCGCTCGAGCGCGCGCGCCAGCAGCAGCAGCGCCGCCAGCGCCAGCACCGCCGCGCCCGAGCCGGCCGCGGGACGGGTGCCCAGCATGCATCGACCAGTTGTGTGTGTGACTCACGCTTGAAGACGCTGCGGTAGAGGCAGCGCTCGAGCGCGCGCGCCAGCAGCAGCAGCGCCGCCAGCGCCAGCACCGCCGCGCCCGAGCCGGCCACGGGACGGGTGCCCAGCATGCATCGACCAGTTGTGTGTGTGACTCACGCTTGAAGACGCTGCGGTAGAGGCAGCGCTCGAGCGCGCGCGCCAGCAGCAGCAGCGCCGCCAGCGCCAGCACCGCCGCGCCCGAGCCGGCCGCGGGACGGGTGCCCAGCATGCATCGACCAGTTGTGTGTGTGACTCACGCTTGAAGACGCTGCGGTAGAGGCAGCGCTCGAGCGCGCGCGCCAGCAGCAGCAGCGCCGCCAGCGCCAGCACCGCCGCGCCCGTGCCGGCCGCGGGACGGGTGCCCAGCATGCATCGACCAGTTGTGTGTGTGACTCACGCTTGAAGACGCTGCGGTAGAGGCAGCGCTCGAGCGCGCGCGCCAGCAGCAGCAGCGCCGCCAGCGCCAGCACCGCCGCGCCCGAGCCGGCCGCGGGACGGGTGCCCAGCATGAATCGACCAGTTGTGTGTGTGACTCACGCTTGAAGACGCTGCGGTAGAGGCAGCGCTCGAGCGCGCGCGCCAGCAGCAGCAGCGCCGCCAGCGCCAGCACCGCCGCGCCCGAGCCGGCCGCGGGACGGGTGCCCAGCATGCATCGACCAGTTGTGTGTGTGACTCACGCTTGAAGACGCTGCGGTAGAGGCAGCGCTCGAGCGCGCGCGCCAGCAGCAGCAGCGCCGCCAGCGCCAGCACCGCCGCGCCCGTGCCGGCCGCGGGACGGGTGCCCAGCATGCATCGACCAGTTGTGTGTGTGACTCACGCTTGAAGACGCTGCGGTAGAGGCAGCGCTCGAGCGCGCGCGCCAGCAGCAGCAGCGCCGCCAGCGCCAGCACCGCCGCGCCCGTGCCGGCCGCGGGACGGGTGCCCAGCATGCATCGACCAGTTGTGTGTGTGACTCACGCTTGAAGACGCTGCGGTAGAGGCAGCGCTCGAGCGCGCGCGCCAGCAGCAGCAGCGCCGCCAGCGCCAGCACCGCCGCGCCCGTGCCGGCCGCGGGACGGGTGCCCAGCATGCATCGACCAGTTGTGTGTGTGACTCACGCTTGAAGACGCTGCGGTAGAGGCAGCGCTCGAGCGCGCGCGCCAGCAGCAGCAGCGCCGCCAGCGCCAGCACCGCCGCGCCCGTGCCGGCCGCGGGACGGGTGCCCAGCATGCATCGACCAGTTGTGTGTGTGACTCACGCTTGAAGACGCTGCGGTAGAGGCAGCGCTCGAGCGCGCGCGCCAGCAGCAGCAGCGCCGCCAGCGCCAGCACCGCCGCGCCCGAGCCTGCCGCGCCCAGCCCCGCGCCGCGCGCGCCGCCCTGCGCGCCCAGCTCCAGCTCCTGTCGCAGCCACCACAGAGATCACTAACTATCTACATTTCTATGGTAAATATATCGAGTGGACCCCAAACTAGGCTGAGCCTGTATCTTAGGAAGCCAAGCGACGGCAGTTGAGATCAAATTAGAAAAAATAGTTAGTGACAGCCTTTGTTCACAGCGTTATTTACAAATGACTGCGAGAGAGGAATTGTGAGACGTATTTTCTGGTATATTTATAAAAAAAGATTAGGAGATTGATATCGCTTAATATAGCGATAAATTCCTGCGCGACGCATCCCTATCCGCAGCAGACACGGCCTTTGTTCAAATAAGGGAATTCAGGGGGAAGTGGGGTCGAGCGCAGTGACGCATGGGCTGCCGCTACCTCTTGCAATGTAGTGATGATTACAAAGAAAGCGGGGATCCTGCTAAAAGACGCTGCGGCAGGAATGCCTGAGACCCTTGCACCAGGTCAAGCCAAGAAAACAGCGCTGCACTACTGACTGTCGTAAGAGACGACTCAAAAGAGGCTTTCTGGTCGCGGGCGGTAAAATGAGTGGGGGAGATTATATCATTTTCAGACAGTGGCAACTCGTAAAAGTCCGTAATAGTACCTACGAGGAAATCCACTGATTGTTATTTTTTAAAGCACTTTTGCGGTTAGTGTTTTTTACTGTCACTGCTTCGGGTGATGGGTTGTGTGCCCCAGTGGTGGGCGCACATCCTACCCGCTGTTTGGTGATGCGACGGAGGCCGCACCGCACGCGTGCACGTCTTGAATGGTTGATGATCGGCTTATGACGTCGCGTCTTGACGTGGGACTTAGGCGCCTTAACTTGTCCTCCGGCGGTTTGCAGGTAAGGGCATTTAAAGGTTGTACTCACGCTGAAGGGATTGGTGGGGAGAGTGGGCACGTGGCGGCGCGGCGGGTCGAAGGGCAGGTTGAGGCGCGGGGGGGGGCCCTCCGGCTCGCGCGCCTCGCGGCCCTCGCGGCCCTCGCGCGCGATCCAGTCCCACCGCAGGGTCGGCCATGCTGTCAACCGTCCGTCCACCCTGTCAACATCACAGGCGTCATGTTAGAAAACCGTGTTAATATCCCGTGGATTGTCACATCGCATCGTGAACATCTCATGCGGGTGAAAGTGAAGACACTTTGACCAATATAAATGTGGTCTCACCAGTTTGTACAAGATCGAGGAGTTTACTTGCACTGGCCGATTTACCCCCACAATGAACCACAACATTGCGAAAAATTCTGATTTGAAGCAGGTTAACGAATAAAATGTTGGAAGTAGTAGAGGTCTCGATAGAATCTGCATGAGGTTCTACCGCCTAATCACTCAGAAAATAATTACTTAAGTCCTAACATTTCGGGAAACTCGTGATTGGCTGTGATGAAAGAAAGAGGAGCACGCGTACAGCACCAAAGTGACGTGATGGACAGATGCCATGAGCGCTAGGAAAAAACAGCTTTCTTGTGGTGCGTTCCTATATTAAAAGCCGTGGATAGAGTTCAATTAAATTCTTTGATTTATGGCTACTGTCCAGTGGGACAATTCTGCCACTCAATCAATTTTGGAAGTTACACGTGATCGGTGAAAATGCTTTTCCAGAAACAGATGCTGATTTATCAGGTGGATAGAGTTGCATGTCTCGTTAAATTTTGAGACATTTTTTACGAAGCTTATGTCAAATTTTAACGAGACGTCACAACTCTATCCACGGTTTTTAATATAGGAACACACCATTAGTGGTCACGTTTCTACCCTCAGTCTAAAAGAACCGGCGAAGAAAAGAAGAGAAAGTGCTGATAGGTCACCTGATGAGGTGTATCTGGTTGGGCGAGAGCCGCTCCAGGTGGCGCCCGCGCGCGCTCAGCAGCATGAAGCGCACGCGGCGGCGCCACGCCTCCCACCCTCCCTTCTCCTCCACCCACTCCGGGACCCACTCGCGTGGCCGTCTCGTGGGCATCTCTGCATCTGAAACCATCACACAACATACCGATAATTTACCTGGAATGGCTGGAATTCATGAATGGTCAGGATGTGCGAGTATGTTGTGTTCACGTCTCAGCCGGCGTCGGGCACAGAATGGATGGAACAGAAGTAGTTACGGCCCTACAAAACAACCTAAGTATTAATGTTGTTTGCACAGTCAGCTGCAGACAAAAGGATAACCCCCTCCTGGTAAGGATTGTTTTTTTACAATCGAAAAAAAAAAAAAAAAATCGATCCTTACCAGAAGGGGGGTGTCCTTTTCTCTGCAGCTGACTGTACTATGCCATTAGTTGTTCAAGCGTTTGTTTATATCCAGCGCCGCCATGTTACTTCTACTTTTTCCTTCTCTCGCTTTTGAACTGATGTGTACGTTCGCAAACAGTAAATGCGTTAATACAATTTTGGGTTTTATTTCATAAGTAAAAGCCGTCCGCTAAGACATAAGTGAAGAAAGACGTGCGCGCGGGAAAGAACCCCGAGATATGGTCCGTTATGTATGTCAGTCAAAGGTTGGACCTTGGGTCGACGGTAGGGAGTGCAATCCGGATTCGTTTTGTATGGGGAAATCCGGATTTTCATACAAAATAAATCCGGATTTGCTATCCCTAGTCGACGGAGGGTAACTAGAAATAATACAATGAAATCACTTGCACGAAATCAGTTTTAGTCGGTCCTAACCGACAGTTTTATAGATTTGTAGTACTATTTCGACCCAACTATAAATTAAAATGAAGTCTAAGTTGTTGTTAGCGTGTAAAGCTGTTTATGCGATTTTTCTAGTACGACATATAAATCTAAGCTTCAGTAAGTATGACTTCCAACGGAAATACTGCAAAAGTATGAAGACTGAAGCATGAAAGGAGATTATCTTGTTACATCTATGGGTATAATCGAGGAAGTCCAACGTTTCGGTTGCTATGGTTTCAAAATTCACACTGATTAAAGTCAGGTTACAATACATATTCTAGTGCGCCTTAAGCTGCAGTTGTCATCCTCAAACTTACCTGAACTTATTTGCTTAGAGATAATCACTTTCCTTTAAAACCGCACTTTGGTCGCACTGTATACTTAAGCTTGGCTACTCTTGTTCTAGTGATTCCTTGTCTTTAAATATAGGGGAAGTGACTTAGACTTAGCCCTTGAAGGAGGTAATCTCCGAGTTCGCCGTTAACCTTGAGCCGACGGGCGCGGGGCGCTCGGCCGTGTTGTGCCGTGCGTGGGTCGATGTAAACACGGCGCATCGCGCAGGCGCGAGCGAGCGCCCCTTGCCAGCTGACAAAAAAATCGGATTTTATTTCAATTTCATTTAAATGATGATTTTGTATTTATTTGATTGCGTTAAAAACTTACATAAATTTGGTGGATCATAATTTTACCATGCGGTCATTTAATCTATTACGTAGTAAAAGATGATTTGTTAGATACTTACACAAATTGAAGTATGACACGCAGTGCGTATTTTATCATTATTTTGTTGAATGGCAAATTGCGTTTTGTGTATGAAATTTGTTTGAGCTAAGTTTAAGGTTTTGGTACAGTCAGCAACGAAACTTGCCGAACAAAATAACGTTACAAAAGATACTAGACACATGAATTGTACATAAGTTACTGAACATAGTTACTAACAAAATTCCATTTACATTATAAATTTTCCAAAACAGCTATACAGTATATTTCCAAAAGTGGCTGGACAGTATATTTCCAAAAGTGGCTGGACAGTAGACTTCCAGAAGTTGCTGGACAGTATATTTCCAAAAGTGGCTGGACAGTAGACTTCCAAAAGTTGCTGGACGTAGTATCGTCTAAAAGTGATTTGTTAGATCATGCCCGGACCAATTTTCGAATTTAGACTGATGTGTTGAATGACAATCACCGAAAAAAGTACAGCACTGTCATAATGATACATTTGTCTCTTCCATTTTGGTTGTGTCATCATTGACATGTCATTTGTTTATGCCAGCCTCTCGCGTCTTACACTTTTTTACTATTTTAGATTTTAGCCAACTTCAAAAAGAGGAGGTTCCCAATTCAATTGTGTTTCACGTTATTTATGAATAGATTTTACGATTTTTTTTCTTTAATGGATAAGTTGCACTCCAAGGGGTGGTGGTGGCCCTATTCAGGATTGTAGAAGTCAGTTTTATAAATTTTCAATTTAATAGTTTTACTTCATACCACACACAAGGTTTTCTCGCGGTGTTACTTGTAGATCGTTCCTATAGCTCCAATTTATAGCCACTGAAATATTTGATAGTAACATGACTGAATTCAATTATTAATATCTACTTACGTCTATAACATAATTTCAAAAGTAAAAAAAAAAAAAACCTTGATATCGTGTTCTCAGAAATGCGTATCGATCGAACTGTAGGATCGAAAATATTGTTCTACCTGTCGGCTATTTATGTGTGATTGTACTGATTGTACAGGTATTTATGACCTTGACTGAACTAAAATGTTCAGCGACTTTTGAAGATGACTGTACCGAACATGATATTTAAATGATATACCTTATTGCCTTAGTTATAATTACTCATGTGTGTCGGGCTTACCAAAATCGAGTCCTATGAAGAGTAAGCACTTTATGTAAAGTGGCTCTATGCTTAATATTTTCTCTAATAAAGAGTTTTGATATTCCTAATCTTCGTAGCCTTCTAGTTTATGTCAAGCAGTATTTCAAGAGATTTTTCCGTTGAACTGTTTGTTTTCCATTAAACCTTATTTTTTGACAAGTAATCAATTATCAACTAAAAAAAATATTCCAATACAGAAATACTTATAAACATTAACTCGACCTCAGTTTCTCAGAACGTTTCTTTTGGACCCTGTATAATTGGATTAACAAATACTGGATGCCGGTCCGGCGACAAATTTATACAATATCAGCGGATTTATGTAGTCAGTCATGTTCAGCAAATTTTGATATTTTACAGATCAGGCTCATTATGTAATTAAATATGTTCAGGAAGTTTTGAGTAGTATACATATCAGTGGATTTATGTAGTCAGACTTGTTCAGCTAATTTTGATATTTTACAGATAAGGCTAATTATGTAATTAAACATGTTCAGCAACTTTTGTAAAAATAATGTACATCGACTTTTGGTATTCCCAAATGTCTACAGAGATTTGTACAACAGCCTGTTCAGTCACATATGGACCTTAACAGTGTGCAGGTGTTTTGTAAATTTGGATGTGTACCAATAGACGTCAACGGGCACAACACGTCGTAAAGTATTTACGCTTTATAGTAACGATGGTGTTTATTTTCCTTTAAAAAACGTAAAAAAACACTATTATTTTACAATTTTCGATGGGTAATTAATAGCTGTAGTTATTTATTTTCGCTTATGTCAAGCTGGTTCTTCGCAATTGTTGACTATAGCGGCTGCCAGCCTCTCCTCATACAATGTCAAAGTAAATAGCAAAATTAAAAGGCTTGATATACTGACGCAACTATACGCAAATCAAGTAAGAGTTCTTAATACAGTCAATGTAAGCAGGGTTTGAATCACATGTTATCCTATAAATATTTCTCCAAATGGCAATTTTTTTCACTCAGTACTGCATGACAATGTATGTATACTGCGTGTATAGAAAGCATAAAATAAAGTCTATATGTTTGTCTATTTGTCTGCCAAATTCTCTTAAACTATGCAAAAGATTTTGATGCGGTTTTTACCATCGTATACGTGTAGGTATCCTCTTTATTTTCTTTATCTTTAAGTAGTGTAAAACAAAGTCGTCTTCCGCGTCTGTTTGTCTGTATGTCCGCTAACTTCAAATGAACCACGCGACGGATTTTGTTTTGATGCTATTTTCACGTGCATCAGTTAGGTAACTTTTCCCGGAATGTTTTTATGTATCATATCATAATAACTTCTGGGTAATGTCTGGGTATTACAGAAAATTCAAAAACTAAAGCGAAGCGACGGCGGGTCGCTAGTATTTGCATAAAACACAAATTCCGGCTAGGCAGAGGCAGGATAGGTTGCTACTTGCTAGTACTCACTAGTATAAATGATTAATTTATTAAATCACTAACAATACAAAAAACCAAAGGTCATGCCGCCTGTTGGCTTCTGCAACTCTCGTCAATTTTACACACACACATCACACATACCCTCACGCCTGCATTCCCAGAGAGTGGTAGGCAGAGCTACAGAGTTACCTACAATTTTAAAACCTTGATGATAATTCAGTAACCACATTTTGCAAAAATAGGCCAGCATATTAGTGACAGGTTGAAAGCCGATCGTCTAACAGTACCACAAGTCTATATTAATGTTGTCGTCAATTTTATTGTTTTTGAAAATTCCCAAACATCGCACTTTATTCCCTACTTATGGAAAATCCCGTCAGTCCCGATTATGGGGTCATTAGGCGAGGCGCAGATCGCGGTGGGCGGGGGCGGGGCGGGGAGGATCGATGGCGGCCGCCACTCCGGCGCCTCGCGTCGGCCGGGACTCACTGGAGGACCACCAGGCGCGACAACACTGGTCTTCTTTTTTTTATATCTTGGAGAAGGCAAATAAGGCAACCAGCGCGGGCCACCGGGTGATTACGACTAGGATCTGAGACCCATTCAAATTTCCAAACTCAAGACTACAATCCTAAGACTGCAATAGCGATACCATTTCACTTGGTATGTGTCCTTTTTCACTATTGCCTTGGACTTGTGCACTGAGTTTTTTTATATATTCCTAATATCATCTTGAGATCGCTCGTTCCCATAAAACCATAATTGCAAAATATCGAATTGCCGATTTACCCGTGTTCTGAAATATGAAATACCCAAAATACCAGACTTTCTTTTTACCCATCCATTCTATAACTGTGATATGACTGTTGGTAACCTGAATAAATAAATAAATAAATAAATTTCAAGGGACCAAGATAAAATGCCTCTGCCAGTTATTTCCCCGATTGTTTTATCCCCACGCCGGATCATAACAATGTAAACACTGCTGCTTGGCGGTAGGTTAAAAGATACGATATGGTGGTAGCGATGCGGACGGCCCTGCGCCCCCAACCAATTTCACCACTTATCTTCTTGATATGTATTACAAGAATCCAGCAAAGTGAGACCGCGGCCGGGAACTAATAAGTTCAGGATAGTTCAGGTTAAGACCAATATTCCACTCTCTCATTCAACACTCCATTATGTTGAGATATGACCAACTAATAAAAACTTACTCTCGTCTCGATTCAATGTAATATTACAGTGTATCATCAGTGTGTCATCATCAAATCTATTAACGTTTTATATTAAGAAAGGATTATCTTTTACATTCTTACTTATTTCAAAAGTTTCATTATCTTTTCGGTACCTACGTAAAAGTCGATTCCCAGCATCTCCACCTCGCCATTCGTTTGATTTGCAAAACATACTTGAATAACTTCTTTATTTGTACAGGAATGCATATTACCATTTGTTCTAAGACCAGTGTCTGTTCGTTTGACTCTAATAAGAGTTTCGAACTGTACCTACCTAAGTACCGGAGTCACCGAGTGTTAGTGACTACTAACAGCAGTAGTCCTACGTTGTGGATCGCATCGCATACAAAAGACGGGTACATATGGTCGTGTTCGTGTGTCCCGGGGCTATCGCCGGCGCCCCGTCCTCCCGCGCAGCATCCGCGCCCGCCCCGCGCCACAGTCGGCGACGCACCGGCAGACGCACAAAGCCGCGCGACACAATACAGTACAATTAATACTCACTGCTGTCACAAAACTGAAACTCAGGACAAACTTAATTGATAAATTCAAGTGTAGTTTAGATTAGACAACTTAAGATCAAGTTTAAAATGTAAATCTTTAAAATAACAATGCAGTGCTTGAATTGTAGAAACTTGCTAAGAAATCTTTAGTAAGTTGTGAACCGTCGAGTGGCCTGAGGCGAAGAGATGACGGACTGGTGATCTGCTGAGAAGGTTCGTGTTTACAACTTCCCGATTCGGTTTAAAAAGATCGTGATCAGAACATTCATAACTGCGTCGAGATCTGTCACCGCTGCTGGGAGAGAGCGGGGCTACAGGGCGAACAGGCTGATACGGTATTAAACCATAGTTACTGTTTTAAACAATGCGAAGAGGGAAGTTCTGTAAGCCTCCTTCCATCGCCGCTGCGGTGGCAGTATTTTTTCAAGCCCTTTTTAGGGCTCCGTAACCAAAAAGTTGCTAAATGGGACCCAATTGCTACAGTGTGTCCGTCTGTCCGTCTGTTAAAGTTAGTTACCGGTGGTTCTTTTAACAGAATACGTGTCACACGGCGGATTTCCTAATAAAATAATAAGAAAATCTAAAAGTTAAAATGATAACTTAAAATCATACAAGAAACTTCTTAATTTTCAGTTTGTAGTTTTTGCTCTATCGTAATTTTATTATGCGTCCAATTTGGTGTGATTAAACAGCAAATAAGTAAGTAGCTAATAAAAGTGGAATACTACGAAAGCCTCGGAGCGCGAGTCCGATTCAGGCTTGATAAGATTTTCTTACTTAGTTGTTTTTATGTGATTTCTTAGGAATGAGATGTATCGAAAAACAATACGAGTGTGATGAAACGCATGTCCAATAAAGATGACTTTGTTCGTGACCTTTGCATAGCCAAAATACCGACTTGGATTGAATGCATTTTCCATAGGTACCCTTGGCAAATATCATCTTGTGACCGATCGCAGGATGTTGGGCACTAATGTACAGGTAAATCGGCTATGTCAGCGTCAGACGACGCGAGGTCAGCCTGGTTGTTTGCATTGGGTTCGATCCCTAGTAAGAACAGCTATATACGTGATGTATATGTTTTCTGTGTCTTCAATGTTTTCTACGTAAAATTGTTAATTAAAAAAGTAAATTTTCCGTGATAAAAAAATAGCCTGTGCATGGCCAAATCCATACTACCTATATATCTCTGTGCTAAACATTCAGATTGATTCGGTTCGCATTTTTAATATTATAAGTAAGAAGTAAGATTATTTAAGTCGGCCTTAATATAAATATGCGAGACTGTTGTTTACGTATGACTCGACCTACATGGCCCTCAGTCAATGTGAGCCTACGACTGCCCCGTGACGTGGTGTGTGGTGTGGCAGATGGGCGCGCTGGCGGGCGGCGTGCTGGCGGGCGAGCTGTGCGCGCCGCTGCTGCTGCTGTGCTGGCTGTGCTGCTGGCCGGACGACAACTCCGGTCAGTGCGGCGCGGCGCGGTGCCGACCACTCAGATATACTACACTACTACACATAGTTGAAGAGCAAAGAACACTTATAGTAGAAAGATAGTAAAAGACAAAACATTCACGATTATTGACTGACCATAATAATATATCTATCTATCTTTTTCGAATCAAATCGGAGAAATACTGGAAAAGGGCCTGGAAAGGGCCGTACCCGAAACCGACGTGCGTGCATGACTCGATGTATGAATGTTGAAGAAGCGAAAGAAAAAGATCGTAGCAAGTGGAAAGAAGTGGTCTCTGCCTACCCCTCTGGGAAACAGGCGTGATTTAATGTATGTATGTATGTATCTATGAACCTATGAAGCCCTATTTCTCCTGGTCACTCTGCTTTGGCTCCCATAATTTTTTTGTTATGTAAATAATTGTGAGGGCCTGGTTTGTATTGTATGAAAGAATACAATAAAAAATTCCACCCTGAACGTCAGGCAGCGAGGGGAAGCCGCTGGCGGCCGCTAGTTTACAATACTTACGAGTAACTACAGCGCTATAACACTTCAATTTACTGTTAAGACGGTACAATTTGACCGCAAGCTTTAACTGATTCAGTGTCTCTATTCTGGGCAGTAAAAACAATATCGTATTTGAATCGCTTTTCACTCGGCCGCCAGCGCTGTCAAGTAAATAGGAGCTGTCGAGACGTTGACAACACGATAACAGATCTCACACGATTTGGTTTTACCGCGTTGAATGAAGACGCTAAACATGCAACAATTACCGTTTCGCTCGCGAGGCTCATATATTATGTACAGGGTTCGGAATTTTCATAGCACGGCAAGACTAAAGAGAGCTGTGGAGTCGACTTTAACATTAAAAGGCAACTCTTACTCATACTCATACAATTTTTTTATTTAATTCCAAAATGCTGTAAAATTAAATTAAACACGAATTTGAGCTATGAAGTTACAACTGTTTCAAACTGAAGTACTTTGGTTTGTTTGTAATTCCTTAGCTTAGCAGCTTTACAGCTAATTTAAAAACAATTTGGAATTAAATAAATGACTGAGTATGAGTATGAATAAGAGTTGATTTTTAATGCTAACCTCGACTCCACAGCTCTCTTTCGCCTTACCGCGCTATGAAAACTCCGAACCCTGGTTATGTAGTACCACAGCGGTGAATGTTCATGTTTTTTCGGTTACTCGTACCGACTGCTTTTTGTCAGCGCAGGACGGGCCCGGGCTCGAGATACCTACTCGGTAAAACGTTACATTTTCTCGTAGTCAACGTTATGATTTCTCCTATTTACTTGACAGTAATGGCGACCGAATTATATATTTATATATATAATTATAATAATACGGATGCTTCCGGCTCCTCCGGGGAGGGAAGATGGCCGATTGAAAAATGCCCGTGTTTTGCTTATGTTAATTAAGATTTACTGTTCTATTTACTGATTATAGTCTCTCACTAAGACTGGCGGAATCACTTGGCGGACAGGCATTAATTTAAAGAAGAAGAAGAAGAATAATACGATAGTGCCAAACGCGTTATAGAGATAACATGCAAAACGCCGTGTGTTTGCCGGCTTAGAATAGTGCCACTCCATGTCTTCCCGTGGAAGTCATAAGAGGCGACTCAGGGAATAAAGGCTCGTAGTACTGTTAGGCGATGGGCTTGCTACCTGTCACTAATTTACACTGTTAAACATCTTAGCCTAATTGTGCAAATTGTGGTTGCAGAGTTATCAACAAGTTTTTAGAGTTGTTGGTAATTCTGTAGCTCTGCCTACCCCACTCTGGGAATGAAAGCGTGAAGGTATGTATGTATGTATGCAAAACGCTAACGTAAGCCATTTTCGAAATTGACAAAATGTATGATATCGACACAAGTGGCTGACCCGATAGACCGACAGCTTACGTCAATCAATATTTGATTTCGAAAATCTTTAAGGTTAACGTCGCCGTTATGCTAGTCTGTAGTGAAACTCCTGCGCACCGACGCTAGTAGTAAGTCAAGGGACGCAGGCCAATAGAAGACGCCGTAGCCACGTCGTAGCTCGGAGTAGTCGTAGCACATCTGCTACGGTTGCAGTTTTCGTAGTTTAAGCGGTATTTCGTAGTCGGTATATTTATCATGTTATCTTGTACTAGTTAATGGTTTTGTATTCTCCTTTTAAATAATCGCTGCGCTGCTGTAGTCAATATCTAATAACCGCGCGCGAGGTTTGTTGCAGACTCGTCCAGCTCCGGGCACCCGAAGAAGCCGGTCGTCGTCAACGGTGAGTGCCCGGACTCTTTTCACCAAACCAATTCTGTAGCTGGCTTTTCTTTTGGAATGGAATAGAATAGAATAGAATATTACTAAATATTGAAAAAAAAACCTAACTAGAAAAAAAGGAATCTATTTCACAGGGTGTGGTTTCAAGTAATCTATTTCACCCCCTTAAAGCTTTGCATCTAGTGACCTCTATAAAATTAAAACAAAATAACCGAAATGGTGCGCCAGGTCGGCGTGATGCTGTGGCACGGAGCGCTGAGTTTCAGCCAGCCCCGTATGAGATGATCTCGTAATCACCTTTTCGTGTAATAAACCTTTACTACTCGATAACGATACGAAAGTCAACGTCAATGTCTTCTTGTTATTAAATTTTAGTTCTTAATACGGACTCGGGCGCTTTCACCTATCGCCATTCACATTTTCTCGAAAATGAAATGTTAGCATTACTTACGCCGGGCATTCTCGGACCCACCGTTTGTCTCGGCGACACATGAATTGTATGCAACTGGATGGGCGTAATATTTTATATTTTTATTTATTTATTGGAAAACAAAGCTTAAATATTACAAAAAATATGAAAGAATATGCATCATACATTTTGACCCCATTCACGGGCGCGCCACGCCACGCCTCAACGGTGCGTGATCATGGAGTAAGTAAACTGATTAGCCAGAAAACCCATTCACGACGACTTGGCGCGGAGGCGTGGCGTGTTCCAACCTTGAATTTCGACATTCACGATAATCACGATAGTTCCATTCGGATTGCGCGTTGGCTTTCTGTCCATTTGGAAAACCAACGAACCGCGTCAAGTACTTTTAAACGCTACAGTTTTAGTTTAGATCGAGTTTGGTGCTGCTTTATTCGGCTTGTTGGAGCGGTCGTGAATGCCCAGATTTATTTACTCTACAGAAGCTTAGAAGGTAGAAGCTGTAGAAGTGTTGAATACAATTTCTGAACACACCCTCCGAGTATTACTGTAAATAGGTACATGATATAAATGTATGTCTAATTATCGTGACGTAATGGAAAAGTTATCCTTGTTAATTTTAGTCCTTAACTATGAGCACTTTCTTTTGGAAAACGCCCGCTTGCACTTGTAGATTTTTGACGAGAAGTATTGGTGCGGCTTACTTACTAAATATCTTTTACGTTTTTTATTTATAAAATTGCTTATTCATATTTAGGACTACAACAGCCTTAAATGTACTTATTAGAAACATAGGATTACTTACTTAGAAGAAGGCCAACGACAGTTATATTTTAATAAGAACGTGTGTGTGCAGACGGCTCGCGGCGCTGGCGCCGGTCGAGCGAGAAGGGCGAGAAGGGCGAGGCGCGCGCGCGCGTCGCCGGCAGCGCCGTGTCGCTCCACGTGCCCGGCACCTCGGGTCAGTACAATATGAATCTACTATAAGACGCCTGCGGCTTCGTCCGCGTAGAGCTAGTTTCCTGCTACTCCCCGTATTTCCCGTCGGGGGTCGATTTTCGGAACATCCTTTCTTAGTTCACCTTAGACCTCATAAAGGAACCTACGAGTCAAACCTGGAGTCTCTAGACCCAGCGGTTTCAGCTGAGCGAATATATCAGTCATTCAGTAAATTTCTTCTTTTATATGTAGTACTTATAAGTACAGTCAACTACAAAGAGATGTATCCACGTTAATCTTACAAAATGAAGTAAATTTTCGAATGCCATTATTAATTACCCTTGCTTCGTGACATTTCTAGGGTCAATAATAAACCTTACATTGTACTCGTTTAAAATGCAATAATTATGTATCCCGCTAGGCGCATAATTATTGCATTTTAAACGAGTCGATCTCAATGTAAGGTTTAATTGACCCTAGAAATGTCACGAAGCAAGGGTAATTAATAATGGCATACGAAAATTTACTTCATTTTGTAAGATTAACGTGGATACATCTCTTTGTAGTTGACTGTACATTAGGTATTCTATGGCAGTGGGGTCTGAGGCCCTTCTGTAGACATTTGCAATTTCAAGTTTGCAATGTTTATTAAACTTTTGCGTTGTCAATGAGGATCTAGATCCAGCAGACAGCGGGGGCGCCGCGCTGTCCCCATGCTTTAGTCTCCGACTATCGAGCACCACTCTATGCTTCGTCACAGAATTGCTTATTAGGTACGTTTTGGACTACGCCCAACCTTGTACTATTAAGTATTCTGTGGTCCAACGGCCATAATCTTCAATGCACCCGCGCGGCGCCGCGGCCGCTGACTCGTAGTGACGGATATGACTGTCACTCCAAGTTCAACTGGATATTTTGCTAGAATGAATTCGGAAAAAAGATGATCAATTGAAAAATATTCGGTTTTTACTTTTGATTTATTTGATTAACTGATTTGATTATACTTCACTCACTTGATTTTGAATTACGGTCCTGCCATTCATAAACAAAGAGAAGATAAAAGATAAAAAAAGATAAAAGATAAAAGATGTTTATTCAGTAAGTAGGCCGCACGGGCACTTTTACACGTCAAAAAAATCTACCAGCGCTTCACAAGAGACCATTGCTGAGAAGAAGCGCCGCAAGAAACTCAACAGTAAGTCGTTTTTTAAATATTGCTAATGATATTAAACAATAATAAACTTAACCTAGCATTATATAAAACAATGAATCTCATATAAAACCAAAAATTAATATATTCATGCGTAGTTGAGCAGGAAAATGTGTCAAAACTCAGAATTGTCACAAAACTAATAAGCAACAGTAATAAAAAAAAAAAAAAAAAAAAATTGAAAGTATACAAGTTATACTTACCTGTGACGGTGCAAAACAACCTGCATAAAAGTTTCGATACATTCTCCTACAGAAACCGTGTCCCCTAGACAATATACAAATGTTTACATATTTTTATGACTAAGTTATTATTAAATTATTTAGGTGTTGGCCAAGCATTTTTATCTGTTAGATAGTCTTCGACCCTATAGTAAGCTTTAGACATCAACGACTTTTTCAAGTAAGTTTTAAGTACTGAAAATGGTAACTTTAAAACAACGTCAGGTAATTTATTAAAGAAAAGGATGCATTGACCTACAAATGATTTATAAACCTTACGGACACGAAATTTTTTAATAGCAATTTAATTTTTATTTCTTGTATTCAAATTATGTATATCACAATTCTTAACAAAAGAGTCTTGATTTTTAATGACATAAATAATATTCTCATAAATAAATTGTGATGCTACTGTCAAAATATTAATTTCTTTAAATAGTACTCTTAAGGAATCACGGGAGTTTAGATTACATATAGAACGAATGGCTCTTTTTTGCAACACGAATATAGTCTGTATGTCAGCAGCTTTTCCCCAAACCAGAATACCGTACGACATAACACTATGAAAATAACTATAATAAACTAAGCGAGCTGTCTCAACATTAGTAAGTTGCCTGATTTTCCTAACAGCATAAGCTGCCGAACTTAATTTACCTGAAGGAAGTATCAATTAAGTATATATTTTATTACCTACACTATGAATGACAACTGATGAAGTATCGAATTTATCCATTAAAAGACCATAGGCATGACTGGTTTTTTTTCCAGTTTTGATTTAGAATATCATACAAACATACATACCTTCACGCCTGTAATCCCAGAGTGGGCTAGGCAGAGCTACAAAATTACCAACAAGTCTTAAAACTTCTTGATAATTCTGTAACCACATTTTGCACAAGTAGGCTAAGATGTTTCAAAAGAATATGAGAAGGATCCGGGAATGAGTGCTTTTCAGGTTTGTCTCCATCAAGGATATTTATCGATCCTTATCTGAGTGACTGTTTAACTAGAGCAGCTCTTTTTAGGGAGTGTCCTCGCTGAGAGCATTGGCATGAGTATTCGAATGGTGCGGACATTGATGCCCGGTTCCTATATTCAAGAAACGAATCGTTTTCCTTACGGGCAGTTATGACACGTATGACATTTGCTACCTACAAAATGTATAAAATTTTAACGAGACGACACAATTTTACCAACGGTTTTTAATATAGGAACGCACCATGAGCCGAGCGTTACAATGCAAGATACATCCCTTGATTTTCGCGCCGAATGCTCTCAGTGAGGAAGCTCCTTTAAAATAACTTTAGAACTGCACAATTAGGTCATCTTATTAGTGGTATCTCAGTATAGTATGTTACCGTTACACCTCCGCAGGGTGTGTGTGGGGCGACGAGGAGCTGGGGCGCTACCACTCGGCGCCCAGCGTGATCCGCGAGGTGCTGCTGCGGCGGGACTGGGACCGCTCCTCGCGCGAGCTGCACATCCCGCTGCGCCCCCCCTCCCCGCCCGGCGCCGCCCGCCCCGCGCCCGCCCCGCGCGCCTCCCCCGACCACTCGCCCCCGCGCTGCAAGAAGCACCACTCCAACATCAAGTCCTCGCGAGCCAAGGAGCAGCGCGCGTCAGGCAGCGAGCGCGACCAGGAGAGCCCCTCCACGTTTTATATTGGAGATGCGGAGACGGAAAGAGGTAATTTGAAACCAAAGGGAGTCGACTTTAAAGTAGCATAACGTATGCACAACGATTTAACTGTGAGAGCGTTTAAATTAAATACGTACCTAAAGGTCAGGTGAAGACTTACACAAATTGAAGCAGTCTCAAACTAAGCTCAGAGGCCTTACTAGGTATGGGCACTAGACTAAATACACTTTCTGAAAAAGTTCATTAAGTGCATTTTAGCTTTCATGAACAAGACTTTAAGGTTCCTTACAATTTTGTAATTTTATGAAGGTAGTTAGGGAGGTAACGCTCGGTATCACGAATCCAACAAATACTCTTATTAATGTCACTGTTCATCATCATCATCATCATCATCATCATCATGTCTGCTCTCCACTCAGACCGGTCTTGTGCTTTTCGCATCCACCGCGTTCCCGCGATCCTTACAAGGTCGTCACTCCATCTTGTTGGAGGCCTACCTACAGCTCGTCTCCCGGTCCGCGGATGCCACTCAAGAACCTTCTGACCCCATCGGCCATCAGTCCTGCGAGCGATGTGCTCCGCCCACTGCCACTTCAGTTTAGCTATTCTTCGGGCTATGTCGGTAACCTTAGTTCTACTGCGGATATCATCATTTCTGATTCTATCACGCAGAGAAACCCCGAGCAAAGCTCTCTCCATAGCTATGCTCTGAGTGACCTATTGAATAAATCTGCGTTTCAGCCGAAGAGCGCCCGCTGTGTCCGGGCAAGGAGGAGAAGCAGTGTCTGAATGAGTCCCTCCGCAGCCGGGAGCGGCCGTGGCGGCTGCCGCCCGGCGCGCCGCTGCTGCCCGGCGACCTGGGCGACCTGGGCGTGATGGGCTTGCTGGACGGGCTGGACGCGCCGGACGGGCCGGACGGGCCGGACCGCTCGGGCGCCGTGCACCACGCGCTCGACTCCCGCGCTGCCGCCGTGGGGAACGCGCGGGTCGCACCGCTCTCACCCATCTCTGTTGGTCAGTCATTTATCATTCCTGTAGGTCTTTTTGACCAAAAAGAATGGGTCAAATAAGGTCGGGAGAAGATTGTGATCAACATACAAACAGTATTACCAAAGCATGCAATACCATGTCATGACGCGATAGAACGTTAGCCTAGGTATGCGTCCAGAACTGCCGTTAATGATCGCGATATGTGATCATCGTAATCTCTCCCGGAGATTCTTAAATTATTATTCGTAAAAGAGAAGTTTTGGATCTAATAGATCGAAAAATTATACCCACATACCGTGACGCAGATGTCGTGGGCTACGAGTACGAAGCGTGCGCGTGCGACGCGGCGCCGCGGCGGGCGGCGCTGGCGGGCGGCGCGGGCGCGGGCGGCGGGGCGCGCGCGCGGCACGCCTCCGACGGGGATATACTTGCGCCTGCGCTGCGTCCTGAGTCCGGCGCCTTTTCCGGTAATGCATCACTAACAGAGAGCTACATATGTTCTACCCCTAGCTTAGCTCTACTTTATTGTACCCACTTGGCATCGCCTCCGAACAAAATCACGTTGGCCTCGTCTATTAGTTGACTCATTCTATGTTTTTTGACAAACAAATCGTGAGTGGTGTTTAGAGTTCTCTTCTCTCCCCCCCCCTCCCCCTCACGCTTTGCCAGTTAGCTTAGAATTACTGTTATATATGGCCATAACGATTAATTGCAATACCTATGTGAGAAATGTTAAACACTTCCTTTTGTGGTTCATGGCTTTACAAACTAATACAAGACCGATAATCTCGACCCCATATCATCTTGTGCAGACGTATACTGTATAATGGATTAGTGTCGCAGTCGTGCGTCGTGCTCTCTTGTCAGCCAATTTTTTGAACCAGGCTCCATCATGGAACTTCTGTCTGTCACTGATCTCTGGTGCTTATCCTAAGCAAGTATTTTTTCATTTATGCTTGCTTGATTTTAGACTAAGGTCGCAAACTGAGGGAACATAACTAACCTGGTGTAATGTCTGTTTCAGAGAGCGACCTGGACATAGAGCTGCGCCTGGCGCTACAGGCCGAGGAGCTGCAAGAGCTGGAGCGGCGGCAGGGGATGGTGGGGGGAGCGGGGGGCTCCGGGGGCACCCCCCGCGCTGAGCGCCGGGAGACCGCCATCTAGAGGAGCACGACGAGCCACGGCTCTTGAGAATTATACTCACCATGAAATAAGCTTATAAAACCAAGGATACAGGCTTGATTAAATGTTAAGCGAGCTATCTTAAAAGCGTGCAATGGGGTCTTCGATTCCCTGATTGACTCGGCTTCAATAAATTGCCAAAGAGGTCTTTGTAATGTTCTGTCCTATGTCCAGTTGTTATCAATCAGATTATAACTTAACTTGGCAGACTTTTCTTTCAGCAGGGAATAAAATAAAGCGCAGTGTAGTGTGTGGTATGTAACATTATCCAATCACATCATATGTAACTCAATCGACCAAGCTGTTCGTTAGACTTATTCTTGCGAGATGACGTCTTCAGCTACCGGCTTAAGCATGCTATTGAATAGTGTCAAAATCCTTACGCGTTTTATTAAAAGTCTAAAGAACAGCAGTTAGAGCAGAATTAGGCAAGCGACAAATAGGGAACAAACGTTGAAAAGTGAAGACTAACAACCTATTATTTAACCAATGAGAGACAGAAAATATATGTATTGACCAAAGTATACCGACGAAGTTATATTTTCTATATGATCGGGTGTATCCGAGGACCACTTGCTTGCAGATTTTATTTTCAACCAGTGCTACGAGTATTTACCGCTAATTACTAGTAAAGGGCCGAATCTTAAGTACCCGAAACCGACGTGCGTGCATGACTCGATGTATGAATGTTGAAGAAGCGAAAGAAATTTGTCAAGATCGTAGCAAGTGGAAAGAAGCTCTCTGCCTACCGCTCTGGGAAACAGGCGTGATTTAATGTATGTATGTATGAACTAGTAATTACTTTCTGTCACCATATTTTGGCATTTTGATAGCGCGCTTTCCCTAATTGTACCAATATGAAGTGGTCATTATTGGACGTAAATATTGCAGCCCGCAGCGGGAACGTCCACCGCTACCAACGCGGCTCTATGCATCATAATAGCCTTTATGTATACGTGAACCACCAAACACAGTCCTCAGTAAGTGATGGAAGATAATATTTGATCTTGCTAAAGTTTGTATGGACATAAAATGTAGCCATTTGGGACAAAGGGCAGCACAGTTGCTTTGCCTTGCCTTTGGATACTGAGCCATGTAATATTGACTTAATATAGAGTTTATCTCGTCGGTGTCCGCTGCGCTGCCGTCGCTGTATGTTACTTTACTTAGGCGTCGTGATGTGTGAAATATAAATTGGAATTAAGTATACAGAGCCATGGCCACCGGAGACAGGTGAAACAATATGAGATAAATATCTATTTTTATGAAAAAATTATCGTGTTTTTAGTCAATTCATAGTAGTTCTATGTGAAAGAGATGTTGCTTCAATAATCCGTGCTTAAATACATTAATATTAAAATAATATATGCCTATTAAACGTTCATTGAATGATTTAATTATAACTTTATAACCGAATGCTAGGTTTTATATACTTATTAAAAAAGCATTTGAAATCCAAGTGTTCAAAAATCGCACTGTTTTAAACGTGTCACTATGCACACGAGACCTTCTCGGTGTTTGGTCGTGTGAGTCGACAATTATCGATTTTGTTTAGGAGTCAATTAGTAAAGCAATTAGCCTGCATTCGTTTACATCTTGATGTGTCCATCCTTTGGAAAACGTTTGTCTGTATTCTCTATAATTATTCTTGTTAAAAAGCAGTTAAGCGACGTTGCAAGCAACAAAACTGCCTCAATTTTACAAATAAAATATGTTTACAAGTTACTTGGTGTTTTCTTAAAAAAATAACAAAACATGATACCTAACGGTCGCAGTTTTATTACCTATTTCTCTGATATATGTACCTACTATTTTTTATTTTCTGTTATTTTGTTAATTGGAATATCCTTCAGCATTGTCCTTGCTTGTTCTACTTCAAGGTCAACTGTTTTACAGACCAAGACATTTTGCTACCCGGACAAATACACAACCCAAGCAGCACATTAGTGAATTTTGCAGCTTATCTTATAGCTTTATGTTCTAAATGAGTGGTTTAACAGTGTTTGACTACACTTATAGCTTTAAACACAACTCAAACTTGTATACGAGTTCATCCTGTCACTTATAGTTGCTTAGGAACGTTTTTTGTTTCTACTTTATTACTTATAGTTGGGTAAAGTCGATTTTGCTACTTAAAGTTGCATGCAGGTTGTAATTGTCACTGAATAAGAAGCAATAGTGATATATAAGGCCCTAAAGTAACTTATAAGCCACTTTTATTTATAAGTGGGAACATACCCTTATTTGGAACTTTTAATTCCAAATGACTAGTATAATAGAGTAGTGTATCACCAATAGTGGCTAAAGAGATAATTTTACGGCCCTTTTGGAAACTAAAATCTTAGTACTCTTAAATCCAAGGAAAGAAAGGATATTGTTATGCTATCTATAGAAAGGATTGTAGAAATTTCTTGCATAGAACTAGAAAGTTATATAATAATATGTATTTACAGACCACCATTGGCTGATTTTTGCACATTTGAATCAACTATGGAAACTGTTTTAAAATTAGCTTGTAATAGCCAGAAGCATATTATAGTTTGTGGAGATTTTAATATTAATTTACTTGAAACGTCAAATAATACCACTAGGCTATTAAGTTTATTTAAATCTTTTAATTTAGGTAATCTGTTCTTTGAACCCACACGGATAGGTGTTAGTAGTGCTACCTGCTTAGATAATATTTTTTGTAATTGCGAATGTTTGCATAAAGAAATATTTAATTGTTTTAATTCTGACCATAGTGGTCAGAAGGCTTCTTTCGTCAATGATTTTTATCAAAAACCTCAGACAATAACATATCGACCTATAACTAATAATCGTTTGGAGTTATTCAAAAATAAAGTAGAGAGTAATCTTTCAGTGTTACCTTTCATACAGGATGAGTGTAATAGTATTTATAATGACTTGTTTGGCGTAATTTTGCATCAATTTAATAACAATTTTAAAATGAAAACTATCACTAGGTCAAAAACCAAATTTAGCGAATGGGCTACTGCAGGCATTCATAAAAGTAGAAATAGGCTTTATGACCTATATAGAGAGAGGGAGGACAATAAGAACGCGGACTTCCTAAATTATGTTAAGATATATTCAAGGACCTTTAAGCAAGTTTGTTTAACGGCTAAGGCAAATTTTCTTAGTATTAAACTAAAATCATCTGACAATAAGGTTAAAACTGTATGGAATATTATAAATAGAGAAACGGGGAAATATAAAACTCGGGATAATCAAGTCACACTAAACACAGGTGACAAACAAATCACGTCAAATAAAGACGTTGCCTTAGCATTCGAAGATTATTTTTCCAACATAGCTATTAATACTACGAAATGTCTTAAATCATCCGCGGTTCAAGCTCAATCATTACTTTGGACTAATGTCAGTAAATGTAATATAAACTTTGAATTCAGCCCTGTAAATTCAGATTCAATAGTCAAAGTATTTAAATCGCTTAGTTTGAAAAAGACTGAGGATTTGTGGGGTACATCAGTTAGTGTACTTTTTCATATAATAGATGTAATTGCACCCCATCTAGCATTAATATACAATAATTGCATATCAGAGGGGATCTTTCCAGATCTAATGAAATATAGTAAAGTCATTCCTCTTTTTAAATCGGGTGAGATGAGTGATATAACGAACTTCCGTCCCATTTCCATACTGCCCTTTTAAAATTAGAACATTATGGATTGTCCAATAAAGCTATAAGTCTTATGTCTTCTTATCTAAGTGATAGAACTCGAACAGTTGTTGTAAACAAAACGCAATCTGATGGAGCTACAGTAAAAATAGGTGTGCCTCAAGGCTCTATTTTAGGTCCTTTTCTATTTTTAGTTTACATAAATGACTTACCACCAACAGTAGATAAACTTTGTGATATTGTACTTTTTGCTGATGATACTTCATTAATTTTCAAGGTAGACAGAAAATCCATAGACTACAGTAGGATAAACACCACTTTAATTAAAGTACTTAATTGGTTTACTAGCAACAATTTGCTACTAAATGCTAAGAAGACTAAATGTGTTAGGTTCGCTTTGCCTAATGTTAAACCGTTAGATTCTAGTATTTTTATAAATGACGAGTGTTTGCAAATCGTAGAAAAGGCAGTTTTCCTAGGCATAACTATAGATAAAAATTTGCAATGGAGTCCCCATATAGCTGTACTGGCAGGTAAACTAAGTTCGGCAGCTTACGCCGTTAGGAAAATTAGACATCTAACCAATATTGAGACAGCTCGCCTAGTTTATTATAGTTATTTCCATAGTGTCATGTCGTACGGTATTCTGGTTTGGGGTAAGGCAGCTGACATACAAACTATATTTGTGTTACAAAAAAAGGCCATTCGTTCTATTTACAACTTAAATTCCCGTGACTCGCTGAGAGAACTTTTTAAGGAAATTAATATCTTAACTGTAGCGTCTCAATTTATTTATGAGAATATTATTTATGTTATTAAAAATTTAGATTCTTTCACAAAAAATTCTGATGTACATAATTTCAATACTAGAAATAAAAATAAAATCGCTATTCGCAAATTCCGCGTTCGTAAAGTATATAAATCATTTGTTGGTCAATGCATTCATTTCTATAATAAATTACCTGACATAGCTTTAAAGCTACCCTTTCCAGCACTTAAAAATTACTTGAAAAAGTCGTTAATGTCTAAAGCGTATTATAGGATCGAGGACTATCTAATAGACAAAAATGCTTGGCCTAAACCCGAAACTTAATATTTTTTATTTTTTTCAAATTCAGTAACTTTGTCTTGTCTAGGGGACACCGTTGATGTAGGAAAACATATCAATCTTATGTGGTCGTCTTGCAACGTCTTATATACTTACACCTAGGTAGGTGTTCTCTTTTTTTTTCTTCTCCCTCTATCTCTCGCAAGATTTTGGTGTGTTTTCCTGCGGAAACTACGCAGCTTATTTAATATATATTTTTAATTTAATATTTATAGATTTATATAATGCTAGACTAAGTATACCATTGTAACATTAAATATATTTAAAAAATGACTGACTGCCGAGTTTCTTGCGGCGTTTCTTCTCAGCAGTGGTCTCCTCTTGTGAAGCGCTGGTAGATTCTTGACGTGTAAAAGTGCCCGTGTGGCCTACTTACTGAATAAATGTCTTTTATCTTTTTATCTTTTTAAAGTGATTGCAACTTTAAGGCCTAGAAGGGTCGTAAAATTATCTCTTTAGCCACTTATAGCTTAAGAATTATCAACAACTTATTTAAGAGTGCTTGGTAATTCTGTAGCTCTGCCTACCCCACTCTGGGAATGAAGGCGTGAGCCTATGTATGTATGTATGTTAGCCACTATTGGTGATATACTACTCTATTATACTAGTCATTTGGAATTAAAAGATCCAAATAAGGGTATGCTCCCACTTATATGTAAAAGTTGCTTATAAGTAACTTTAGGGCCTTATATAGCACTATTGCTTCTTATTCAGTGAAAATTAAAACCTGCATGCAACTTTAAGTAGCAAAATCGACTTTACCCAACCATGTAATAAAGTGGAAACAAAAAACGTTCCTAAGCAACTACAAGTGACAAGATGAAGTCATATACAATTTTGAGCTGTGTTTAAAGCTATAAGTGTTGTCAAACAATGTTAACACGTTCACGGACAGTACGTCGAGAGACGTAAACAAAGACCCTCGTGATATGGCATTACGGCTGTGGCCGGTGTTTTTAATTACACCAAAAACGGAACTCCGTCCACGGCCGGCTGTTTCCCATAGCATTTATAGGAAGCACGAACTCTGTGCCGTTTTAGGCTTTAACGAAAGCCGCTAGTGTCACAGCACAAAAGCTCTAGGGCATAGCATTTACTGCTGTGCCACTCGCAAGATACAAATAAGTGATTTTCAGACCTGATAGTTTCAAATAGAAAACAAATAAGTGAAAATAAACACTGTAAGATCTTTTTTGTTTCGCCATGTTTACAAATTGGAGTCCTTGAAAATGATTTATTTTAAACAGAATTTTATCACACTGACGCATAATCATAGACTTTTGATAGTTGTGACGATGTTACTTTAACATTGTACGTAACCTACAATCATTAGGTCAGGTTTTTACAGTTTTAGTTCTTATCAGTATCAATTCCTTATATGATTTAACACTCTCTTTTTAAATATTCCTGATTTAATCAAAGGCGCATCGAAATTTACAAAGAAACCATAGTATAGTTTCACGGTAAAAAAGCATTCGCAAGAATTTCGTGCTTATTTCAATGCCTGAACGTGAATTTTAACCAAACAGATGTATAAATCCAAAATTAAAATGGCAGATCACATTCACTTTTAAAAACTTACCGACTTAATGTTGCCACGTCACTCAAAGGAACTTTGGCGTCCCATTTATCACTCATTGACCGAACTGAAATATTATTATTCATTCGTTCAATAATCGTCGTTCACTGCGCATAACTTTCACCCATAGTTCTAATTGCCACTTAAGGTAATCGTGAGATCTCTTATGGATTCAATATAGAACCAAAAATAAGCTGCAATTTTTCTCCCCGTGGTTCTATATTGGTTGCCTAAGGGTTCTTTCCACCTATATAGAACTTAGTCATGGCTATATATTTCACTTAAGTATCTAAATAGATATGATATACGAGCTATTTCCCACCCAGTGTGCTACTTGGGAAGTATGGTGCTCTGCTCGCCAAGGCTAAATGCAAGTAAGGCCTTCAGGGCCCAACCCGGCTGGCCTCGCAGTAGGTAAGTGTGTGTTATTCAATAAAGCATGTTTGGGGATCTTCTCGCCAGACTTCCCCAGACCCCCAGGGTTGACGTCTGGCACACTTGGATTCGTTTCGTCAAAACAAAGTGCCGTTGAGGGCTCACAAAAACAACAATAGTCTTCCGGCTCATGGTCCCCCACCTATTCGACGGAGCCCTTTGGGCATCTAAAGAATCCTAACGAACCTAAACTAGTACTTACTTTTGAGGGGTTCCGGTCTCGTGGTAAACGATTTCTGCGTAAATTGAGACGCATCGACGTTGCCCAGAGTAATTGAAGGGTCCACGGAAAGAACATGTCTAGTCACTTTTTTTTGAAAATGAGTTTTGAAATTTCAAAATGTAGAGGACGAAATGAACCTACCACTCAGATTCAGATATAAATGGGTGAATTTTCAAACAGGCATTTTTGGGTGTCACACGGCTGTAATACGGAAAATAATTAATAAAATAATATTAAAAAAAATGTTTTTCATCATATACACTGTCATATTAAGAGGCCATACATAATCATCACGCAAATGTAAGCCAAATCTCTGAAAAAAAAAATTGAACTTTAAAAATAGCGCGAATATGACCACTCTGAGGCATGTCACACTTCCAGTTTTGTCCAAACAAGCTCGCGTAACTTTGTGTGTACGCAATATCTTAATTAGGTATTATACATCATTAGAAAGAATATTAGATGACGCTTCTTAATAATTATCCAATAATGCAAAAATATTAATACCTAAAAGTAGGCAGACCGCTTTGTCTTTGTCCCGCGCCGACCACTCACGAAACGACTCGCAAATACCTGCTGATAACTGGTTCGTCTAGCGACTTACCGCCATGTTTACGTTTTTATTTAAAGAGACCATTAGTTGTGCTTTCGCAACCGAATGGAGTGGACGTGTATCTGTGCGCCGTTAGAGCTACCGAGGTTAGTCTTTTTCGCGATGTATTTTGGTACCCTGTGAAGTAATTTCGGTGGCGCGTAATTTCTGTACGTTAAATAAGTATGTTTTAGTTATTTTGTTGATATTTATAATATACCTTTATAGACTAAATTAAACCCGTAATGCATCTTTTAATAAAGTATATAGTGCAACCGATATCTTTGAAAAACTGTTATGCCGTAATTTCTGTGGCGTAATTTCGGTGGCGTTTTTGTCCACCGAAATTACAAATGCCCACCGAAATTACAAGTCAAGTCAATTTTGTATAGGATTTTGTTAAAAACAGTCATAGATTTAGCATAAATGCGTAGCTAAAATTACATTTTATATAACGATGCTAATATTTATTTATTAATGATATTTAAAAATTTAATGATGTCTATAATCAGAACTATTTAAATTGACCTAAAATAAAAACGTAAGTTAATGCGAAGACTATTTTTTAAAGTTAATTTCAAACAAACAGTATTGTTATAAAGACTGAATTTGCATGTAAGTTTTTGATTGTTTTTATAGAGTTTATAAAACATGATTTAGGTAGGAAAGGTAGTAAAATGTTTTAAGCATTGTGCTTTATTACATAAAACGTTTTTTTAATGAAGAACGAATACTTAAGAGACTGTCATTTAATTTCTACCAAACAATATTGTTGTGAAACTTGATTTTGCATGTAAGTTTTTGATTATTTTTCTAGAGTTTATAAAACGTGTTTAAGAGAGTTTTATAAATTAAGAAGACAAGGAGAATTTTATGAAAGACCAATTAAGCATTTGCCTTTCATAAAATTATATGGAACATAAACTACTTCTTGTCATTAACTTAACTATTGCATTGTTCATTAAATTAACTATTGCATTGTTCTTAAATTTGTTAAAAATATTTTGATTAAAAATATTGTTAAAAATCATGCTGAAGTTTAATTTAATTTGAATTACTGTAACAATGCAGTTGTTACGCTGTTTACCTGTGCTGCATTTTAACATACAAACAAGCTTAATTCACTTCAATTTCACTTCATTTTCATTTAAAATCGTATTGTAAACATCTTTATGAATTGTTTACTAATAACTGTCAAACAGACAGCTCAATTCCATAGATTATTTTAGTTGCGTTAACCACAAATCGATCTTTGTCAAGTGTTGACTACACTTATCCAACAGATGGCGTTACTAGCCATTCTGTGTAACTTACTTATATTTAAATCTTTTAATAAAATTAACTTCAACATAAATATAAATAACCTTTTAATTGTTACTAGTTCATAAAATAATAAAATAATGTATTCTTTCTTATCCGATTCAGCGCATGAGGAAATAATGGAGGGTATGTTGGTGTCATACCTACATGACCCGATATTTTCACTCATGACGCGAATTGGCTTTCTAACATTGCTTTGTTCGCCCTACTCATATTCAAAATTAACCGAAATGGGCGAAAGGTTATAAAAGGGCCGCGCTCATTTCATTCGTCCTCTTTACCGCTTCAACTACTACACTTGGAACACTTAGTGTTAACGTTCGTATAGGTACTTAATACCTATCTATAAAATCGGTGCAAATCCCCAAATCGGGTAAGTTCAGTGCAACGAACTAACTGTCTATTCTAATTCTATATTGCTGTGTAATGTTATCGTGTTTTATATTATCTTATTGTGTGTTCTTCTAGATTATTCCAAATTATTCTTTTAACCATTTTTTATTTCTAATAACCGACCGTTACTTCATAACGGTCGTTAGTATATTAACTTCCTTAGTAAATTGTTATTTTGGCTTAGCTTCTCTTTGTTTTATGTAACTCCGTTCCGATAGTTCTTGCCACCGCCAATAATTAAAAGCGCTATTCCCTCGGGCTTCACCCAACGGCGGCTAGCATAACTATCCCAATACTGGACACCAGGCTCACACAGCCAATGCTTGGGTTTCCAGGGTTCACCGTACAGGGAGCACCAATCATCGATCACCCATCATGAGCACCGATCACCCATCATGAGCACCGATCACCCATCATGAGCACCGATCACCCATCATGAGCACCGATCACCCATCATGAGCACCGATCACCCATCATGAGCACCGATCACCCATCATGAGCACCGATCACCCATCATGAGCACCGATCACGATCATGAAGCACCGATCACCTATCATGATGCACCAAGCACCGTTCACCGTTCAGGGAGCAACAATCACCGTTCACCTTTCACCGTTCACCGTTCATAATCACCGCTGGGAGTACACCTCCGCTAGGAGTACACCAACGCTGCTACCCATCTACTCCTCCTCTACTCACCTACTTGGCTGGCGCGGCGTCTATCTCCGGGACCAGGATCGTCGAGTGGGGTCCGGTGCTACACACCGGATGCTACCCCCCCTGACGCCAGGATCCTGGCATCGTACACCGTCGGGCTGCCGACGGGTTACCTCCACCGCCGCTCCGCGTCACTCTAATTTACGAGGGAAGTGCTATCCACTTCACAGAATCAGACCACACCCTACGAACCTACTACCCTCTTCTGTTCACACTACCGGAGTTCTTTTCAATAAATTCTTTAAACTTTTATCGAGTTTTTCTTGCCACCCGGTAGGACGTGCCATTACATATTTTAAAAGACTTGTAAGCACGTATATTCATCATTAATTTCAAAGTAAATTTACGATGTAATTTCGGTGGCACCGTTGTAATTTTCGGTGGCACAAAAAAAATAAAAATAGTTTTTAACTAAAATAATAGCTTCAGAATGGTGCCTCATACAGCATTTCGATTAAAAATTTAATCTCTTTCTAGTCATTATATAAATTATCACCAAACTATGAAAAAAAAATGCGACACCGAAATTACGAAAAAACGTCCATCTCAAAAATTCACCCAAATCTTCATATAACTTGTATCTTATCATATCACTCTTAAAAAACCTCTACAAGAAAATTACGTACAAAATGACATGGTTCCTAACTTTCAAATCGCGATATCTCAAAAAGTTACTACTTAATGTGACTAGACATGTTCTTTCCGTGGGCCCTTCAATTATTTAACATGAGGATTTCATGGTTATCAATACCTTGAATTTATTTCAAAGCATTTGGCCTCTATTTAAAAAGTGTCTTTTAATATGTATTGAAAATTCAATTATTAAAATGACGCTTTATAAAAAAAAAATCCTAAGAGAAACCTATTGACAGGTGGCGGTGCCACTTTTTTGAGAACGACCCAGAACATCATCGTTTATCAATCATACGAGCCGCGACACAATATATCTCATAGAAGAATAAAACCTCTAGTTACAGCAATCGAGGCAGTTCCGGCTAAAGTCCGATAGAGGCGTCTCGCTCTTATCGGTGTTGCCAAGGTCATGAAGTTATCTTTTATTTGTATTATTATTATATTTAATAGAAAAGGTTGTAATATAAATTTAAGTTATGTTAGTCGTCCACTTTGTTAACATTCAGTAATGCGACCGAGGGTAGGTTCCGAACACGCGGCAGCCGCGGGCCGCGCGCGCAGCCGCTTGGTAATCCGCGGGCTGAAAATGTTGGCTAGCCACTTAGCTATTCTCTTCGATAAACCACGTGATCAATTTGTGATCTCATACATTTGAAGGCGATAGAACAGAAAAACGAAAGCGGCGTTTGCATCTTGTCTGGGCCCCCTAGTATGGTTACGTTTATCGCGTGACGAAATGCGAATAAAGCATGTGCCACTCTTGTACTTATTCCTATACATACTGACAATCACACTCTCTATCCCTCTTCACCGCTCAGGCTTTATGTCCAACTCTTGCGCACTTCAAGCAGAACGACTTTGGAACGACCTTCCCCTTAATATCGAGCAAGCTCCGAACAAGTCTGCCCTTAAAAAGAAAGTTCGCGAATTTTTGTGTGTAGAATTGACATCATTTTGATTTTCTGATGGCGTTATCTGTAATGTTTTGTGCTTATCCTAATGTTTATATTATGTATTATTGTAAGTATTTATATTAATTTAATACATTGGTTTGTAGGTATACAGTGTGTCTCTGACCTTGGGGCTTTAAATTCAACGATCGATTCTACTCGCTAAACTAAACTACTTTTGTTCTGCAACATGAAAAAATAACTTAAATTTAGATAACTAATTGATGTTAAAGTCTAATTGTAAAATCAGTGTATTACATACTGGCCATGTAATCACTATCTCATGGTACGGGGGCGACATTACCTTGGTACGAGGGCTAAAGGAAAATGGAGAATTGGATCGCGTACATTGAAAATTAGATTTAACTTGTATGAAAAAATATATATTTAAACTGAACATATTTTTAACAACTTACAGAACAAAAGAAGTTTAGTTTCAGGAGTAGAAATGATCTATGCAATTAAAGCCCCAAGGTCAGAGGCACCCTGTATATTATTATATTACGTATATATATGTATCTTAGACCCTATGTTGCACCGCCACCACAATCTCTGCTTTGCCCAAAGGTTAACTGGTAGAGAATGCCTTAAGTGTATTCTTTTGTGCAATAAAGATTAAATAAATAAATAAATAATATTGCCTAAAAACAAAAAAATATATAAACTTCACACCTTTAACATAAAATGCTATAAAATCACGGGTGATAACGTCATACAGTCAAGGTCACCGATATTTATACACCTCAAATTCTCTAAAATATGTACACAGACATTATTGCTATGGCAATAAGGACACGTGGACATATTTTTGAAACTTTGTGCGTATATTTATTTTTAACCTTGACTGTACAAGCGACGTATGTAGGTACGCATTTTGAAAGTTTGATTTTATTTTAAATAATATTTATTTTCTTTACTCATTATTTTATCGAATATTCAAAATGGATGAGTAAAAAAAATCAACAGATAAAACTTGTTTTTTCCATATTTTGTAATTTCTCAGATTCAGACCGGTGTCCCAATCCCAAGACAGAGTCGCCGGGCCTTGCTTCGAGCAATGTCGATGCAAACATTCTGCAGATTTCTACAGTCTTTGGCTTTGGTAGAGCGTCAAGTTTCAATAGTTATGTTGCCACGCTAAACGCACGAGCGCGCCCGCCGCCGGGTGGTCGCCGGGGCCTGCGGTCTGCAGCGATGTTCGAAACCATACCTCAATTTTGATTGCTATTTAATAGCTGTATTTATATGATTTAAGACTTTTTTTATTTATTTTAAAGAATACCAGCGTTGTCCGACGTGGTCGGAGCTGCGGCGATGCAGCCAGTGGGATGCCTTGGGCACGGAAGCACGACGCGTCAGCCAGCGGGGGCCTTTGTGGCCTGACCCGCGGTGCGACCCACACCGGGGGCCCTTGGGGGCTGACCCGCGGCGCGACACCCACCGGCACTGATTGTGCGGGGACACGCAGAACCCCAGCCACCGGGTCGGTTTTTGCGGAGCCCCGCGGCGCCGCAGCCAGCGGCATGCCTCGTGCACGGACGCATGACGCGCCAGCCAGTGGTTCTTTTTTTTCGCGACCCTGCGGCCCGGCTTGCGCAGCCCGGACCCGCGGCGCAGCTTGGCCAAGGACGCGCCGCGCGCCAGGAAGCGGTCGGACAAGCGGCGCGCCGTCCAGCGGGAGACGGGGGCCGCGTCGTGCTTACACTTGGTGCGGCCCTTGCCGGTCGCAGGGCGCCGGGTGCGGCCCTTGCCGGTCGCAGGGCGCCTGGTGTCACCCTTGTCGGTCGGAGGACGCCCGGTTGGAGGACGGCCGGTCGGAGGACGCCCGGTCGGCGGCTGTGGCCTGCTCGCCTGACGACGGTTGCCCTGGACACAACATTAAAATCACTGAATGGTAATTAACGCCGAAAACACAAAGTGGCAGAGGCGGGGCTCGGCGCGGTGCGACAGCTGTAGATATTCTTATAAATGAAACGTAAAATGTCGCACTGGGAAATTTGTGGTAAAACAATTTCGGTACAGGAACGCCGCATGCCGCCGCCGCTGTCGGTGTATTTGCAGCTTTATCGCCGTCCAAATCACAGAAATCTTACGACGGCTGATGGTCGCGCTGGGCGCGCGTTGTTTTACCAATTACTCGGCAACAATAATGAGGATTGCGTCACTCGGCCGCGCCGCAATTCAGATCCATTCAGCCACATTTAAGGGGCTCCCGTTCTAAATTACCTTCGATTCCGAGAGTAAAGTGTTACATTATTCACTTTCCGTCCTTGTTATGCGTTATAACCGCCGTTTCGAATAAGCTGCTGTAAAAATATTACATAAAATGAAAATAGCAAGTGGTCATTTTGCGATTGAGACATTATGAGATGAAGAGTACAAGCGATGTAGTCATTTTGAGAGACGGTAATTTTGCAACCGAGTCATTCTACTACTAAATAACCCTCGAATCTAAAATCTTAAAAAACTGTACTATTTTTTCTGTGGGCGCCTTTTGGTATGATTCAAAATACAAGAACAAGCCGCCGCTCCGCTCCGCTACGCTCACCGTGTAGGGGCAATAAATCATTTTATCGAAGTCTCTCGCTCGTACACGGGGAGCTTATGGCGTTAGTAGTATCAGCGTTATCTTGTATCCCTTACGCTCGCCATAAGCCCCACGAGTACGAGCGAGAGAGTCCGATAAAAATGATTTATTGCCTCGACGGTCAGTTGGTAATGGCCCTGCAATAGCACCACACTACACTACACTACTGAGTCGCTTCCATTTGTGACATATTTACCTTGTCCGCCTTATTTTCTTCGTTGTTGTTGCAAGCTTTCTCTTGTTTTGAGTCTAGGCAAAAATAAACCGTTTTAAAGACAAAATAAAATACGTAAAGCAACATATTCTACCTACACGAAAAAATTTAATTTAGAAGTATTTTCAACCCACGACTCGCCTGCCAATCACGTAGAAGTTGCACGATTCCGCTGTTTGGTGCAACTTAGATGATGTATGTAAGTATAGTCCGTGATGTAATCGGTAGGTATAGTCCGGTCGGTTCACGTTTGCAAGGACTTGTTGTTGCCTTTAGGCGGTAAAAACCACATCGTCTTTGACCTTTTAAGGTAATGTTTTAACTCCACCACCATTACTGTCAAGTATATACCTAAGAGATCAACACGATGACAATAAGATAAACAGGTCAAAGACGATTTGGTTTTTACCCTGAATCTCGGCCCTGTTAATTTTTCTAGGTATGGCTTTTGACGTAGAGACCTCGTCGTGCTGTTCTCATAGTCATTATTTTTAGTTTAATTTGACTAACCCTACATTGTCATGATTTTACTTGTGCTAGTTTTAATTATTGTTAAGTATATATTACTTTATTACCTTGTAATGTAACTTACTTTTAAGTACTACTGTGTTTACGATTAAATAAATGACCTACTGAACTTTCTTGCGGCGCTTCATCTCCGCAATGATGGTCTTGTTCGAAGCGCTATATCTACTTATATTCACTCTATATTACCGACTTATAAAAGAGCTCTCATGTGACCAGTTTACTGAATAAATAACGTTTTTTTTAAACATTAAGTAAATAAACAATTTAACACTGTCTCCGGCATCTATAAACATATATTTGCTATAGCAAAGAGCGCGTGGGTGCCTCAAGAACCATGAAGTCTGCTCAGACGTGACCAGAGATGTACAAAATACTTTTCGAAAAGTATTTAAATACAAAATGCAAATACTTTTTTAATATAGTATTTCAAATGCAAGATACAAAATACTTTTGCCTTTTGTATTTAAATACTAAATACAAAATATGTATTTTCAAAATACTTTATTGAAATAAAATACGTTATGGTAAAATTACTGGTTTTCTTTATTTATTAAAGATATTAAAATCACAAGCTCTTCAAAAAGAGCATCTGACATGTTGCGTCACACACGTTGTTTTTACTGAATCGCGGAATGCTTTACAAAAATGAAGCTAAGAATAAAAAAGTATTTTGTATTTTACAAACCATTTTACAAATACAAAATACGTCTCGAATAGTATTTCAAATAAAATACAAAATACTTTTAAAAAAAAGTACTTAAGTACAAAATCCAAAATACGTATTTTGTATTTTGTATTTGTATTTTAAATACAAGTATTTGAAATATGTCACAACTCTGGACGTGACAGCTCCCGCAGCAAAATAAATGATTGCACCTCGTCTTTCATGATGTGTTGGTAGTTCTAAGAACTAATGAAATGCTTCGACGTGAGAGTTCTGTTATGTATTTCTAAAGTACTCACGGCATTTTCTGCACAAGCAGAGGAGCGACTCGCCCTCGCTTCGCTTCTGTTTATGTGAGCTTTCTGTAACACCCGTACACAAACCAGCATTTATTATATAATAATAATATACATACATACAGTCGCCATCAGATGTAGTGGGTCCCCGAGTCAGTCGCTAAACCTTTGACGTTCTGTGCTTTCTGATATTTTTACCTCGTTATATGTTCCGAATTTATTGAAAAGTCGCTGCTCTTATATTTATGACAAATTGCATGTTCTGATGTTACTGACCATAACTAGTGTAACGAATTTATTGAAAAGTAATGCTGCTCCGAAACATTTGAGTACCTCGCCCGCCACAATATATCTGATGGCGACTTTACATAAACTCACGCCTTCATTCCTAGAGTGGGATAGGCAGAGCTAAAGAATTACCAACAAGGCTTTAAACTTCTTGGTAATTCTGTAACCACATTTTGCACAAGTGGGCTAAGATGTTTCCCAGTGTATTAGTGACAGGTGGCAAACCCATCGCCTAACAGTACTACAAGCCTATATTCCCTTAGTCGCCTCTTACGACATCCACGGGAAGACATGGAGTGGCACTATTCTTACCCGGCAACCACTCGGTAAAAATACGGTAATAAATATCAGGGGACAATGTCACACCAATTGAGCTAGTCCCAATTTAAGCTCTAGGCTTGTATTATGGGTAGGTACTAGACAACGATATAAATATATAGAGAAATATATACTTAATAAACACATAGTAAACATCCATGACTCAGGAAGAAATATTCGGGCTCATCACACAAATATCTGCCCTTACCGGGATTTGAACCCAGGGCCGCTAGCTTCGTAGGCAGGGTCACTACCAAACCAACTAGGCCAGCGCGTCGTATATGTACGTTTTTCACCCCGTGAACATAGTCTGATTTTTATAATTTTGTAGATATCATGAAAAACTACATCTGACCATTTTGATATTTTTTTAAATATTGCTTACGTTAAAAAATATTTTTGACTTAAAAACTTTCTCTATCGTTTTTATTTTTTTAAATCAAACGAAGTTGATTTAATAAATAAGGGCATAGATTAAAGTGTTATGAATCCACTGATACCAAAATTGTTTAATTTTATAAAGGTTTCGGGTGGTACAAACGTTAACGCCCGAAACAATATTTCAACAAGGAAATGTAGGCAACTGCCTCCATGACTGCAACTCTCTCAATCGCACGATTCGGGGCGGGGGGCAGGGATGTTGTAGTGATTCCGGTTCGTTACAGCCAAATATCATAATACTTAACGTGTTCCTGGAATATCAAAATGTCAAAACAGATTATTCTCATAATGTATAAAGATCGAAATAACTTACGCCTACTTCTTAAATTACCGTATTCTTAATATGACTATAATTTAATTTAGACGCATCTCGTTTTGATAAATTTTCAATTCTACCATTTCCCAAAATGTCTAAAACTTGACTTGATCATGTTTTGATGAATTTTCAATTATACCATTTCCCAAAATGTCTAAAACTCAAATTAACTAGACACAAAAACGTCAATATGGAAAATATTTAAAATTATGTTGAAGTACTTACAGTTTTTAACCAATGAGTAATTAAATTAATTATCAACGGCATCCCAATTTTCATCTTTTTACTATTTTTATTCTGTACCATCGAGAATTCTTTAAGTAAGACTGCTTTGACGTTCGAGTACTGATGTTGCTACTGGCCACTTGAAAATGAAGTGCTTTAGATAGTAGTTATAAATTTCTAAACCAATTGTGATAAACTGAACTAATTATTTACATTTATAAATAAGTACTTAACACTAAAAATACTGCGTGGTTTAAATTTTAGGTATTATGAGACAGTGTCATTTGGGCCTGTCAACAAAAGGCATTTTTGAATTTTGGTAATTTCGAAACTAATGCATTTTCACTTTCAGTCTTAATAATAATTCGTTATTTGAAGTTATTGTTCATTTTACCAACTATATCATTTGGATATCGGATGTAATGTGTAAATGTTATTATGACATTTTATTGTATTGAAAATTAGTCAATTTGGGAATTAAGGCATTTTGGAACTAAGCCAATGTGAGATTTAGTAAAATATATAAAAGGGCATTATGATATTTGGCTGTAATGAACCGGAATCACTGAAAGGTTCAAAAAACGTAGACAAGCCTTAGATGTTACGGTTTTCTATGGATTGACATGTTTTTTTTATAATATGTCCGACAATGTCTATGGATTTTAACGCTCATCACCAAAGAGCGGAATTCTTCATAGCAAAAATCAAACTGTCAGAGGGATTGACCTAACTGTTTTATCGACTTATCGATGTTAGGGAATAATATCGCATTAGGTATCCATAATCAACTTAAAAGATTATTCTGTAACATTTGACCTGATATGCTGATTTTATAGAAAAAAGTGATTACAGCCAAAACACCGTTATCGAGTACTACAAATATGCTCCTGTTACTTCAACTGAGGTAGAACACTCGTTTTCATCTTATAAATGGATCTACAATGAAAAAAGGAGTAATTTGAAAGGTGACAATGTTGAAAAAATAATGACTATTTTCTTTTACTACAGGGAAGATGAAGAAAACATATTTAGTACAGATTTAGATTTCGACTTTGTTATTTTGAATGAAGATTAGTTACCTACTCTTAGCAATATTTGTATTTAATTTTTAATGATAAGTTTCATATAGAAAATTAAAAAAAAAGTATTTTCTGTTTTATTTTTTACTATTATACTAAAATACAGTGGCGGTCAGCTAATTAGGGACACCGTTAATTTGTTTGTATGTATATCCAAAAGCCTGATTTCATTACTTTAACTTTGTTTCGTTAAGTGACAAATATTTATCGATAAGTCGATAAAATAGTTAGGTCAATCCCTCTGACAGTTTGATTTTTGCTATGAAGAATTCCGCTCTTTGCTCATCACACTAATTGGTCATGTCAATGTGACTCAAGAGGTATTCAGTTGTTTGATTCGGCTCTCGAGCATGGTTTCGTGCCCCTTAATAGCAGTAACAGCCTTATCACACTTGCGATTTGCGAGCGAGTTGAAAGAGTGTAAAAATGGCCTGGATTACGCACACATAATCTGTTAATATTGCAATTACATACAATCATAAATGACAAGTGAAAGCAGGATGGTATGCTTCTTTCCGGGAGCGAAACAGAGACGATTATTATGTTGCTCTGCATCATACGTAGTACAGAGCAGAGCAACACAGAAAAAATTGCGTTCGGAATTATGGAAATTCGGAATTTTGATCAATTTGGAATTATGATATGACTCTTCCGAATTATGTAGTGTTCAGAGTGTACCCGTGTTTTATACCTCAAGCGTGAGACATTCTTACCTGCCGGACGACTTGATACGCACGGTCGTGGTCCCATCCCTGCGGCATAAAATAGAACTTGGGAATTAACGGACAAACAATATAACTACAGACGTATATCTTTGGCGACGATCTTACCTAAAATATTTGACAGTGTGCTGAATTCACAGTTGAGCAGGTATGTAATATTACACGATAATCAGTTTGGGTTCAGACTGCAGAGTCTCTACAGATCAGTAGATCTGCAGTCTCTACAGTATCTACAGAGTCTGCAATACTGTGTTTCAAGCATACTGTCAGATATTATGTAAACAGGAAGAGTCCAGTGACCGCGTGTTTCTTAGAACTACTTATCTAAAGCTTTTGACCTGGTGTCCTACGATATACTGTGGGAAAAAATAGATTACCCGCCTGTTCACAGACGACAAATAAAGCATATTTGACAAATACATTTTGCCCTTTCTCTTTCTTACACTTCTAAATAGACAAGGAGAGAGCCAACTTTAAATGGCGGATACATTTACTCGTCGATTATGGAACATGCTCTAAGTATTTTTAATAACAAAGAAATGTGTTATTGTGGGTTACACGAAATATACTTTTTTTTTTTTTTTTTGTTGGTGAGATTGGACCTCCCATGTAGTTCTCAAACTGCCGTCATCTGTGGTATAGGTGGCCTTTCTGTGGATGGCCAACCGGGAGAGATTGAGTTTTCCTTTACGCCAGGCAATTGAGGGCCTACTGTTGTGGCCAAGGCTGTGGTATTAAATAATATTTTGGGCAAAAACCCGCAGGTGGCAATCTCCCCTGCTGTGGTAAAATTGACGTGGCATTTGACTCCCGCTGACCCTTAGTGGGGGTGTGTAATGTTTAGCATAACAACCAATTGTATAACTTTATCTGGCTTACGATCGATAACATAACACTCATTTAGTATAATAATAAGTGTTTGTGTATGTGTGTGCGTGTGTGTGTCTGTGTCTGTTTCTGTGTCTGTGCTGTGTATCTATATCCACTTCAACAATTGATCTTAAGGTCCTATCTTATCAGTTTAAGTTGACAAGTCTTCCGTCTGATCATAGCCGAGTCCAATTACCCATTTGATCATTGTGTCCTTCCAATTATACGACGTTACAGGATTGCTATTTATTACTTTATTTATTATATTATAAATGATAGCGGAGTAGACATCACACTGTCTCCTTGCAAACACCATTACATTTGTTTCGTTGCACTCAAAGATAGTTGCTGCTGCATTTGGTTTTATTTAAATTTCATACCAAATATGTCCGGATTGAAATATTTAACCTTAACGAAAATTTTGTTATACAAATACAATTTAATCTACTTATTTATTATTATCAATAAAAAAAACAAAGTTCGTCAAAGAAACAAAACGTAATGTGCATGTAGAGGAACAATAGGGAGTAGTTTAGAGATGCGACACGATGATGATGAAGAAGACATGGATGGATGGTACTCACGGGGATCAGGCACGTTGGCCATGGACGGGTGCTGCTCGGAGAAGGGGATGGGCGCGGGGTAGGGGTTCGCGTAGGACGGGGGCGGGTACGGCTGGGCGATGCAGAACTGCGCGGAGGGGTACGCCGCGGAGGGGGCCACTGCAACCGGACCACGTGGTCCACGCTTACTCCACATTTTCAATATTTATCAGACATTTCACACAGTTGACAAGCAAACAGCCACTCAGGACCAGATGCCTGCATAGGTTTTATTCAAATTACTTACACACTTCTTTAAATACTAGTTCCCTTTCAAACCGATTTATTTTACACACAATGTAAAGTCAGCTGCAGAGAAAAGGATACCCCCCTCCTGGTAAGGATTGTTTTTTTTCGAAAACCTGTGGTTAGATTTAAATGATTTTGAGTTCATGTGTAGACAATAGTAAAATCTTAAATTTACCGAAAAATCATATATATTTAACCACAGGTTTTAGAAAAAAAACGATTCTTACCAGGAGGGGGGTATCCTTTTCTCTGCAGCTGACTTGATAATTTTATTTTTATGAAGTAGTTTCATTCGACTATTCGATAGCTCATGTGAGAGGACCGTCCGGTGTCGGCGGTGTGTGCACGGGGGGGGGCGACGGGGGGACTCACGCGAGAGCACCTGCCCCGAGTACTTGGGCCGGCGGCAGGTGTACGCCAGCACCACCGCCAGCACCACCAGCAGCAGCAGCGCCGCGCCCACCGCCACCACCGCCGTCAGCGGGCTCTGCGCACAACAACCACGAGTCAACCGGAGACGCTACTGTGCGGGGAATTGATTAAACATTCAGTTAAATAAGGGAGCTTCCACACCGAAGCTTAACGATATAACTATTTAAGGATTAATTTCCATATCACTGGATGAACTCTTCCCATAGCTCACGGGTTCTGCCACAATCTTCTTGCGACATGTTTTGACGTGCGCCGCGTCCAACCAACTGAACGATTGCTCCCACTGTCGTCCCCTAGCTTCGATAAAACTGTGCAAACGTGATCGACAAAGATTTATCGAATAGATTTTGCGACTGCCTCCGATCGCTTGCACAAATCAAAAAATCGCCGCCAATTTTCGTACACACATTCGATTTATCTGCGCAGTTTGGTTTGCACAGTTAAATCGCTACGATAATCGCTGTCGTGTTTACCGGGGTTACTGTACTCACCCATAGTGCGTCGAGAAACGGGACGACCAGTACCACCTGCCGCGAGGGGTCGGGTGGTTGGGTGGCGGGCTGGCTACTTGCGACGAGGCGGGTGGCGTTCATTCCAAACAGCTCTGGGTTTGTATTTAGTACAAACATTCCTCCCTACTGCGCTAGTCCCTGTAAAAACAAAACGTGTATTAAAGAGCTTATTGCCGCTTTTATTGATTCTTGTGGGAGGACCTCGTGCAGGGTCCGTCCGGGTTGGTACCACCATCTTATCCATTAACCTACCGCCAAGCAGCAGTGTTTGCATTGTTGTGTTCCGGTTTGGGGATAAGACAGCAGGTGAAATAGCATAGAGGCATTCCATCTTAGTCCTCAGGGTTGGCAGTGCATTTGCGGTCTTGTGAATGCGAATGTCTATGGGTCACAGCTTTCACTTACCATCAGGTGGCCTGTGTGCTAGTTTGCCTTCCCATGTCATAAAAAAAACTATATTTGGAGCCAGAGTCGCCTCTATTTAACATAACATATCCCGCTTGCAGGAACTACTTGCACTCTCTCGATAACCCTCGATAATTCCTCGCATCTGACTATAGGGACAGTCCCTACATCCAGGGATCGATACCGGAATTCTGACTTTAAATGAGGTATAACCGGTTATAATTGCATATCGCTATTTATATCGCTAAAGTTTTGATTAGTGGTATAATCAATACCAGTATTCATGTATATTAGCGGTTTAGCCAATTGACAACAATATCTGTAGGTATTTGATACATAACCTTAAAAAACCATTACCGGTATTACGTGTCAGTGTCAAAATACAAGATTATTTGTTTCTGTAAATACTTAATGCTTCGGCGTATTGTAAATATTTAGAGATATTGCAGAATCGGTATTTAAGGCCAGGCCCAGGTCCTTCTAAAAACAGCTTTGGCCATGACCATAAGCTAAGCGCAAGGACAAACACTAAAAGTAGCTGGTGTACTATCAGCCCAATCAAAACCTGACCCACCATAGAACGGTGTCACACTAGAAGGAGGCCACCACAGTACATCTCTATATAGTAAGCATTGTGATGCAGCGTACGACGTGACGCTGTAAGCGGCCGACGGCGTTTATAGGAGAACATAGCCGGGGTCCGGAATATTCACAGCAAGTAGGAGCAGGTAGCAGGTAGAGGAGAGCGCAAGAAGACAAGTTGTGCTGGTCCCGCTTAGTGTGGGATAAAGGCAGGAGGATGATGATTTTGAAATATATTTGCTAATTGTATTAATTAATATTTATTATTTTATTACCTTGTAATATAGATTAGTTTTAAGTATTAAATATTGTATATTGTTTGAAACAATGACCTTTTGCTGGAGTTTCTTGCGGGGCTTCTTCTCCGCAATGATGTTCTTTTCCGAAGCGCTAGTGGAGTCACTCTACAATACCACCGTGTAAAAAAGCCCGCATGTGGCCAATTTACTGAATAAATATTTTGATTTTGATTTATGTAAAAGCTCAATTTCAGGTGTTTCTCATTGTTTCTCTGTTTATTCTTATTTCAGTTCGGACTTACGCCATAGAAGTCCGTAAAAGTGCCCCTTAGGTAAGTCCCGGCCAGGTCACTTGTCCCACTGGCACTGGCGGCCTGAAACCGAAGCGCTCTGAAACGGGCAATGGTCGAACGATTGCTTACCTGTACTAAGAATTTAGACGTTTGCCGACTCCGCGCAAACCACTATTTCGCTTATCGCGAACACTCAGCGCCAATATTGCCCATACTGAATCGCCTCATTGTGTTGACATGACCATCCTAGAGTACGACGGGACAACTTGACTTCACGTGACGTATGATGAGGTGACGTACGTGACGCAAGTGACGTACAAGTGACCCAGGTGCTTACCTATGGATACCTAGTGGATAACGCACAAAGTATTTAATATGAATTTTATCCTAACCTATGTTCCCTCTCCTTTTGTCTATCGCCTCACCTTTGAACTGTTTGCAAGCCCCTTGTAACCATGGGTTAGCTAAGCCATGCTTTGTCCTTACGTCATTGTGATATTTGAATTTTATAGATAACTAGCGGCCCGCCAGCGGCTTCGCCCCGCTGCAAATTTCTGACTTTCAATTCATTTTTTACAAAAAATGTGATAAATGAAGAACCGCTCGACCGATTTTGTGCAAACTTTACATAAACCATCTACTAAACAGTCCGAATAAAGACGAAACATTTGGTTTGGATAGGTGAGCCCGTTCTTGAGTTATAAAATTACAACGAAAAATGGCATTGATTTTTATATATATAGAAGACAAAGCATGGTTATGCTACTCCCCGGTTAGATACTCCATGTAAATAATATAATAACAGAATAGGGCAAAAATGTAGGTAATACGTGAGTTCAATTGATTTTGCATTTTGTTATTATAATATTCCGTCCTTGCACACCAACAAAGCATTATGAAAACGATCGGAAACCAATTGATTTACTAAACAAGAATAATGGATGTGCGCGTGGCGCGCAGACGGCCGGCGGGCCTGCGGCAGGCCTCGCGGCACAGAATCCAGTCTGAAGAGACTTAAAATGGCCTTTGCTCAACAAAAGATGGAGCATGGTCCTAATAAAAATCCAAGTTTTAGACCATATTCGGTATAGGCGTGAGGTGCCCAAAATTTTTTTTTTTTTAATATCCCCTTAACGATTACCTCTACGACAAAATGGTGCTCCGTTTGTGAATACGTCTTTTTTGTATGTATTCCCATTAATAGGTTACGATGAGCGGTAGAAAATATTTTTACAAAAAGAAACCAGATTATTTCTCATTTTCAGACTCTGTGAGCAGCAACAGCAGCGTCATGAATGTTATGCTGTGACGTCACGTGTGCGGTCGGATGTTCATAAGGTTTATTTTAATTAATTCTAACTTTGAACCAGTTGCGGTCACGGACCAGCAGGTCACAACAAGTCTGGGAACGATCGCCGAAATGGATTACTCTAGATATTTATATGAAAATAAAACTGTGCTCCACCTTTTGTAAGCAGGAATACTGGATCAACAAGTATTCGTAGCACTTTCGGTTTCGGTTTCTACGGTATTTCGTAATTCTTAGTAAAATATTTACGTACACGTCGGTATTAGTCATCACGTTTTCATTTCTTACCTTTTCCCTCTTCTTAATAAACTTAGTAGTTAATACTATTTTGTTCCTTTGCTAAATAACACGACAGACCTCATGAATCTCATGATACTAAATAACAGTTCGCTGGAAAACTGTGCTATTTCTCCTTGGTAACACAATATTGGATACTGCTTTTGACGTGGCTTGGTATTGTTATTAGGTCGGCTGCCATTACCGACGGTCCAGCAAATAAATAAGAGCTTGCCAATTCGATGGACTCAGCAAAGGAGTGCTCTAGAAAATATTTTGACTTTAGTTTTACAGTGAAAACGTAAGAGATAATGCATATAATTCATGTTCTTTCGCTTGGTTTACATCGGGCCATAAAAGGCAATATGGTTTCTACCTACCCCGCAGAATAGACAGAGGAAGCATCATATTTTTAGAAGTTTGTCAAACAAAACGATTATGATGAGTAGCATTTTTAAGAACAAATTAACCGCTGTGATCATGACTAAGTATTGACTAAGTCATAGAATCAACCGCCTCCAGACATTTGGCAGCTAAATTGTACCTAGAGGTTAATTATGATGAGTCGTCCCAATCGGCAAGTTCCCTGTTCCCGCAGACTCGACCAGCTCGGGGCAGCCGACGAAGCCGTTCGTCGTGGTGCGTGCTCACCTCGGCACTAAATCAACTATGTTGTGCAAGCTTTTTGAAAGAGATTTTCCAAACTTCACTGAGTAGTTTTTTTTGCGCGACCTTGACGGCTTACTTCTAAAGAAGTAGTGTGACATTATTAACTTTTACCACATTTTTTTCATGTATTCCATACTCTAGTAAATTCCTTTCAAATAAGGTAAACAACTAGTTTAACTTGAGTGCCGAAATCAAATTCCGTGTTTTGATCAAAACATATATTTTAATATGACAAGATTATTAAGTATCAATAAAAAGTTTTTAAAATGGTTATTACATCTTACATCTGTATATTTCTGAAATAATCCGCGAAATTATACCTCATGCAACTATACATATGTATATACTGCTGAACTATAAAAGCATCAAATTACTTTAGCTCTTTTCGCAGAAATAACTACAAAACATGTTAAATTAAAATATAAACTGAAATTAATACAATTCCATACAATTCCATACTTAGGTATTAGCAATTATGGCAAAAGTAGGTAAAACATTATAATTTTAAATTTATTCCCTTTTAAAATTAATTTTGATGTGCATTTATATTTAGATTTTATTGACATCGTTTTCCCTATTGATTGTTTTTACTGCGATATATTAAAATTTTAATTTGGTTGCTACCTACATTTTGTAACTAATATGATATAAGTTATTATACTGAGTAACCAGTGTGTACAGTCACAACCAATAATATATTATCAGACATTGGCCGCAAGAATATCTGACACGCTCTTATACCTCTAGTAATAAAGACGTATCTGATATTTTTGCGCGGATAATAACTCTGGTAATATATTATTGCAGGTGACTGTACCATCACAGCGCCTGTATTCTCGTATTTGACCTGTTATTGTATTGTCTTAACCACGGCCGTCATTACTGTCAAGTAAATGAGAGGAGATGAGCTGTAGGTAGGCCTCCAACAAGATGGAGTGCCGACGTTGTAAGGACCGCGGGAACGCGGTGGATGCGAGAAGCACAAGACCGGTCTGAGTGGAGAGCCTTGGGGGAGGCCTATGTCCAGCAGTGGACGTCTTTCGGCTGACATGACGATGATGATGATGATGAAATTAGAGCTATCAAAACGTCGACAATACGATAACCGATCAAAACCGATATGGTTTTTAACGTGTTGAATATAGGCCCAGGCATCTTGGACTGCCCTCATACCTATTTTGTAACACCATAATTTTAATAACAATACAATTTCAAATAAAATATTCAGAACTTTTTCTATCACGAAGTCAAATTAATTTGTACAGTAATCCCAGCTTCTTGATACCCTTCGGCTGGCTATCGCTGTCACGCTTGCACTCGCAACTGACAGTATATTTGTCACTCGACAGTCATAGAAAAGCGAAGATTGCCGATGTTATTAGGAAAATGGCAGCACTGTACCCACTCTTATTCATACTCAGTTGGCTAAGCGCGCACCACGATTTTAGTTTTTGCGACACGATTTTATAATCGCGCTGTAACATCGTAAAAAAATTATTGCGCGCACTGTGATGAAAAAGTCGATGGGTTGTTTATTCTCAACATGGATTTCGTACAAATTGCTTTTTTGCCCTACTCCGGAGAAGTAGAAGGAAGAAAAAAAGAAATTATAAATATTGGACACATCCTTTAACAGCTCAAAGATATATCAAAGGCTTTTTTTATCCGAAATACAATGATATTCGACTATATCCCAAGAAATACTTTGGCTATTATAGAATGAAGATTCAAACATTTGACAAATTACTGAAAATGGTTGGATCTCTTGGCGGCGCCCGGGGTGCGATTTTATAATCGCAGTGCGCCCGGGGCCATATATGCGATTCACCTTTGCGATAATCGCGTCGCGAGCGGTCGTGGCAAAATGTGACAAATCACAATTATTAAAATCGCAGCGATTTTTTTCTCGTTTATGCGCGCATTGACATATAAACCCATACATTGCATTTCTGCGACAAAATTATCGCACGGCCAAAAATCGTGGTGCGGTCTTAGCCTTAGGCTCAAGCCAGACGAGCGTATTTCTTGAGTTGTGAGTCGCGTAATTTCTGCTCCTCCATTCAGTTTCATAGTAGTAGTAGTAGTATGATGAATGGAGGAGCAGAAATTACGCGACTCACAACTCAAAAAATACGCTCGTCTGGCTTCATCCTTATAGTTCTCGCGGCGACGAGTGCGCTCGACTCAAACAAATTAGAACTTTAATACTACTACCGGCGCACTCGAGATGCGAGAACTACAATTACCTATTTTCAAATTAGAAATCCAGTCATGCTAGCAGTCACCCTCAAGTCAGTACAGTAGGTAAGTACTACCGGTTCCTTAACAGTCAGGAGCAATCGTCGCTCTGTACAGCGGTGACCAGCCGAAAGGTAATAAAGGCACATCAGGCTCTCTATTATTTTAGGTTAAACTGCTTTTGACATGTAGCATCTTCAGAACAATAGTGACCTAATTGACAACAATTCATTTTCTGCTAAGGTAGTAAAATAAAATACCGTTTCTAGATTTTACACTGCTGATTACAGTAAAAATATCTTTGGATTTTTTTATGCAGTAGTTTTTTTTATATTTAGGAAAAACAGTAAAAAAAGTTGGATTGTGAATGTTAGGAATACACTTATAGTGCCCTTAGTCCATTTATTACCAAAGGAATTGAAAAAATATACAACTGTCATGTTCATTTTTTATCTGTCTGACGGACTACTTGATTCTAACGACACGCTTTCGATTCTACGCAAGCCTCAACAGTTTGCAGGTTGAGACTTGGTCATGCTTGCACCCCTGTTCATCTTGCCAAGCTTCATATTAAAGACAGTTCAGTTTGTGAATGTGGACTAGATGAGGGCTCTCCTGATCACATCTTCTTTAGGTGCCCTAAATATCCCTATTCCCTTTACGATATTCTTCCCTCTGAGATCCCCCGCCCTATAAACTTCAAATCCCTCCTATCTTTTGTTAATACCCCCTTTATACAGGGTGCCTCTGACCTTGGGGCTTTAAATGCATAGATCTATTCTACTCCTGAAACTAAACTTCTTTTGGTCTGTAAGTTGTTAAAAATATGTTCAGTTTAAATTTATTTTTTATCATACAAGTTAAATCTAATTTTCAATGTACGCGATCCAATTCTCCATTTTCCTTTAGCCCTCGTACCAAGGTAATGTCGCCCCCGTACCATGAGATAGTGATTACATGGCCAGTATGTAATACACTGATTTTACAATTAGACTTTAACATCAATTAGTTATCTAAATTTAAGTTATTTTTTCATGTTGCAGAACAAAAGTAGTTCAGTTTAGCGAGTAGAATCGATCGTTGAAATTAAAGCCCCAAGGTCAGAGACACACTGTATATACCCTTAGTAAATATATTAATAATAATAAAATTAAACTGTAGTATTAAGTTTTTACGTAATTTATATAAATATATAATAGTTGTATGTTTTGTCTCAGGTGATTCATCAGCATCCTTGTCTTAATATTCCTTTCCTTTCCGTTTTTTTTCCATTTCCTTTTCACTTGCTCTTCCACGAAACCCGTTCCTTAAGCAGAGTCTCCCTCACCATACTTGACATTGGCGAAATCACTGTGGAACGCCATAAAGAAAAAAGAAGAAGAAGAAGAAGAAGATTCTACGCAAATTATTTATATTAATGGCGTCTACAAATTATGTAATTAATTAAATTACGCAAATAACAAATTTGTGAACGAACGGCAGCGAATGATTGATAAGTGAGTGACATGACATGACAGTCAGTTCTGTTTCTTATTAAAGTTACTTTTTTTATTTTATGTCTTTTTAATGACTATTATTTTAATAAATTATTAACGACGAATTTAAGTTAAATAAAGAAAAACCAAGAAATACGGGTAGTCTAATTTTTAACCAGCTATTATAAACGCGAAAAAACAATTATGCTTTTTTTTTTTGAAATGTTGTCAATTCAGAAATTTTAAATTTCGTTTTAGGCCTCTATAGTAATAAATTTATGACGAAGCCGAACGACGTTTGGAAGCTGAAATTTTAAATTAGGTCACTATTGTTCTGGTGGTGCGATGTGCCGGTGTGGTTCGTAACTCGGCAGCCGTTGACTGTCGACTGAGTCGGAGCCGTCGTGACGTTGTTGACAGTACGATAACTTGTCAGAGTTGAATCGAGGCATTTGAGGTTATACAATTTGAGCTCTATTGTTACAGCTGTTAGAGTTCATATAATCTAGTGCAATTTGTATGATTGTTATATATTTGTAGCGACTTTACTCGCATGACTTCATCTCCAAAACATTTAAATACACAAAACATTAACGACTTATCCTAAGCTACTTCTAGAGGCTGCACGTTTCGACAGGAACTCGTAAACACTTGAAACGTATAAGTCTCATAAGTACTCATACATAACATAACATAAGTTAATAAATGTAAAATGACGACTCCGACGATGACGACGACGCCACCAGTTCTTCGGGGCTGAGCACTCGCTAGGCTCAAATCTTTTTTTTTAAACATACCTAATAACCATCCCCGGAAGATACTCATTTGCCATTCATAGTGTGAATATCACATTCGCAAAACATAATATACGCATAACATTACACTAGGAAAACACGATATTCGCAAAACATGATATTTACAAATGGTCGAGTTTGGTTATAGAGTCGTCGGTAGGTTTAGGTTATGTTAGATTAACAGTAGGCCCGGAAGACCAAACCGCCCAGAAAGAGGAGCTCCGACGACACTGTCTAATTCATGTCTTACTGTTATTATGATTTGCGAATGTCATGTTTTGCGAATATGATGTTTTTCGAATGTAGATATCCAACGACGGAGAGCTAACTTGTTATCAAATAATATAGTACTTATATCAATATTACGTTAGTTAACATAATAACTAACCTACCAATATTTTAAGCTCTTTAAGCAGATATAATATAATCACAATGCGTACGTTGATATAGGACGGTAACAAAGTTGGTTAACATACTTCCTAACTAACGATAATAGACATTTAGAAAATTTACAATAATATTGCGATGATCACAACTATCAAAACTCTTTGGCAGTAGCTTAATATACTTAAATAAACCACGAATACCATTTGGATGTCGGTGAGTCACAACATGCCAATCCACAACTACTTACCTATTTAGCCATAAAGTGACATGACCTAACGCAATCGTGTTCGGAACCATACTTTATTTTACATACAATAGGAAATTGATTCTTAGACCATTTTGAACTATGTCAAAGTGACCCTGTAAATAAAATCATAAGAAGTCTCTTACGTTTTGATTGATAACGTCACTATGACATAGTCCAAAATGGACTACGAATCAATTTCCTTGACTGTATCTGTACATAATATTTTTTTTCAATTTTTTAACTTATTCAATTATAAAACAGTGCAAAAATGTAGACGTATTTTTAAAATCGACTGTAGATAAAATATAGCAAAGTACCGGGGGACGACCAGCTGACGAAGATATTTAGAAAGATTTTCCTATGAACGAGTAATATAAATAAAAATCTTTAAACCAAAGAGCTGTCATTTGCGCTTTGCACAATACTCAAGTCCAGAGCTGTGTTTAATTTAGTATCAATACTCCAAGAAATATATTATTATGCTATACGTGTATTGTCCACAGTAACCGATCCTGGATAATACTCTATTTACTTTAGCGACCTAGTACTGGAAAAGTGCAGTTGCACGTGATTGGCTAAGGAGAATCCGCTAAAGCTGCACTCACGATGGAGCAGTAATCAGTCGGCTTTTACGTCTCTACGGTGCGGACGCGTTTGCTTCCCTTTATATTCTAACTAAGATTGTTTCATTCGCAGAGTGTCAGAAACTCGATTGCTCATCTTGGCATACACAGCTCTGGACTAGGCTTAAAGAAAAACAATACAGTGGGTTTGGTCCATTCTTCCTCCAGCTCGCCCCCGACTTCCAGCAATCGACCGAAGACCGGTTTCCTGATTTTATATTCTGAATACAAAAAGACCGACGCGATAAGACTGATATGGCTGGACTCGTCGATGAAAGGCTCGGTTTACCCGCCCGGGGCGCACAGCAGGCTCGCTGTGTTTAGGTGGGCGGCGGCGGCGAGGCGGTGCTGGTGTCGGTGGTGGCGGTGCCCGTGCTGCCCGCCGTGCCGGTGCTGCCCGTCGCGCCCGTGCTGCCCGCCGTGCCGGTGCTGCCCGCCGCGCCCGTGCTGCCCGCCGCGCCCGTGCTGCCCGCCGCGCCCGTGCTGCCCGCCGTGCCCGTGCTGCCCGCCGAGCCGCGCGCGCCCGCCACGCGCGCCGCGCCCAGCACCGCCGCCGCCGCCGCCGCGCCCAGCGCCGGCCCCACCGCGCCCCCCGCTCCCTTCCCCGGCAGCTCCTTGCACAGCTTGGCCATCGCCGTCGCGCCGTTACGCACACCTGAAATGCCAATTACAATTACTGAACATTATTTATCGAAGACACTTATAATGTTGTTGTTAATTCTGTAGCTCTGCCTACCCCACTCGGGGAATGAAGGCGTGAAGGTATGTATGTATGTATGTATGTATGTACTTATAATGTCACAGTGACACCGTTCTAAACCTTGACCCATCAAGGTTTCATTGGGCTGATAGCACCCGCGCTGCAGTCATGTCCTCATTTGGAAACGTACAACTGTAAGTGTGTAACAACCCGGGCTCTCCGCTCACCTGGCTGCACGGGGTACTTGTCGGGCGCAGGCGCCGGCGGCGCGGCGCGCGCGCCCTGCCTGCTGCCGCACAAGGACGCGCGCTCCGACAATTCTGGAAACGTGAAATAATAATTGCTATAGTCCGACAAGTTCAAGGACAGGGAGAAGGCAACAACTGCTTAAGCGCGACGCGCAGTTTCGAAAACTTCTCTTCCTCGTAGCCCAGCTGGCCCCGCTAACGTCTAGAATGTCTAGATGTCATCCCTGGCAACTTCTGTCACCCCGCGCGACTAAAGGGAGGCAATAGTGATTCCGTTCCTGTCACCGGAACGATTGATATGACTAAACTTGTGTCTATTTGGTCGAGGAAGACACGCCGAGACGCCCGAGACTCAATGCGTTGACTTGAGATATTGGTTCATGGTTGGTTCACATGTCAAGTTTAGTGCCGAGTGCCAGAAATTCGTTTCGTCTGCACTAAAGTAACTACTTAGTATTAGTATTGGACAAAGTAAAAATTGATAAGCTCCGGCCGTTATATTAATGGAAAATGCCGACATGTCATGGCAGTAGGTATAATTTATTTATAACCTATTCTTAGTCTGAGTTTATAATTTTTTCTCGGAATCTAGACGCATTTAGATTGAGAAAACAGAAAGACGAAGACAGTACTGTAGGCAGTATAGGCAGGTGTGCGCACTGACCGCTAATCCTCGAGATGCAGTAGTAGAGGAAGTAGCAGAGCAGCATGAGCAGCAGCGCGGCCACGGCGGCCAGCGCCACGAAGTAGGCCGTCTGCGAGGGCCGCCCGCCCGCCACGCCGCCGCCGCGCCCCATGCCGCCCGCCGGGGACCTGCCGGAGAGACTAAAGAAAGATGTTTCTCGTTTTTATTTCGTCTTCATCGCTACCACCATTATCCTTTAATCTACCACCAAACAATAGAGCTCGCATGGTTGTGTTCCGGCGTGGGAGTAAGACAACCGACAATGACTAGCGTAAAGGCGTTCCATCTTACCGCCGCGCCGTACTTAGAGACATTTTAAGGACAATTATCTAACGTTCTTTTTAAACTTGTGTAAGGAACGACTTAATCGTCATATTAGCTGTGGGAGCGTTACAAACAAACCAAGTTACTCTCGCTTTTGTTATATGAGTGTGTATAGGGTTACCAGGTCTTGAAACCAAAAAGCCGGACAGACTAGCTAGTCTAGCCGGACATTTAAATAAAAAACCAGGACACCCTTAATTATTTGGTCTTATTTTATTTATTTCTTATAGTAAGGCATTTTTATCATTTAACATAAACTCTGCTTAAATTCGAATGAAATAAAAATAAAATTGAATAAATCAGTCTTCTTATTATTTTATTAGTTTTATTACACATGCACATGAGAAATGTGAAAAAACGGTCAAATTTAAAAAATCCTCACAATCCCGGACAGGCCGGACACCGTCTAATTTGGCCGCACCGCAGCCAAAAAGCCTGACATTGTCCGGCTTTATCCGGACGCCTGGCAATACTAAGTGTGTATAGGTAAATGAATATGAATGGATGAATTCCCTGTCTGTAGGTATAGTTGGTTCCAGTTTAAATGACGAAAATGCACTTAACGCAGGATTTTACAAGTTCTTTTGTTGCTAAATATGAAAGGAAAAGATAACAAAGGGACGACCGAAGTGTGGCACGTGCCTTGGAGTAGCTCAACCCTTCTTGATCATTGGGTTTTACCTGAACCGGACACATTTAAGTAGGTGTTTTGTTTTCTAATTACTTAAGTAGGTACAGTGCGGTTAACAGGTAAAAATGTATTTTTAATACTATTCTTATATTGTACAAAGTGATATTGACACAGTATTTAATTATTATTTTAGAAACATTTAATTATTCAGTAAAATACCGGCAACATCAAAACTATCAAGATTGTTTGTTCACAGTAGGTATACTTTAGCTGTACCGACACACCTGCGTAATTGTTTTACAACCCTACTTGAACACAACAATCGAAGAATAGATGTTGGTAATGGTTGGTTTTAAGTGCTTTTCGTCATATTAACTGGAACCAACTATAAGTACTTATATCATTGTAATACTTTCGAGATTTCCAAGTAAACTAACATCTCATGGTTGAACCCACAGTTAGTACTAAACCCCCAATTAGATCCTAGCTCTCACTGGGTTTTAAGGTATCGGATATCTAGAATGTACCTACACAGGTTTCGATAATTAATCAAACTAGGTATTAGGTGAACTGTGCTTGTAAGAGCGCTGGTATACTTTTACTTGACGTGTTTACTCACTTAAATAATTTACTAATGTACTTACAATTGTTAAAGACCACTGTCTGACCGAGGTCCTTATGTCACCAACTACGCACTTCTTACCTGCTTCACTTGCTTCAGCACACGGTCCCCGGCCGGAGCTGCCCGAGCGCTCCACGAGCTTCTCAGACCGGCGCCGGCACCGGCAGGACACCACAACCACCGTATGTTTATTAAGATTGGGTAATGATTAAAATTCAGTATAAAGCAGTATAAAAGTAGCAAACGTGTAAAAGTGAGTGATCTGTGCTCTGTCGGCGAGACGCCCCAACGTCACGGCCGCGGACACGGCGCCCCGCGCCGTCTCAAGACGGACACGCTAACAATCTTGAACTAATTTTGAAGGGGATATTCATGGCATTATCTAACTCTAGTAGAACCTACACAATACCTAAGACATGCAGAAAAAATAAATTATAGACTTTATTTTATAGCAAAACTTGTGAGATGTTTGGAAGTCAGGGGGATGAAGCGACACAGAGTGAAAGGGTGCGCGTAGCAGGAAAACGTGTCAGGGCATTAACATCCTGCAGGACGCATGGGGGTGAGAGGGCGGGGGAGGGGCGGGCAGACGCGGCAACAAGTGCGCCGCCACTCCGGCGCCAGGACCCCCCCCCCCCCCCACGCCTCCTGAAGTCCTAACGCGTCGCTGAATGAGTCAGCCGCGAGGGCGGGCGGCGCTGCGTCCACACATTTCATGGGAGTTTTCTTGCAAAATGTTCTAGAATGTTTTCACAATGCTTTAGTGTAGTGAGGGAGTGAGGACGCAGCGGCGGTACCTACTGATTTCGAATAGGGACGTGTTGGACGAATCTGTAATTACCTATTGCTTTTTTGGCGGATTTCGTGAAGCAACAAGGGTTTTGTTTATGAAACTTGCAATAACTGTACTTTAAGTTGACTGTACAATGTCCTTTGTTTATTTAAATGGAGTAACTAAGTAAGCGATTTTTTTAAGTCAATATTTCAAGAACTGTGAAATCTTAAATGAATTAAACGACTAAGATTAATAATCGGGTAAATTAATGTTGAGTTATAGGGATCAAAGTTAGCTCCAAATGGTTCGCTTTTTATTTTCCGACCTTGGCTGTGGCACGCCGCCGTGTCTAGACAGATATATCTACCTACTACGGCGGCCAGCAGCAGGCTCCGCAGTTTAATCATTTAATAAAGCGTGTTTAGGCGATCGGTCTCGGTCTCACTGAATACCATGTTTCAGGGGCGAAAAGTATGAAGACACGCGCTTAGCCAAATTCTATTAAAAAAACCCGTTCAGGCATCAATGCTTTCTTACTAATATTGTAAAGGCGAAAGTGTGTTTATATATTTCTCGTCCACGGAAGTTTGAGACTGCAAGCCGTTTCACAACAACTTTGTATTTTTTTCATATAATTACCAATTTGATTTTTTTACTTCTTTTGTTGCGTTTGTTGTGAATATAGTACATTATTGCCTAGGCAGTGAAGCAGGCAATTGCGGGCCGAGAATTGGTTTAAACGGACGAGCTTGCGAGTCCGTTTAAAAATACGAGGCCCGCAATTGCGATTCCTGCCGAGGCATATATAGTGCTTTTCTCAAAAATCGCAAGAAAAAAATCGCATATAAACACAAACTTCACGTGAAATAACCTCACTCTTTACCGCCATTATTTTTATGACAAGGAGAAACGCAAGCTTATTTTAGAAAAAAAAACTCAAGCTCTTCCAGACACAGATAAAAAAGTTACGTTTCGAATAAAATATGGATGAATAACACTTGCGCCCTCATTTTATTATGGCCGTTTTCACTTTTTAAAAAGTTACAAACTAGATAATAATGAAATTTGTATGCAACATTGCGGGCTTGTGTAGCGAGCACGCAATGTAATTTTTTTTTAATTTGGGAACTGTCTGTAAACTATGTACTTCGCGTCTCAGTATGGAGTTAGTAATGTCAACTTTTCCGGTCATTTTTGAGAAAAATGTATTTTCTCTCCTTCTGTCTTTCAAGCAAACTCCGCCCGCCCCGCGGCGCCCGCGCGACTCACCCTCGCTCCCGGGGCCCGTTGCTCGAAGCTCACAAGACTAATACTCTACCCTCCTAAGCAAATAGGCAGTATCCCAAAATCAATAACCAAACCAGTTTTAGTTCTCTTCTCTTAGTAATAAGGTTGATATTGCTACAGGAATTTTATCTGACATACTGCGTTTTAGCTTAGGAGGGCAGTACTATGAGTTCATACTATGGGTTACTAGCAGACTTGTTGTTGTGTAGGGACTTAATATTATTGGTCGTATCATAAAGAAGAAAGATTTGTATGTTTCTAACAAATAAACATAAAACTACAAGACCGATTTCAAAAAATATTTCACTATTAGAATAGCTAGGTAGTGACATCATCCCTTAGTAACATAGCGTCGGTGGAACTGCAAAACCGTGTAAGTAACTTTTTAAATAAGGAGCAAAATGCTCCTTTTTAATAATATTGTAAGGTTTACTTTGCTCTATCATATTTTTTAAGTAACGCGTTTTTGCAGTATCATCGACGATAGGCTTCTTTTTATCCCGGAAAAATTCACGGTTCCTGTGAGATGCCGAAAATACGAATTCTAAGCGGACAAAGTCGCTGGCAGATGCTAGTATAACTCGAGTATTCATTGTACAACAAATACCTAACCACTATTCGATTTAAACTAAATGCATTCTTTTATTAGAAAACACAATAATAAATTAATAATAGTAATGAGTCGCTACGGCACATCCGGCCTGTGCTCGGCGCAGTCTTATATTATAAGATTACCGCCGGAAGCGGATACATAATAATAATAATATTATAAAACTGCGGGTTTCCCACCACACTGCGCGCGCACGAGATACGCGCGATCCGACCTTAGCTGAACTGATAAACAACTTCAGATAACACAAGTACTTTCATCTTTGACTTCGTATTCTTGCAAAACTATTGCTAATGTTTCGGTGGCACTTATTTACATAACATTAAAGCCGACCGTAACGTAAACATACAGACGGACACAGACAGACGGACAACAAACTGATCCAAAAAGGGTTCCGTTTTTTCCTTTTGAGGTACGGAACAAAGTGGAATAGAGGGGTAGGTATGTTCCATTGATTCCATGGAACTTCGAATTTTGTATTAAACATTACGTCATGCTTAATACAAAAGTGAAGTTCCAACGAACAAATGGGACATACCCGAAGAGGCCCAGGCCACTATGTTAGCATATAGCGGACATAGCTAATGCAGGGGTTCGGGTGCCTCAGGGGGGGGGGAGTAAAACACGCTGCGTTCCAACAAGTTTATATTTGGTACAAAACGAGCACACCTCACATCAGACAACGTCATCACTGATCATATTAATCACTAACTTAAGCCAAAAATAATCATAAAGGGAAACTACAAAATATTTTTTCATAATTTCATTATTATTTTCATAAATTTTCGTACACGACCAGTCTAAATTGGCACCTATAGAGGTTTGTTCTTGAAAAATCACTTTAGCGCAATCAAGCTACATTCACCCTTATCTGCACCACATAGAGTTCAGGACAAATCGAAAATATTGAGTGGTGCAAAGAATTGTACAAAGGCGTTGAGCCCCCTTAGAAACTTTTTGAAGATCATCTCATCAGCGAGGGACAGACGAAACAAGCATACGAAATCGTATCGTGTCGCATCAGGTCGTAATTATGTTACTTTTCAATTCCCATAAAGCTGAAGCAAGATAAATACAAACTGGTCCGACCGAATACGATGTCGTATGATTACTGCGACACGCCCCCGCCCGTGTAACGGGTAAACCCATACTGCTTTAGACTTGTTATTGTCAATGTTCTGATGCCCAGCTCTTACTTACTCGACAGTCATGGCGGCAGGGTTCAACACAAGACGATAACGTGTCAATACAAACGCAACATGGTTTTGCCAAGTAGGATAGAGCCCTGCGTTATTTATTGAGTGAGTTTCTTTGATGAGATTTGCAAGTTCATTTTGAGAAGATTCTATGTCGTCTCAACGAGAAAGAAATACATTTAATTTAAGAGTATGCAGTACTACTGGGTATATTTGAGCTACCTGAGCTACTATTCCAAACGAAATTCATCCCTAATCTCATGTTTTGACAATCTAAATCGATTTATCAGTATTATAGTGAGCTTATACAATTAACACAATTATTGGAACACATTTATTTAACAATCATCACGCGCAGACAGTAAATCACGTAGGAAAATAAAATAATCTCTAGTTACAGTAATCGAGGCAGTTCCGGTTGAAGGTCGATAGAGGCCATCGGTGTTGCCAACGCTATAATTATAAAGTTACCTTTAAGTTTATATAATTTTTATTTAATAGTAGACAAGGTTATAATATAAATTTAAATTAGATATAATTTGAGCCCTCAACTTTATTAATATTCAGTAAATGCGACTAAGGCTCGGTGCCGACCACGCTGCAGCCGCAGGCCGCGCGCGCGCAGCCGCTGGTCGACTGGTCCCGCGCGACTGTGTCCGCCGCGACGACGTACCACAGACGACTTACAAATGTTATCGTGGCGCCGATTGTCGCTGCGGCCTGCGGCTGGAGCCGTCACCGAAACCATACCCTAAATTTAAATTATTGGTTATTTGCTACTTCACTAGCTATTTAGGTAGACGTTCTAAGGAGTAAACGTGAATTCAGTCGGGGTACCATGTCGCAAGCACCGCCTCGGGGAGGCTCAAGGAAGTCGCTTTTAATTCGATTAGATCGCTACATACAAAAAATTGTAACATACATATTTAAAATGAGTAAAACTCGAAGATCTCAGCGAGTTGAATCGTACATTTCACTTACATTCTAGCGCCGCCGACGGCCGTAGAAATAAGAAAAATAAAAAATAAATGTGTTTAGGTGCACCTTTACATAAATCACAATCAGCCCGAGATCCGTTTTCAAGACTTGATCGTCGAACTATCGACGGCTAAATTATAATACTCCGAGTACTAAAAAAACGAGTTTCTAAAATCACTCAATTTCTACCGAAAATTCGTGTTTACACCTGTATTAAAATAATCAACACAATATGGAATATACAAAAATCTAGAAAACAAACTAGATGGTCCTTGTAAATCATTTCTACAACTCGACTCTGCTGGCTCGGGGGGGGGCTGGGGGGCTAGTGCGGCACCTGCGGGTTGTAGGGCGGGTGCTTGGCGCCCGTGGCCTGCTCGTACGTCGGCGGCAGCGCTGCGGACAACGACACAAGCAGTCAAACACAACACGATCCATGAAGTTGCAAACGTACCTATACCGCGGCAGCGGCGCGACGCGGTGCGACAGTTGTATTCTTATAAAGTAAGTGTGACGCGCGCGGCGGTTGTGGTGTGGGATGGGCGGTTGTAGTGTGGGATGTTGTGGTGTGGGATGGGAACGCTTCGCGCCACCTCCGCTATGTGCGTTGGTGCAGCTTTTTGACCGCCAAAGCAAAGAAACCTGACGACGGGTGATAGCTCCGCTGTTCATGCCATGGCTTGACAAGTGACTTGGCAGCAATGATCAGCTGCGTCAGAGGTGACTACCTCTCAGTCTTTTTGACCCGGACGGTCGGAGTTAAGGTATGATTCCGAACACGGCGGAGAGCAGCAGCGAGCGGGGCCGCGCGAGCGAGGAGGCGGCGGCGACGGTGGCGCCCTGCGAGCCTTTAATGGTTGTGTTTACGTATCGATGGAACGATGGAACGGTGGATAAAATATCTGTCCTTTTCTGGCCAGAGAGTGAGTGCGAAAGGAATGGCGATCACAATTTAAAACCCGGTAGCAGTCATAAGAACCGTCGGTGTCGCTTGATTATTTCCGATTTCATCAGCCGTATGCATCCATGTTCAGAATCATACCTTTACCAGAAAATACTAATTTTACTACTTGCGAAGCCACATTCAAAAGTTTCGAAGGTTTACAAACACGGGCTTTTGGTGCATTATTTTGTCTACGAGTGTCTTGTATAACATTACTCCACTAAAACTTCCGTACAATACTGCAATACACAAAATAAATAATAAAACAAATAAAATCATTCGAACGCAACACATGAACTTAAAAAAGTAAATAGTATCTGCTCGCACGAACCGATTGTCACTCTAACCAACAGAAACGCTCATTCCCAAAATAGCATTATTTGAAAATACCAGATTACCCAATAATATTGGTATAAAGTGTAATCCGGTATTTTCAAATTATGGTATTTTGGGAATGAGCGAACAGAAATGAAACGTGTCTCAGTTTAGGTATTAGGTCTTTGCAAAATGATGTATTTGTACTGCGACGACGACCCCCATCCCATGTATGGGGGTTTACTTGTGAAATTTATTAAAAATAAACATATTCTTGCCTCCCCCCCTCAATGTGCAACTAAAATAGGTTTCTTGTCGTTTGGGTCCTAATGAACATACTGACATGCATCCCGCGGCTTTTGGAGGGGGACCTTTTTATATTTTTAAGTTCTTTAAAAAATATGTCTAAATGTGTAGTAAATCTTTCTTTCTTATTTATTTCTTTACAAACACTAAACAATTAAAAACTCAAAGGAATTAAATCCCTCCGAAAAGATTGCAAGGTACCCAAGTTTCGAGGCAAGTCCCTATCACTAAAAAAATATACCTACTCATGTAAAGCAGCAAATAAATATGAATATGAGTTAGTAATTTAAAGTGTCACTAAGGCCAGTCTTCTTGATATTGCAATAATGTGTATTTTGAATGTCTGATTCAGTCGCAGCTATAATTACAACGACAGCTTTGAATCATTTGGAAACTCCCAATATTTTCCTTGTTTTTGCGTTCACAAAAACCGCACGCTCCTGTGGCGACACATTCAGAAACTTAATATAGGTACCGTAAACTTTGGCCAATGATAACAAGTGCATTCATTGGGGATGCCATAATTGTTTGACGTCCAACGAGACCAGCGAGCAGCCGACGTCGTCGCTCTACTTCTTATCGAGGATTGTGAATGAATCTGATCACTTCCATACAAAATGCGATAACGTTTCAGATGTTAACGCGCTCCACTGTAGTCGGAGATGGTTCGGTTGCTTGGACTGTGCCGTAATAATGGCTTGCGTTTTTGCTACGTTTACCGACATCCTCCACGTCTTGAGCCAGTCTGGGAGGGCGTCAAGGCTGCGTCCTGCCTGTACTTGCAACCTGTCCTCTCTTTTATAGTCCCAGTGTCCAATCGTTCCAGAATGCCTTTTTCGATCGATGTACCTTACCCCAACGAGGACGATCTAATCCTCATCGCTATTTTCATTGACAGTAACGTGAATTCCATGATTCAAAAAAGTCCGCTCATAGTCCATTTTCTCTTCAAACATTGATTTTATTAACCTAACAAAATGATAAAAGAATGGTGTATAATTTTTTTGTAGTTTTAGACAAAAGTAATATTTCATGAATTCGGATTTAATTTTTTCCCGGCTGAACCACTGGGACTTTTTAAATTAAACTTGGCACAATAGTACTAATAGATGTAAGTAACTATTTAGAAATAAAACCAGCCCATTATCATAAAAGGGCATTTCCCCTTCCCTTATCCTGCTACGGCCATGGAAAAACCTAACCTTTTAAATCAGTACTCCCACATTGTTCACCACGGGCTGACCAATTGTCATAAACTTGCAAGATGGTGTTATTTTTTTTTTTTTTTTTTTCATTTATTTAAGGTCTACCAACGAATGTTTACACCAATACTTAGATAACGATACTTACAAATACAAAGTTAACCTAGTGTAACACCCACTTAAAGGTAAACACCGCATGCAGTTCTTAATTAAGTAAATAACAATAAATTATACATTTTTAAACATAAAAATTTAGAATTTAGTAACAAAGACTTACGAAACTACAATAATGTACCGACATAGAGGTAAATAACGTGCGGTGCTCGAAATTAACTATAAGTATGGCTACTAATTTTTTAAGTACAATCAGACATGGACTTTTTAAATTGCCTAACAGAGTTGAAATATATATCAACAGCATCACTACAGCTGTTTATAGTTTTACATAAGCGCGGAATAGGAGAATTGCCGCCTAAGACTGTTTTCCTAAAGGGGGGACAGAGTGGTGTGATCGGTTTGCGAGGAATTCTTGGTGGAGCGCGAAAGCGTATCATACCCAGTAGTTGAGGACAGTCAATTTTATTTCTGACAATTTTGAGTAGAAACATTGCGTCGAGTGACATTCTTCGCTTAGCCAGGGATTCCATCTTGAAGTGCTGCAGTCTTAGTATGTATGAAACTGACTTCTTGCCCAGCGAACCCTCACTGAATGCTAAGTGCCAAAGAAACCTTTTTTGAACGCGTTCCAATCTCAGTGAGTGTGTGGCATAATGGGGTCTCCAGACTACACTGCAGTACTCCAAGATACTACGGACCAGGCTCTGATATAAGAGTATTTTGGTTTGATAGCGGTGCAATGTTTTGGTCGTTCTGATAACAAAACCCATAATTTTCGAAGCCTTTTTAGCAATGTGATCCGTATGAGGTACAAACGTTAATTTACTATCAAATAAGACTCCTAGGTCACGAATACTATCCACTTCCTGTATTTTCATATTATTAATAAAATATTCAGATTGTATCAACTTTTGTTTTCTTGTGAATTTGATGTGGACACATTTTTTGGGATTTAAGTGCATTTGATTATGTTTACACCAATTAACCAGCTCGTTTAGATCACGTTGCAAAAATGCCACATCTTCTGTGGATGTAATAGGTCGTGCAAATTTAAGGTCATCAGCATACATAAACACGTCTGAATTTCGAAAACAACTTGGTATATCATTAATGAAGAGGTTAAAAAGGACTGGACCCAAGTGGGAGCCCTGCGGGACGCCCGAAGTTATAGTGTTAAGGTTAGATTGATAACCATTGACTACTACGTAAAATACTCTGTCAGATAAATAAGACTTAAGCCAAGTATGTAACGTACCAGACACCCCGTACGCGTTTAACTTACCCATAAGAATTTTGTGAGAGACTTTGTCAAAGGCCTTACTAAAATCTGTGTATATCACATCAGCTTGACCGCCTTTATCGATTACAATAGATAAAAATTCTGTAAAAGTGACCAAGTTTGTGCACGTTGACCTAGAGGAAACAAACCCGTGTTGTTGATTACTCAAGTATAGTCTTAAGTGACTTTGAATAAATGGACAAATTAACGATTCAAAGATTTTAGCGAAAGAGGACAGAATAGATATAGGTCTGTAATTAGATATTACATCATCATGATCTGATTTGTGAACAGGTACAACCTTTGCTTTTTTCCATTGCGATGGAAAGATACCAGTAGATATGGAATAATTATATATAGTCCAAAGGGGATAAACAAGAACTGACGCACAATTCACAATAAAAATTGGTGGGATCCCGTCAGGCCCGGCTCCCTTGGCAATATTTAAACCTTTTAATTTCTTGTATACGGTTTCCCGGTCTATATTAACTGTACTTAATAACTGACTATTTGTTTCAAGTGATTTAATGTATTCAGACTTGTATTCATCACTTCGATGAACGTCAAGACTGTATACCGAGGAGAAATAATTGGCGAACATTTCACAGATTTCAACGTTATCTGATGTAGTTTTGGTTCCATTCGTTAAAGTTGGCGGATAAGAACTTGACCCACCTCGCTTGGCTTTAACATAAGACCAAAAAAATTTGGGATCCTTTTTCAAGCTTGTTTCTACGTTTTCTATATATTTGTTATACAGTGCTGTTGCTAAAACGTCACATCTCTTACCAACTAGTTTTAATTCAATACAATCTAGCGGATTCTTATATTTATTATATTTAACTCTTAGTTTATTTTTTTCATTTAACATTCTCTTCAGTTTTTTATCAAACCACGGAGGAAACCGGCGGTTTTTAAATTTTACAAACGGCACATATTTTGTAATCGTGTTATTAATAATGTTATAAAGAATAGCGACCATATCACTTACATCTTCGATGCCATTGAAATGTTCATCCCAATTGCATTTGCTAAGAGTTTTACAAATAAGGTCATATTGTGCTTTGTAGAAGTTAGGTCGTTTAGCACTTTGATTATATTTTAGTCTACAGTCTATTGCTAATGATATTGTAATATTTAGAGGTGGGTGAAATTTGTCAACATAAGTCATTGGATAAACACATTCACAAACGCTGGTCAATGTTACAGTGGACAACACTAGGTCAAGTACATGCCCAGATTTATTAAGTACGCTATTAAATTGCTTTAGTTTATTTACGTATGAGAAATCAATTAAGATGTCACTAAAACCCTGTGCGACACTTGACGTGTCTCCCACGTGGTTCCAGTTAATGTTCCCTAAATTAAAGTCGCCGATTACACAAATATGTGAGTTCACTTCCTCGAAAATTGAGTTACAGTGATCTACAAAGTATTTTAGAGATGAGCGTCGTACTGGGGGAGGCAGGTATACTGCACAGAGAGCGATTTTATGAGAAAAAGCAGGAGATCGCATTGGTAAATCTATGGTTACCCAGAGGTCTTCGGTATCACTTTGCCACTTAGTCATAGGCAGGGACCGCAACTTTGGTGCCGATGACAGACGTACGACGTCAAGCTAAATACAGAGTGTTGTTATCTAGATTATATACACTTAATCAAATAACAACTTATTAGCCTCTTTAGTTTACTGATATTAAAACTTGAGTTAAGAGTTTTCCACGTACTGGCCACGTATAAAAACATAATTGTCTTTGTCATGTTAAAACCAAGATTGTGGGAAATGACAACCAATTTCTGTTTAATTATTTTTCATTAGTAAAATATAACCGAAATATTATTGCTTTGCTATGGAATCGTATTTGCAGAAATTTCCTTTTCTGATTTTACAAAATGAAAAAATGTACTGCTCCTGCTGTGACCAATATTTAACAGGAAAAGCAAGTAATATAGAGAAACATTTGAAAACAAAAAAGCATATAGAACGAGAAGGAGGAAAAATGACACAGCATGATTTCAATATGGATTTAACAAAATTTATGATAGCTTCGAATATACCCTGGAATCAATTAAAAAATAAGAACTTTTCCAATTTTATTGAAAAATGCATTAGCGGAAAATATGCAAATAATGTGAGTATACCGTCAGAATCGAACTTAAGGTGTAATTTTTTACCAAAAACATTTCAAAAGACTTACGCTTCTATACGGCAAGATATAGGTAATTCATATATTTACGTAAGTGTGGATGAGACACAAGACAGACTTCAGCAAAAAATTGCAAATGTGATTGTCGGAGCTCTTAAGGAAACCAACGCGAGCAAACCACACCTTATCGCTTGTCAAGTTCTGGCCAAAACCAATAATGTTACTATTAAAGAATTAGTGATTAACTCGTTAAACAAACTGTTTGAAAGTGATACTTATCATGAAAGAGTGGCATTGTTTCTCACTGATGGAGCTCCGTATATGTTAAAAGCAGGCCGCTCACTAAACGACATTTTCCCAAATTTAACACACGTAACATGTGTAGCCCACGGGCTAAACCGTGTTGCAGAGAAAATTAGAGAATTATACGATGATGTTAATGAATTAATAGCAAGTGTAAAATTAGCATTTTTAAAATCGCCCTCAAGAATGTCAGTATTGAGACAACTTTACCCTGACATACCTCAGCCACCACGGCCCGTTATAACACGCTGGAATACGTGGATTGAGGCGTGCATGTACTACAGGAAGTATTTTGATGAAATCACTAATGTTATTAATGCTTTAAATGAACAAAATGCAGCCCAAGTGAGAAGAGCAAAGTTAGCAATTCGTAAACCTAACGTAAAAGAGAACATATTTTTCATAACAGAACATTGCAGCATCTTGGTTGATTCTACTAGACATATACAAAATTCATCTTTGGCATTGAGCGAGTCGTTGCGTGTGGTTAAAACTGTTACCGCAAAATTATCTAAGATTATGCTACATGGAAAGGGAAAAAACATATACAGAAAACATAGAACACTATTAAAAAAAAATAGTGGATTACAGATTATGGAAAATATGGCTGATCTGAACAACCACAGGGAAATTAGTCTCTATGAACCCTCAGAAAAAATGAACTTGTGGCGTTTATTCAAATATGCTCCTATTACGTCCGTAGAGGTAGAAAGATCTTTCTCAATATTGAAGTGGATTTTTACTAGCACACGATGTAACATGACTCCTAGTAGTTTGGAACAGATTTTGATTATACATTTTGAATCGAAGTATAATAACTAAAGGATATCAGACTGGTACGTTGTGCTTATTAAACTCATATAAACGCTGTATGTGCAAGCGTCCATAGGCTACGGTGACCATTTATCATCAGACTGGGCGTGTACTTGTTTACCACGGACGATATTTTTTTTGACAACCCTGACCCTACCGGGTTGGTCGCGTATTTTGTATGAAGCTTCCCGCTACGCTGTGGTATTAGGGTTATATGTGGACTATATGGTGATTTTTCTCCTAACTGGCAGTTAAGAGAACAATCTTTAATCTATAAAAAAAATACATACCATATTAATTGTCACTTTTCTGAAGTTTTGGTAGATATTGTCGTTAAGGACGTAAAATATGGGTGGAAGTAATTCGATTCCCAAGTCATTACGAGAACTTACAATGGAGTGCATTGCTAGAATATTAAGTAGAAATCTTAATTCTTACTTAGATGAAAATAATGAATACGATTTTGATGATAAAGTAAGTTTTTCACCGCCTATCATTTGTTACCAAATTTGAGATGATATAGTTGCAGCGTGATGTCAAATTGGTGTCATCAGAATGAAAAGCACGGGCCCCATATTATAATACTTATTATACCGATATTGTTAATTTTATTTCTTGACACTTATTGTTTTAGATGTTAAATTTTCGAGGATGGGTTTGGAATCTTGGATTGCCAGAAGTTTTGCGGAAAGAGCTATTTTTAAAGTCATTGGCGTCATTTCCATCAAAAGAAATTAATTTAGATGAAGAAAGGTTGATCGTCAACAACATTTGCTCCAGGTGCGGTTATAGGAATTAATGACCAGTGCGACGCTAATTTTGGTAATTGGCGAGAGGTTCAAGAACTATTTTGCCCTGAATGTACGTGTGAAATGTATAAAAAAAAAACCTTCCGTTAATATGTTGTTTTATTTACACGAAGAATAATATTTTTTGTTACAATTACATTATTGTAAAAAAACGAATAAAAATAATACTTGCATCGTTTTTTAATGTTAACATTATTTTTTATGCAAATTATTCTTAATATTTCATTATAAAGAATTGAGGTATTGCAATGTTATTAAAAGAACATCCTATATCGGACTAAACGTCATACGTCTGTCATCGGCACCAAAGTTGCGGTCCCTGGTCATAGGTCTTGAATATAAGCTTTTAATAACAGCTATTAATACTCCACCCCCCTCCTTTCCGCATTGCGAACTTGATTGCTCTCTGTCCCTTCTGTAGACCTCATATCGGTCGTCGAAAAGTTCACTGCTTAGCACCGAACTGTTTAGCCATGTTTCCGTCAGTATTATGACGTCATAATCATTACAGCATAAATTACGATAGAAGGTGTGAGTTTTAGTACGTAGCCCACGACTGTTTTGGTAATACATTTTAATATCGAATTTATTTATTTTTTAATTAATAATTAGCATGCTAAAAATGATATATATAAATAAAGTTACAAAATTTTGTTGAGACTGTCCTTACTGGAAATATAAATAAATTCACTGTTGTCATTTTTCCTGACATAGACTCTGCCACCTCTCACCCAGACATGCTTGTATCCTTTTCCTTTTGCGAGATGTCTGGCTGCAGCATGAAGAGTCTTATTAGCAGGCGATAGGTGTTCTACGACAAACACAGGTGTTTTGCTACCAGGGAGGCCAATATGTGAGCTGTTAAGCTTGTTCTGTGGGTTGGTTCTATTGAACTTAATTGTGGCTGCCAAAACTTCGTCGCGCAGCCGAGGAGTAGCCAGCTGAACTACAATCGATCTGGGACGCGACGATTCTTGGTTGATTTTAGCAACGCGAGTGCAATGCATGATACTGTTTTCGGCTATTTGACAGCCAACAACCTGCCCAAGGTGACTGATAATGGCGTATAAGTTTTCTCGCTTGTCTTCTGGCACACACTGGATCTCCAAATTATTTGAACGTGTATGTTGTTCCAAGTAATTAATACGTAAAGTCATTTCGTTGATAGTCGTCTTCATTTTCAGATTATCTGCCTGAAATTCCTGCGTTAGCTTTTTGGCGGTAGCTTGCTCATCTTCAATTTCATCGAACCTAGCATTCATGAAATTCATTGAGTCTTGAATATCTTTCATACCTTGTTTTAAGGGTTCTAGTTGGTTATTGATAATACTAGCCATATTGGTATTCAATTCTTTTGCCATCACACTGAACTCTTTTTGAAGCAACTCCTGAACTATAGAACGGACATCGTCTCCCGTTATTACAGCAGACACCGGAGGAGAGTTAAGCGCGGGTCTCTTAGATCTTCGAGTACCCAAAGGTTTATTAATAGGGGTTGAATCATTTTTCGGCGACTTTGAGTCACATTGAGTGCAGTTTGGGCATTTCCAGTCAGCCGGAACTACAGAATCCTGATTTAGTCCCGTGAGCGCTAAGCAAGCAAAATGGTGTGATTTGCTACATTTTGTACAGTCTACGTACGGTTCATTCTCCTCATTAGGTGTGTTACAGCATCCCCATGACTGAACTACGGTTTGCAGTTTGTTTTGCATTTTACCGCTACCAAGTAACAACTCGACAGATTAGCGATAGCTTCGAGCGTCTCTTGGTACGGGGGCTATTCTCGCCGCGCGCCGCCGAGTGGCCGAGGTGATGCGTCAGAGATGAGATAAGATAAGACGGCAAATTGCCGGTAGGCTTACACAAAATAAATAAAAATGTTTGTTACCGTGGTTGTCCTTTTTCTGTTAATTCTCTTTTTAAACAATCACTTCACTCAATAACTAGAGCATCCGAGCTACACACTCATATAAGTTTAGCGCAAAACAAAGCGTGTTAACTAATTAAATTTATTTACGAAAACGGAGCAGTTACGCGGTACACGCGTACGCATTGGTACGCACCGTGGAGGATTATACTTGTTGTCTATGAACGTTCAGAAACTACGTTCACTGTATTATTCAGTTATCCATGGAGGTGACAACTTTACGATGCACAAATGTTATGAATTATTTAGACTTGTTTTTTCCACGTTTGTAATAAATAATTTGTATTACTTAGAATGTTTATTCTATGTATTGCATTAAAAACATAACAATATGTCATTTTATAAAACTTTACTCACATATATTATTATTTTATTATTGTAGGTGGACTTTGCACACGACATGGAGGTGGCATTTGCGATACTTTTTATGTATAATAAATATAATTACACATACATACATACCTTCACGCCTGTAATCCCAGAATGGGGTAGGCAGAGCTACAGAATTACCGACAACTTTAAAAACTTGTTGATAATTCAGTAACCACATTTTGCACAAATAGGCTAAGAAGTTTACAAGCGTATTAGTGACAGGTTGCAAGCCCATCGCCTAACAGTACTACCAGCCTTTATTCCCTTAGCCGCCTCTTACGACATCCACGGGAAGACATGGAGTGGCACTATTCTAACCCGGCAACCACACGGGTAATATAATTATTTTATTTATATGAGTTTTACTAAATTATTTTACGAATTTAAACTACTGTGCAGTGGAAATAAAATAAAAAATACTGACATAAGTATATATGTTTTTAACCCACCCCCATAAATTAAAATACACTATTACCCTTAGCGAATTACATAGAAATAATGAGACCCAGAATAAATAAGTAACTAATTTCTTAGAATCTAGCAACTTCTACTAACCAGATAATATTAAAATAAAATACCCAAATATCCTGATATCTGATAAAATACCTGAAAGTCACCGTACTAGACAGTGATTTAAGTATACCTACCTACATAAAATTTTGATTTTAAATTAAAAATTCACGCATTGGAAAGCGAAGTTCACTGTCGCACGCCAAGCCGGCTTTGACAGACGGCCCGTAACACGAGCCCTCCTTCTTTTTCGTACCCTGTGAGTACTCTGAAAAAAGGAAACCTATGAGAGGAGGGAATCTGCCGGGAGTAACGCTGAGCGCTACGAGGACGCAATCGAGAAATACTTACCCGGACTGACCGGAGGTGACTAAGAAAGGAGTAATACACAAGACGACTACAATTCTCACTTGGTGGCGCTCATGCCGTATACACAACTATTAGATCAGAAACATGATGATTATAATGGAACCTGCAAAGTATAGATAGGTACATGCTTTTAGAAGTAAGCTGAAGAGTTTTATGCTGAAGCACCTAGTAGCTCAGGAGACTTTAATGCATGACACAAGCGCTACACGTCTAACCGCAGTAGTATTTAGGTTGCATTTATTCACTTATATATCTACTTTTCAGAGCACACCTATTAAACAACTCCCGCGCTCACACCCATCACATTACTCACTTCACATCCACTTCTTATTCCTTCTTAATGTTAATTTGCGTTGCTATGAAATGTTGGATTCTTTTAATTGAAGTCTGGGGTTTGCACACCGCGCCCACAGTTTTCAATGTTCTGGGTCTATTGCAATCTTTATTTATTTATTTGTGAGCCATTCTGTGTTGTGTCGTGTTCCTCTCTGGTCTGCATGAATATCATCATTGGTCTGCATTCTGTATTCACTCATGTTGTACAAGGGGAAATAAGTTATTGGTGTAATATGTGTTCAGTATTGTAGAATTAATTATTCAATCTGGTAGTATCAAAACAACTGTCAGATTGAACTAACAGTGTCGCCATAGACTGGCAACATTGATGGAACACACTTCCGTTATATCTTGGAATCCGCGCAGCAGCGGCCTGTTGCTGTCGTTAACAAAATAAAGTCTCGTAGCAAAGCAATTTCAGATATATACTATCAAAACCTATCCTACTCAAAACTACTTACTATCGAGATGCGATCCGGCGTGTGTGAGTGAGAATAGCGTCCTAAGTGTAGCAGGGTTGTGAGAGGCCTATCTGGATCCAGCGCCGATATGTTGTATCGAGTACGTAAGCGCAGAACGACACATATATTCATCTGTGGTACAGGGCGAGGCTTGTTGTGTTAGTGTCACTTTGTTAGACGTTTTTTCATACATACGGGTTGGCTTAAAATAATGAAAAGTTATTCATTTGATAATAGCAGGCAATAAAAAAAAACAAAAAGGATAATGTTAAAAAAAAATGGTTTTATAAAAAAATGTCCGCGAGGAAGCCATTACGTGTAGTGAACGTGTCTTTTGCCTACTTGGACGGCGTGAAAAATCTGAAGTGATCTCTCATTTCAAAGGTGAAAATGTCCCTCCATTTACAATGTTCAACAGTTAGTGTCAAAAAGCGTCAAAATATTCCAAAAAACAGCTTAAAGACATTCCAAAGAAATGCAGGAAGTTGCGAAGAAAGTATCACTATGCAGGGAGCACCCAGAATTGACTACAAGAGCGTGACGTTCACTTCGTACCGAAGGATTCAAACCGTCCGAATGTCCCTATAGCTCGTCCAATTGAGGATTTTTGTGTAATTCTCAGTAGTATAGTTTACAGAGATGGGCGGGAAGCCAAATCACAGACTCAGTTGAAGCACTTGAAGCGCAGGGTACAAAAACAACTAATTAAATAAAAAACGTAAAAATAGTTGTGGTCCAACGTATGATGAAAGCTACGAAAAATTCAAAATTCAAGACTTTTTGCTACATTGTAATGATTGATGGCTATGATCATACTAGATATAGTTAGTTTCTATATAATAAAAAGCTATAAAACCCTAACAAGAGATTAAATAAAAATAAAAATTGTAATTCTCATTACTGTAAGTAACCCAACCCGTTAGTTATACAGGGTGTATTGCAAGTCGTGTGCCAAATGAATATGGTGGGTAGCTAAGGTCACTTGCAACACGTTTTGGGCCAATTAACACTCATCCTACCCACGGTGTTTTTTTTTATTTTTTTTTGGAAAAATCTCGGAATCTTCCAAAAGTTAACCATTTTGTTCACCTATCTTTTTTTTTAAATGTGACAGCACAAAAGTACTTAGTTTTTTTATCTTTAATGTTTGCGCATTCGAATGAAATGTTATTTTTATTCATATAGTAAACAAATAAAAAAATATTAGCCAACAAAGTGTGAAGGACAGAAAAATAAAATCTTCACGGTCAACTTTACGGCACAATTAAAAAAAAGTAGAAGCTCCTCAGATCTTCCAACATCATAAAAACTTCTCCAGTTCCAGACAATTCTTACGGTATACCACATGTCTAGAATCACGTTCAGTTTTTCGTCAAAATATGGTTTCAATCTAAAATGGTGGTTTTATTCGGTCAGTAGATCCCGCCAGTTAAATGGGCTAAATGCACAATACAAAACGCAATATGGTTGAAAATCATCTTTATTTTAATAATTACTTCAAATTTTGTTCAAATTGTCTTCCTCCACAATTGATACATTCGCGACACCTTTTTCGTATTTCTACAGGTGTATTAAAAAAACACCGTGGGTAGGATAAGTGTTAATTGGCCCAAAACGTGTTGCAAGTGACCTTAGCTACCCACCCTATTCATTTGGCACACGACTTGCAATACACCCTGTATAATTTTTAATTTCATTTTCCGGTTTGTTTATTTCGTTCGTTTTATTGCATTTTAGCTCTTTTTTCTTAATATATTATAATAATATTGGGTTAATGGTTAATGTATAATTGAAAATTGTATTAGTATTGGCAACATGACATGTTCCAATGTTAAAATGTTCAGTCTATGCTCTAATTAATTTTTGAGTACCTAAGTTCATATTGCACAGATTAGACCAGTCTAAGGTTGTTGTCAGTTATTTTTTTTTGTCTGGTTTTTTAAAGTTTTATTTTATTTTATTTTTGTGGTGTATAGCCTGCCGTGAGGTCACCAAATGGTTCCCGCGGAAGACCATCGCTGGTTATACTGAGCTGGGTAGGACCATTTCATGGCATCTGGCATTACATCAGTCATATGTTTTTCTCTTTTTTTGTACTTGTTTGTGTTGTCCTTTTGTTAAATGTCGGAATAAACATTTTGCTTTCTTTTCTTTCTATCATTAAATAATCGGCTTAGGGAAACGAACCGATAAGGACTTGAATAAAATGTATGAGATTTATTTCGGAAACATTCATAAAATAGCCAATTTTTCACGTCCGTCGACCGAATTGTCATGTTGAATGTTCAAATTTCAAAGTAAGTAAAATTAAAATCGTAGATTCAAAGGGCCAAGGAATCCGACCTTGAAACAAGGTTTAATATCTGTACGGTTAAAAGAGGCGGAACAAATAGGCTATTTTTGTAGCGATATCACTACAGTACTGACAGGTATTTTTAATATCTCCTCCCCCGAGGACCAGGCAATACACGACGCGGTGTTTCTCTAATCGTATTTAATTCGCTCACTGATCGATACGATTCGCTTGTGACAAAAGGGCAGCGTGAAGTGGGATTAACAGAATAAATAAACATAATATATCGTGGAGGCACCGAAACAATGATTGAACGATAGGACGACCGCTTGATAGTACGATAAGAAACGTATCTAACGTTAGACGTATCTTTATTATTTAAGACAGTCGAGTCACGTGGCACAAAAACATCTACCACAGTGGCTCTATTCTACTCGGTAAAAGCATATTGCTTTCACATGTTAACGTATATTGCCAACGTTATAGAACAGGGTAGGCGAACCAATGGCACGCGTGCCATTGATGACACGCGAAACAATATTTTGGGCACGTCGCCGATCATCAAAAAATTGTCATCTAACCTGCAGCAACAGAAGTCACACTAATTTTACAGTAATTTAATTTATGCGTGTAATAAAAACATTCCAAAATGTACCTTTTTTGTTTACTTTATTTAATAAAGAGTTTTGATAGTATTTATTATTATTATTTTCCAAATAATCAGAAAGTCAAAATTATTTGATGGCACGTCAATGACCCCATTAAACATTCTTTAGAAAAAATGGCTCGTTGATGCATAAAGGTTCGCCTATCCTGTTATAGAAGGTTTTATTTACAGTACATAATTATAAAAATAATACATACATACATAATTAAATCATATTAGACGACGCGTTTTTTCAAATTCTGTGTGTGTCATTTCCAAAGCCTGTGTCAGAATCAATGAGGCATACTCGGCCTGGTTTAACATCTCTAAAGGTGTTAGACAGGGCTGTGTTGCCTCACCATGGCTGTTCAATCTATTCATGGACAGTTGTATGCGGGATTTGAAAGGGTATGATAAGGGTTTGCGTGTGCAAGAGTTGCTAATCAAATGCCTCTTATATCGTCGGTGATACTGCAAAACCGCGTAACTAACAAATTTATGATAGAGCAAAATAAAACTTAACATTTTATTAAAAAGGTGCATTTTGCTCCTTATTGAAAATGTTACTTACGCGGTTTTGCATGTTTCACCGACGATATGCCGATGATCAAGTTATACTTGCCTCATCGGTACTTGAGTTGCAGGAGATGGTGACAGTGATGAATGAGGGATTTAAGCAAAAGGGGATGAAAGTAAATGTTACCAAGACCAAGGTCATGGTGATAGAGAAGGATGAGGAGATGACTGAGTGCGTGATAAATATAAATGGTGAATTAGTAGAACAAGTGAGCGAATTCGTGTACCTGGGAAGTATGTTTACAAGAGATGGTAGGTGTGAGAAGGATATCGAGAGGAGGGTGAATGCAGGGAATCAAATTAATGGGGCCCTGTACTCCTTTGTGAGCAGACAGGGCATTTCACAAAAAGCCCGGCTGGCTGTTCACAATGGAGTGCTGGCTCCTACCCTGATGTATGGTAGTGAATGTTGGGTGTGGCAGGACAAGCATGTAAGTCGTGTAAATGCAGTTGAAATGCGCTCTTTGCGTAGTATGTGTGGTGTGAAAGTGATTGATAGAGTAAGAAATGAAAAAATCAGAGAGAAATGTGGAATAAAAGAAGATGTAGTGACTAAGATTGAAAAGGGCATGCTTCGATGGTTCGGTCATTTGGAAAGGATGGATGAAAGGAGATTGACGAAAAAGATATACAGATCGAAAGTGAGTGGAAGGGTCGGAAGGGGCCGCCCTAGGCGTACTTTTTCGAATGAAATCGGAGAAATACTGGAAAAGGGCCGAATCTTAAGTACCCGAAACCGACGTGCGTGCATGACTCGATGTATGAATGTTGAAGAAACGAAAGAAATTTGTCAAGATCGTAGCAAGTGGAAAGAAGTGGTCTCTGCCTACCCCTCTGGGAAACAGGCGTGATTTAATGTATGTATGTATGTATGTATGTAAGACGACGCGTTGGCCTAGTTGGTAGTCACCCTGCCTACGAAGCTAGCCAGTCCCGATAAGGGCAGATATTTGTGTGAGGAACGCGAATATTTGTTCCCGAGTCATGGGTGTTTTCTATGTAATTTAAGTATATATTTCTGTATATAAGTATTTATATCGTTGTCTAGTACCCATAGTACAAGCCTAGAGCTTAGTTTGGGGCTAGGTCAATTTGTGTGAGATTTTTTCCTGATATTTATTTATTTATAATGGCAGCCGGGTAAAAAATAATACACTAAAATGATAAAAGCAACATCTACCGAGTAGAATAGGGCCCCAATCTGAACTAAACGATCGCCTCTACCGCCGCCCGACGTGTAGCGCACGTGCGTCCGCGCGGCCGCGCCCGCCACTTAATGTTATTCATGACGCCACGGTCCAATTGACAACAGATTTTTTTAAAGGTGTGTAAAAAGTTTTTTACTAAAATATATATATTATTAATAATGACAAAATAATAATATCATTATATCAGTGCTAAGCTCGCATTGGACTAGTGGTCTGAATAACGTAATTTTGTTTTTAAGTCTAGCACTAGCCGTGATATAGAAGAGACCGCGTGGTTTTCAAGCTCTTTCTTTAGCCTTTAGCAGAAATTTGATAATTTTCACAGTAAACAAAAAACGCAAACGAAATTAATGGTTTTTAGACAAACCTCTATTTATAAAGTTTTCTTCAGAATTCGAGTGGCGGAGCGGGTCGCCGTCGATAGATAATACTACAACAGGGTGCGTCCTAATTATTATTTACAGCAACTTACAACATACCCCTAGCTACTGTGAAAACTAGATAAAGATATATGTAGGTAATTAACTTTATTAATCAGTACGACAGGACGCGAGCGGGCGCGCCGGCACCCGCTCGCGACGCGGCGGCCGCGCGGGCGGCGGGGGGGACGGGGGGGACGGGGGCGGCGCGGGGGGCGGTATCGCCACATCTGGAACAAACAACGCCGCGGGTATCTTCTGGAGCAGGGCTGTGAAGCAGGACCGACCGGGGGTTTGAAGCCGTGTATCCATTTGAGCAGACTCAGGCCGAACAGCCTTGACTTGAGGCAAATAGCCTCAGTTTGAGGCTGCTCGCTCTGAGGCAAAAGGCTCGGGGAACGTTGTGAATCAGCTCGACGCGAGTCGCCTCAGCTTGATTCGCAATGTGCTCAGATTACACGCCCGTCTTCATCAAATGCATGGCTCAGACTGAGGCTCCTTTGAGCAGCTCCTTTGGGTAATAAAACCGCCAAATATGGCTCGGCTCGCGGCGACGAATTTGCCTCGTGTCATGTCGCGGCGTGCCTCAGGTTGAGGCAGCGTCAGGCTCTCCCCACGCGTTCAAAGCCGCGCGATAAATGCCGATCTCTAAGTGTCTCCTAGAAGACACAAATAATGCTAGTCGGCTGCCACGCCTCGCTGCGCAAGGACGACTCTCGCGCAAATCGCATGCGTACTGTATAAAGTAAAAAAAAAAAGTTGTAAGCTAGCATTTAGATAACGGAGGCAACCCTAGCGCCCTAAACCCTACCTTACACCAAATAGTGCTTTCCAAGAGCAGATGCACGAGTTACAATGAAAAATACTGAAATCGCTATAGGTGTGCCTGTAGTATTTGAGGAGTTCCCTTGATTCTTCCAAGATCCCAATCACCCTGACTAGAACCAGGAAATGGAATTCTCAGAACCGGGCCCAGTACTGCATGCCCTAACAACACTACCCTTTACCCTTCACTGACACCCGGGCAGTGGCGGCTGACTCTTAAGGCTGAATTTTCGGCCAGCAGGGGGAAGCGGAAGCGAAACACAACACGCGATCTGCCCAGTTGTTTTTTGGTGAGAGTACTGAAGTCATTAGTAAGACTAACTTTAACTTTAAGTTTGCGACGTTGCGATCCGGTGAAGCCACCGGCCAATCATTGCCCAGCGCGATGTCCGCCGCCCGTCGGAACAGTTTATACGATACATGGTTATTAGGAGTATATTATGAGCGCGTCGTTCAAACAATTACCACCGCACCAACGCGGTCCCGCTGCCCGACGGAAAGGCAGCCGGATGCAAATCGGAGACCTATCGGTACAGTGGCATGACAAGCGGACTGCCACTTGGCAAACAGACCTTTCGCCGCAAACCAGTCGCTCATTAGTTGCTGATTGCTCTATGTAAACAAGTATAACAAAAAGCAAGCTTTGAAAATCCTACCGCCACGTCCACCACCGCAGAAACCGGTCGCAGAGGACTGGAGACCCTGTATACCGTACCCTATCAGTGCTATCAGTATCATAGTCAATACCGATACCGAACGAAACTCCGCACTTTGACATCCATCAAGGCTTTAAAAAACATGAGTAGGTACGTGCATACATACACCCTAAACACATTACCCTCTTTCTTGTATGTCGGGTATTACCCGGAAGAAGTTGTGGCGACCTAGCGACATCTAACGGAAACTTGTATCAACAACTCGCTAGCGCCACCAGTGTCAGACAGCGGAACTAAGGATCCTACATCGCGCTAACGAAGTTTCGACAGCCGGTTGACATATATACCACTTCCAACTTCATCCCAATGGACTTCGGTCCCCAGGCATAACACCCGCCTTGAGAGAGATCTCTCTATTGCCCTCTCCTCCTACAAAGTTTTGAAATCAAAATTGTGAGACTAATGAATTCGCATATTTTTTATTGCACCGAAACAATTTGTTGCTGAAGCCCTTCTAGTGTACCCGACTGCCGAAGGAGGGTAATGTAATGTGTTTATCAGCATGAACATGTATATTTGTTCCTTTGTGGCGCTCTAGGAACTAAACGCGTAAACCGATTTTGATGGTTCTTATGGCAATCGATTTGTCTTAATCTCGTGAGTGTCACTAAAGATATGACAGTAATTAAAAATCAATATGACGGCAGCTAGACGCCATATTACAATTCTACGAACTTATACAGAGCTTCTCGGTGAAACCCCTGCCAGAGTTATGAGCATACACCGGATTGACGGGGGCAAAAATGTACCAGTGCTAGTGATTCATTAAATATCGACAAAGTTTATCGACAACTTTTGTCGTGACATAATAGATCTTACATTATTTGCAAAAGTAAGTCGTACCTTTATCTTCTATACCTATGATCTATATCAGAATGATCAGTTTTCCATGAAGATAAACAATCTTTTTTCTTTCGAGGCATTTTTAACCGACTTAAAAAACAAAAAGGGCTCAGGCCTGAAATATGCGTTTTCCTAAAATGTACAATTCTTAAAAAGTCTGCGTTCTCACAATGTTTGCATTTCTATTTTGTCAGTTTTCTCAAAATGACTGCTATTTAAAATGTGTACAGTCTCAGAAAGTCGTCTATTCACAATGTTTACATTCCGATAATATTAGCATTACCATAAGTTTTGCTTTTCCGTTATGTTCAATTTTGGGTTGAGATGGTAAATGCAATCGAAAAATATAATGTTTGAAAAATTCAGTTCTACTTAGGACTCAAATATATTATAATTATATCGTTTTAGTTTCGTAGTTATTTCGTACAGTCAGCGTCAAAAGAAACTGATCACTTAAATACCTTGTCGCTTGTGGCGTTCATGATTGCAGACATTTTGGGAATAAGACATTTCTGGAATGCAAAATTGTAAGAAGGCTATTTGTAGAAGGATATTTTGAGGTTGCAGACATTTTGAGAATAAGCTCTTTCTGAAAAGCGAACATTATATGAAAACTGACATTCTTGGAGACATACATTATAAGAAGCTGACATTTTGAGAAGCTGACATTATGCAAAAGACGTGCTGACATTATGGAAAACAGACATTTTGGGAAAAATACATTTAAGGAAAACGCATATTTCAGGCCTGAGCCACAAAATAGTTATTTGTTATACAAGTGGTGAAAGTTGTATTTTACCTGCGAGTGTTCATTTGAAACACGAGCTAGCGAAAGGATTCTATGATTGACCACGAGCGAAGCGAGTGGTTCAAAAATGGAATCCTGAGCGTAGCAAGTGTTTCAAGACACGAGACGTAAAATAACTTTTCACCCGTGTATAACACAAAACTTTTCACCTCACTACAGCGAGGAAACTAAGAAAAGGGTTTGTACTGTAAGCTGAGTTCCGCATTTTGCACAGTTTTCTGTAATTCCACAAGTGTTAATACGTCTTTATCACTCGAATCACTCATTTATAATAACAAAACAAACTCGAAAAACATGCGAATATTTAACGTTGACTACAGCGAGGAAACTAAGAAAATGGTTTGTACTGTAAGCTCAATTCCGCATTTTGCACGGTTTCCTGTAATTCCACGGGTGTTAATACGTCTTTATCACTCGAATCACTCATTTTTAATAACAAAACAAACTAGAAAAACATGCGAATATTTTAACGTTGACGGCTTAATAGAAAAGTTTTGACGTAAGTTTTTTTTTTATTATTTCGGATGCGTTTTGTTTGCACATCGACTTATTTGGACTGTCAGAACATTTTATCCGTTTTTAAAACAAGAATGAAGGTTAATTTTGAATGCTGATATTTATGAATTTAAATAAAGTAGTAAGACTGTATTTAGTGTTTTTTACTCGATGCAATTCATTAATTGTGATGTTAAAAATTCAGCACTTGTAAGGTTTTACGTTTGGTTAGCTGTCAAATATCACTTAAGCTGCCTTCAAATGTCAAAACTCTTCCCTCACTTGTGGATAAAAAGCGATTTCCTCAATAGATATCAAACAAACAAAAAGGGCTTTCCGGGCTAGTGAGATGAAAAGGTTCTTAATTCGTCGGAATGCTAAAGAATATTGTTGTAGTGAATGAATTGGTTGGTTTACCCTTTTTTCGCCGAAAATTATTTAGTAAATTCTTAACTCGCCAAACTACGTATCCCATATTTTTATTTGGTCAAATTTTTATTTCCCAACTCAACGTTTCGCACTGATATCAATTCCCAACTAATGATTTGATAAATTATTGTTAGACAAATTATTACGTGGGATTTTTTTAAGATGTCAATTATGTTTTCGTCAAATGTATTGATTGGCATACTTTGATTTAGCAACATATTGAATGGCATTATGAAATCTAACCTAGTTTGTTAGAATGCAAGGTTCAATTTGCAGTATGATTTTATTGCATTAAGCGGGTAGGGTAATGCACCGTTCAGCTAAATTAAGAGGGTACTTTTGTTTACATACTTTATGGCTCAAAATAGCAATTCATTCTTGAGTTATCGTTGATAGTTAATGTATTGAGTATTGAGTATTGAGTATTGAGTATCTCTGGGAGCAGTTTCGTTTTACGGGTCATAAAAAAAATAACCTTAACCTACCTATCTCTGGGAGCAGTTTCGGTTTTAGAGTCATAAAAAAAATAACCCTAACCTACCTATCTCTGGGAGCAGTTTCGTTTTTAATCCAATTTATATTTGTTTCAGACAAGTTCAAGCTCAAGGTAACGCAAAAAAGTACGCAGCTGATATGACTTTCAATAAACAAGTAAAATGCTTACTAGCACTCAGTTATTTGCCAGAGGCTGACATAATTATTTGACAATATGTTATTTGCCTTAGCAAATCATTTGCTGCACAATTATTTACCATATAAAATTTGACAATATGTTATTTGCCTAAGCAAATCATTTTGCTACACAATTATTTATCACATAAAAATTTGACCTAATAAAATTTTGCAATATAAAAATGTAGCGAAATAAAAAAATTACGAAATAAAATAATGCCAAGGATTGATTTGCCAAATAAAACTTCGGCGAAAAGTTGATTGCCAAATGAAATTTGACGAAACATAATTCGGCAAAAAGGCAGTACACCGAATTGGTTATTCAACGTAATTTCAATGGTTGTCAAAAGTGACTCGAGTAAAGGTCAATATCAGATACCAGTTGTTTAAAGTTGCGATAACTATGACTAAAAGAGGTTTGCACATAATTAAAAGGTATTCAAACTTAGCCATTACTTATGATAATGATGGATGATTAAAAATTGTTTTTATCGATGTCGATAAACTAGTCGACATTTAATGAATCACTAGCAAAGGTACATTTTTGCCCCAGTCAATCCGGTGTTTGGTTATGAGCCTGACACCGGACACGAGGGGCTCATAACTCTTTATTGGCTCAGCCGATTAAGTATAATTACACTTAAATTAGGATAAAACTTGCATTAAAGTCGGTTCAACACACAGGCTCCAAACAAATAACAAGCAGAATGGTAATTCTTCGCCAATATTTAGCAACAGGGAATGCGACCGCCTGCCCGTCATCCCCACCCCCGTGGCCCACTCCCCGGCGACGCCGCGCGCCGGCGCCGGCCGAGGCGCGCCATTGTGCTCTCATCCGCGCGCTCATTGTGCGCAGATTGAGGTGCTATTCACTTTAACAACCAAGTCACGTAAAAGCACGTGAGGTGTCTACTTATTACCGTTTCAATTAACGTCCTAGATATTGTCAATCACTTAAGTGTTTTTCTACTCGCGTACTATAAACCGCTAATATTGATATCGTTAACGGTATTATAATACCACCTATAGTGTAACCGAAGCGAGAAAACAATTCTATAATGAGCGTTGCCATGGTAATAACAGTTCTATAATAATTATTATAGCATTGTTATTACCATGGTTACGATCATTCCGGATATCAGTCTTGGCGTTTAGTGAACACTTGACATCCTGATTTCTAAAATAAAACGTTAAAAATATTATAACACGAATTAAAATTATGTAAATTAAAAACAAAATTATTTTTGAGATTTCAGTTTAATATTATTTTTTATCCAGTTTCTAAAAATAGATGATTAATATCCATCGATTTGTAATCTGGTTACGTTAAATATGGATATCAACAAAATGGCGTTTCGTTTGGCATTCCAACTTTTGTGAATTATTTTCAGAAATATTTTTAATAAAATAACTATTAAAATTTGCATGGAATTTGTTAATATTGACTCATAAATTCACAAACTATTAACGCCAATCGGAATAATGAAAACGACTTTGCTGACAAGTAATTTATTCTTGCAGAAAAATACGAGAAAGGTCAGCGATTGTTTATTTTAAACAATTGAAATGTTAACATATTTAATTTCTAAACATTATGACATGTCCATTAGTGGACTCTCATGGACAGTCCGAATTTTAATCATGTCTAAAAACGAATTAAAGCGGCAATTCCATGCAATGACAATAAAGGATTCAAACACGGGCCATAGCAAGTTGAGGAGACATAGCGAGAAACGCTATTCTAGTGACGCAGGCAACTAGTCATGCAACTCGTGGATAGTGCGATATGGATGGAAATAGTACATTAACATGAACACGTTCAAAGTGAGCACGGACGGACGCAGAGGAGCACGGATCCTGAGCCAACTTACGCGTAAACCTATATTCTAATGTATCCTGTTACTAGATTAGTGCTTCGTGCTGCATCAGAAGGTTAACCTCAAAGCGTTGGCTGATTACGTTTTCAACCCTAAGTGAATGTATAGCAGTCAACATGTAATACAGACAGCGCTAATCTAACCTTTATATTGGATAGAGTAAAGTAGTATTTACTTATTTGACCTGTGCGGAAAGACTAAGCATAAAAGGCCAGTGAAACGGCGACCGTTAGTTTTATATGATATTCTGGGATTCGCCCCCGGCCCGCGTGCACGGCACATCAATTGTATAGCTCAAAATATTAAATAAAAGAAAGTGTAAACAACGCCCGTGTTTCTGTCCAGCTTTCTCCACGGTACCTACACAGCTACATGTAGACTCACGTCGGATACCGAACTGGCAGCGTTTGAGGTCAGAAGCCAGCCGGGCTGGCTGCGAGTGCTGCGAGGCGCAGGCGCTACAAAACCAGGGGGGGTCTAGACAACATTCATAACGCTGACGATAGCGATTGCCTAATACTGTTCAAAGTCAAAGGATTGTCCAAAGCTGACAACCTATCGCGTCTTTCGCTTCTGCCAACTTCATTAGTCAGTTGATCGCTCAAAATCCGTGCCCTGCGTGCAGGCCCTGCGCGTGCAGTAGGGTCGGTGCGAGTTAAATACCTTGCCGCCAGCCGGGCGGTTGCAAGCCGAAGAACGCTGCACAAAAGAAATGATTGGCAACTGTTCATTTACAATATTGCATTATACCTAAATAATTAAGCAACCAGACCAAGACAGCCAATCATGATTTCCACAAGTAAAGTTGTGGATGACTCTAGCGTTACAATCGTGATCCGTTGTTTCTTAACATTCCGATATTAGATAATTGAACCCCACAACATAATTTGAACAAACCGTACTTACTTACTGTATCGATGGTGAAAAATGTATCATTCGGATCAAATGTGACACGATTTACGTAAAAGTGCTATTAGCATTACGTGCCGGAGCCTAATTTAGTCTAAGCAATGCCATTCTCAACAGTCTTAGTCACAAATTGCCTATTATGATTATTTGATCGTTATAGGCAATATGTGACTAATACTGTCGGCTGAGATTAATTTATTTATATAAATCTCAAACCATGAATATTTTAGTTAATAAGCTCGTAAGTAGAATCGTTAGCTTTGTTGGCGACAATGTCGGGCGCTGGTTCACAATTGAAACGTCGACCACTTTCGACGATCGGTTATCAAGCGATAGGATAATTAATAGCGACACTTTTGGTCCGTTATTTGATTGTTGTCGTGTAGTACCTCGGTAGGATCGTCGGTCCGATCGATGACATCTAGTATTGATTGCTCGGTTTGTGAAGCTAGCAGTGAAAGTCGAGCAATCAAACATATCAGTTGGGCATAATAGGAACGGTCTTTCCGGTAAACTTGGGCGATTGCCGGTTAACCCTATACTTGGCAAGACATTTTTTTCTGAAATGTTGTTGGTTTTTTTTAAGAATCGTGGTTTTCGGGGCCCGAATAGGGCTGAAAAAATAATATAAAAAATCTATGGTTTTTAATTTGTGTTTTATTGAATGTATCTTTAAATGCACAACGCCATGTCGTTACAAATGAACATATAAAAGTATATGTATCCAGGGAGACACACCGTCATAAAACGAGTACCTAAAGAAATATTTTTATTATTACTAATCAAAAATAAATAAATGAAAATAGGCCTATTTAAAAGATAAAAAACTATTAATTGACTTGCTCAGCAGTTAAAGTAACAAAAATCTGTATTTAATGTGAAATCTTAAGTTTTTGCTTTATTCTTATAACTTAATTACAGCCATAATTAAATATTAACATCAATAATTCAACTTTTTTGAGAAATATTAACTTAGAAATGAAAAAAATACGTTATTATTACTTTAAAGTGCTCCAACTTCATTAGATTATGCTATTTATTATTTCCGAGTTGTAGACCCACGACGAAGAAAACCACGTAGGTCACTTTAAAAGTTCTGATATGGGCAAAAGAACACAATGTGAATAACTTATTTTGCAAATTACGAGTATTTGTAAAAAATAAATCTATAATTTTCAGAAATTATGAGGAAATATTAACTTTTCGGTTCATCCCGTCCGCCTTTTCCCTCTTTTTGTCTGCTTCGCTGGAGCGTAAGCAAAAACATTTGCGTGGACGATCGACGTATGAATTAAAAATAGATTTTTCTAAATTGTTAAGCTTTCATTGTTGAAGATTAGATAGAGAAGACTTTAGCCTTCTTCGGGAAATATTTTCAGATGGCATAATGACTTCAAAAGGTTTAAAGCTAGCCATGAAAATGACAGACAGAAGTGGCCGTCGCACAACTGTAGTCAGCGCAGAAAATGTAAGGATGACTGAAATGCTAGCTCGAGAAAATCAACAAACCGCATTCAGGACATACTAAAAAATCGGGGCAGTTAGTTCGTTGGTGTTTTTTCCATCTCATAGAAACATTTTAATAAAAATAAACATTTTTATGTCAATGGATCCTACATAGGGTCTCTGAAACGATAAAAAAAAGACCCGTGTGTATATACTTACAAATAGACTAGGTCAATACTAGGATAAATCTTGGGATAGACTAGGCTTTCTTAAACTTAGGGCGACAAAAATAAGCACTTTTATAACAATATGATTCGAAAAACATGAAAGCATTATCGATATGGATGTTTTCAGACACCTGGTTGCCAATTTAGTACCAAAAGACGCTCAAAATAGGTTGACAATGGTACCAGCTCGGTATTAAGCCCTCAAACTTTGAAATATAAAGCATAACTAACAGTTTATACCCACAAAAAGAGGATTATAAATAGTTTTTTTTTTATACGTTAATTGGCTGTGTATCCATAAAGATACATAGCAAAAGTATAGAGTACCTGGTAATGTATCTTTAAAGATACGTAGTAAGATGAACCTTATGTAATGGTGTAGCTGGCGCTGTGCATTTAAAGATACATATGCAACGTTAAAAGCCATTGTTATGTAGTTTTGATATACCAAGATTGCTATTGTGTGTTGGAAATATACTTACTTATACTATAATAACGATAAATTTGTATTATTAAAGCAAAAATTTAATGAAATTAATTATTTTTATGACCAGGGATCGGAAATTCGGATCGATATTTACCTAAGGTTGGCAAAATCCCGGAAAAAGACAGGCAAACATGGCGTCGGCTTCTTAAAAATATTATTCTAATACTATAAGTTCCGGGATTCTGGGATTATACAAAATGTTAATATAATAATTACTTTACATGTAGGATAAAACATTCATTTTTGCTCCTATAAATTCGTTAGGTTTATGAGTTACAGGTAAATTAAATAACATTTGGCAAATCTATACATGAAAAATAACTTCAAACAGTTAATATAAATAATTGATTATGAATTAATGCCGGTGCAATTTATTTATTTTGAAATCTCAGAAATTTTAGTAATGAATTCTATGATTGAGTACGCCTCCATACAACTGATTAACAAAGCCGGTGCGAAAGTATAGGTAAATATCGATCCGAATTTCCGATCCCTGTTTATGACACAATGCGTAAACGCAGGTTTTCGATCCGATATTTTGCGTGCTACTGTCAAAATGGATTTACCTACCAGTACAAAATAATATTACTCCATCTTATTGGAATATCAGTTAAAATAATGCGCGTTAAAAATGATTCCTAGGTCCTTTAATTTACTCCCTAGATTTTTTTAAAGAGTAACGTGCATAAGAATGCACAATGTCAAGTATAGGGTTAAAAAATGCCCTGGTTATGATTTATTTATGCTTTCATTAACTTTACTTGGCGAAGTCACTGCGGAACAGCGCTGGATCGGCATAAATAAAAGAAAAGAATAAGAACTGTCAACAATTTTTTTTTTTATTTGCTACCAGCAATACCAGATTCTCAGTAGGTAATGTAGGTATACTACAATTTCTAAACTAAACGTTTAAATAAATTATTGACTAGTATTTTTACCCAATTTTGAATCTGGTATTCTGGGGATCTCGTATGGGAATGGGACGTAACGCGCTTCTATTGATCGGAGGTGTCGACTGTCGGTGCAATAGTGTCAGTACTCACCGCTGGCTTCAGGCGCGCTGGGCGCCGACGGGTACTGCGGCTCGGGGTAGGGCGCGGGCGCGGGGTAGGCTGCGGGGTAGGGCGCGGGCGGGTAGGGCGCCGCGTACCCGCCCGGCTGGGGCATGCCGCCCGGCTGGGGCATGCCGCCCGGCTGGGGCATGCCGCCCGGCTGGGGCATGCCGCCCGGCTGGGGCATGCCGCCCGGCTGGGGCATGCCGCCCACCGGGTACGGCGCCGCGCCCTGCGCGTACGACGTCGCCACTGCAACCGAGCCGAGCGGTCAACGACATTCGGTAAAGTCGCCTCACCCGATAGCGACAGGACGGTTCGGTATACTTTCTTCGAACGGTTCTACGCGGCTTATACAGTGTTAGGCTCCCGGTTGGACAACAGGCGAAAAAAAAGACCTTATTAAAAAACCCTAAATAAATTATTTAAATTCAAATAATAAAAAAACGGAAAAATTATACACCGTGTCCAATAAGTTTGCATACAGTTTAGATTTTCAATAAAATAAATGTACGAACAGTTAATACAATGAAAAGTATATTTTATTAATGGCACATTTATGTACAATATTTACAACAAATGTTTCGGAATAACTCTACCTCTAACTTTTTTTACTAGCTTCAAACGTTTCTCAAATGAATCGCACGCGGCACGCACCGCTTCCATTGGTATTTCGTCCCAAATATGCTCGATAACCTTTTTGAAATGATCCAGGTTTGCGATTTTATAATCATGTAGTTTCGAGAGCATGTACGACCACACGAAATAATCTAATACATTCAAGTCCGGAGAACTGGGTGGCCATTCATGTTTCGGCAGAAAATCGGTCAAATTAGCCTGACACCAAGCTTTAACAGCGTTTGCCGTGTGTGAAGGAGCTCCGTCTTGTAGGAAAACATAATATTCGTTCTCAAACATCCTTTTTAAATTTGGAGCAACAATTTACTCCGAAACCTCAGATTTATAGTATTGAGCATTGATTTAACGCCTTTATCGATAAATACTAGAGGTAGTTAACCCCGCTTACAAACTGCACCCCACACCATCACCGATGGTGAGCTCTGGAACCTAGGAACATTTTTCTGGTTGTCCGGAATGTCTTGTATTATTGGTGCCCACAATCGATCATTTTGGGCGTTATGAGGCAGTTCACAGACAGACACGAACAGTTTCTCGTCAGAAAATACAAACTCATCCCCTGCGTGCCAAGAAAGTATTATGTTGGATCTTTGTACTCTCTTTTTCTTGGTCGCTTCGGAAATGCCATGAACTTTTCGTTTTTTGTAGGCATGGCATCCAAGATCCACCCTCAAAATATTGTGTACCGATCCTTTTGAAATTTTCAGCTCAGCAGCCTATTTTCGGATAGAACGGAGTTATTTCCGCCGATGTCACTCTCTCACAATCTTTACTACTCTATCGGTTCTAGCTGAACGTGGCCGACCGGATCTTTTCCTGTCTTCTACTGAGGAGGTCTCTTTATACCTTTTGATTGTGGTGTAAACTAGATTGCGTTTAATTCCAAGGGGTTTTAAGGCCTTAAAAATAGCACTTGGGCTGTCGCCATTGCTATATTTTCTGATAATCGTTTCACGAAACTGTTTCATCGTGTATTAAAAGCAAACTAGAAATGCTGGACGTTTGAAACGATTGTATTTTGTTAACGACAACATACTTTATAAATTAAAATAATAATTCGATGGCCTGTAGACTGTATGTCTTTAGGGTTAGTGCAAAAAGATCTATATTCGAACTTATTGGACACGGTGTAAGTTGATTATCGTTCACGCTTTTTTCTCTTTTTTAGTTTGTTTTTGCTGTTTTTATCGTTAACTTTTTAGTGTTAAAAATGTTAACTGGCTAAATTTAATGGGAAGTTTTCGCCAGACGTTTGGGAATACGACTGATTGACGTTTGCGGGAAACCGGTAACTTAAAGTTGCAGGACCTCAGAGTTAACGTGAGACAACACAATTTTGCAGTTGAACGGATGCTGCAACTGTTTGAGGAAGATCCTACCAGAAGTATGAGACGCGTTCCTGCGGCGCTTGCCCTGCACATATGGAAGATGCGGTCAGGTCTCCGAGCTAAGTATTGGAGAGCATGCTTTCCGCTACGCTCCATTGCAAGGTGTTTTTTAGTAATTCTAAGCAAATAACATTTCGTGTTATTGTGGTTTTGTTTGTTTTGTCAATTTGGTTCTATCTTTTTTTATATAACATGGCGTTCAATTTATTGTTTTTTTATCATTAAAGTAAAAATGTTGAAATCATGTAAATGTGTGCTTTAACACGTTCACAGTCCCGTTTCAATTTTCTCGGACGTCCGAGCAAATTACTTCCATCCCACGTCCGTGCTCCACGTGTGGGTCTCTATGAAACGACCACGTACGCACTCGGATTATAACAATATATTTATATTATAGAATGCTATATTCTATCTAACTGAACTATGAATTGAGAAATTGTCTGTATAAGCCTTATCGAATGCAGTAGACAGTGAATCATATCTTGGACTATCAATTATGTCAAGGGTTGTTCCTAGTACAATACAAACTTATCAGTAGATATACCTGCATACTCATGCTCTAGTGGATAGTCGCTCGAGCTAGACTTATGTCAGATAACTGTCAATGTAATTGTTTAACTTATGTACTATTTGATAATTTTTCCAACAATGGACGAACGGCTGCGGAGGCTTTTAGAGGATTCGGAGTTCGTAGACGATCTGCTCGACCCAGACGGGGAAATCGAAGATACAGCTCCATTTTTTTTAAATTGATGAAATAGAAGAAAGTATTCAAGCTATTTACTTAGGACGGTACAGGAATTATTGAGATATTCCGTTACATTATATTATAAACGACTAAGTAGGTACCTACTGAAATTGATGGTAGAGCAAACCAATATTTATGAGAAACTATGCTACCATTTTGTCGAATCAACCGGTGGTTAATAATTAATTATATTTTGCACGGACAGACGGACAGACAGGCAGACCTTATATGGTCCAGTATTGTCCTAATATACCTACAGGGTGTTTCATTTAAATAGGTCAGTATGGGAAAGTCTGAAACTATAAGACATACGAAGATCTGGCCCCTATTTCACCAAGCTTGACAAGTGCTACAATTGTCAAGAACACATGACAATTGTAAATTGTGAAACAGGCATTGTCGAAATAAGGTGACAATTGTAAATATGTCACGACAATTGTTGTTTCTTATCTTTTTCACCGTATGTCGGTTGTTGACAGGCGTCCACCATTGCAAGATTTATAATTATTATGATTGCGAATTGGTTCGATTCCTAAGCCAATGTGGACTATGTCAAAGTGACGTTGTCACCCAAAACATAAGATACTTCTTTTAATTTGCTTTACAACGTCTAGTTGACATAGTCCACAGTGGCTTGTTGATCAAATTGGTTGACTGTACCCTTTGCGGGAAGGATAAGACGACTTACAAATAAGGCCGACAGTATCTTACCATTTATTCATTCACACACACGTCACGTATTAAGTAATATTCAGCAAACCTATTCATAATTTAAAAAAAATCCTTTGATTTAAAAATAAATAATTATTGCTTGGCTCTACACCAAATGTACCTACTTGTACTTATTATAATGCTAATTCTCTTTGCTTGGCTCCAAACGTAAGTATTTTTAAATTTTTACATTTACAACGAAAAAAAGGAGGTAATTATCGTATTGTTTTTTTTATACGGATAAGTTTAAAAAGCCTATTTTATCGCCGGTATTAGTTAATCGATTATTTATGAAAAAAATGAATTTGACTAGTAGGCTTACTAAGGCATTGTATGAAGACATGACTAAAGGAAATAACTTTTTTTTTTTTTTTGCCTGTAAATGTAGGTATCACTGGCTAAATAGGATTTTCCTTTAACTTATTTAAATATTACTCAATTGTTTACCACGTTTTAAACACAAATCATTTTTAATTCCTTCCACCAATAATTACAACATACAATTATATATGACCAAGAAATTACGATATTGAATTGAATTTCGGAAAATAACGTAACATTTGATATGAAGATCAAAAACTGATAGGAAGTTGCTCAGAAATCACAAGTCGACATACGATATATATCTCTCTATATAAAGTACTTAAGATATATCACATGGCAAAATTGGCGAAAGAGGACAATAGTAAGTACCTACCGAGTTAAAAAAATTATTACCCCCTACCAATTGTTGAGTTAATTTGTAATTAGTACTTTTGAATTTTGTAGCATACCTATACATAAAATTTCTACATATAAATGACAATTACTAATGGCGGATATAATATGCAATGACAGCGTGCTGACGTTACTTCCGAAGTGTATTCTAATCGCGGTTTAGTAATATCGGCAACAGCGTTGAGGCCACTCACACACAACATGTCATATATTATGTAATGACCGCGAGATATTGAAGTTACTGATCCTTTTTTTTTCTTTGGGATATCTATCAAATTAATCTCATTGGAATATTGTCTTTGTTACTAATATAAAAGACAAATGTGACTAAATTATTAGCGGCAAAAAAAACGAAAGAGACGAAAAGTGATACTTTAAATAATTATACAGTTGAGGTGAAATGCGATTAAGTTAAACGTTACGAGTATAATAATTTTTTGCCTTTGAGGTGAGAGGTAAATTACAATTGTAACGCTAGGCTGACACAGCCTCGATCTCATGTCAATAATCACCGACAAATCTACAAATATGTCGAGTCGGAAAAATTATTCTTGTTTCACAAGATAATTGTCATTTTATTAAGATTATGACAATTTTAACAAAATGTTAGTAATTTTTATACGCATACGTCGCATTTCTATACAAAATAATTTACGAAATTGTCAGTTGTCACCTGTCGCTTGATCAATTGTCAGCGAGATATGTCGTATTGTCAGCAGACATATGTCATTGACAATTGTAACTTGGTGAAATAGGGGCCAGTTCTTAGGAACCATGTCATCGATTTTAATTCACACATTTAAAAAAAACCTGTACTCAGCTCGGGAATCGAACCAGGTCGTTTTGAAAAAAAAAAACTTACACTATTTTTATTTAGACATCGATGGTGTAGGTATTAGTATTGAGCAGTAAATGGCTCTTTGAAACATGATGTCTAAAATGAATAAAATGCATTGTTTTCACATACTTTAATGAAACCCTTGCTAGTTTTGTTTCAAGTTCATAGAAGTTGCAATAAAGTTGATTTTAAAATACAGTTGTATTTCGAGTTACTACTGTTTTGATCTAGCAGTGCGATGTGTGTTATTGAGTCAGTATACTAACCGGGGTACGGCGCCGGCGCGTACTGCTGCTGCGGGTAGGGCGCGGGCGCGGGCGGCGCGGGGGGGGCTGCGGGCACAAGCACACGTCACTCCGCCGCCCTTCGCCTGCGCGTCTCTCGGTAGGGCATTCTCTCTCTATCTCTCTCAAATAAATAATCTCATAAAAGACTAAAATTTCACCTAGCATTGTGCAAGTGTCTATAAATTGATTTTAAGAGAAAGAAAAAAATTAAAACGATTTATCAACACGAATACAAAAAAGCAAACATTATAAAATAAAACATTAGCATAAAACTAAAAATTTAAATATGGCATGTGGTAAATGGACCCAGCAAATGCTGCGCGGGGGCAGAGGGCTCTTTGTGCCTCATGTTACTGAGTTACCGATATAATGTTGTCGTAACTGGCGACTTAATTTGGCAGTTGCTATAATTTTTTATTTTTAACAAATCCGGTATCAGTCCGGATTAGACCAAAAACCATATCGCGGCTAGTTGTCGGTACTCACGCGAGAGCACCTGGCCCGGGTACTTGCGGCGGCGGCAGCAGCAGGCCAGCAGGCCCACCAGCACCACCAGCAGCACCAGCGCCAGCGCGACCGTCATCACGCTCATCGCGGGGGTCTGCGCACAACACACAGCGCGTTAACCAGGAGCACGTTAGCACGTGACGTATCTCACTTGTTCACCGCACGCCGAACGTGGAAAATTCGCCGACGCACCACACGTTGGAAGGCGGCGCGGCGGGACACAAGCCGAAAGTGGAAACAGGACGCTTGGTTAGGCCGGACGGCCGGTGGACATTCGGACAAGGACAATTTCAGAGTGGTGGCCTGGACAAGGGAAGCGTTACCATCTAACCATTTAACCTGCCGCCAAACAAAGTTTTCGCATTGTGGTATTCCGGTGCGGGTGGTAAGATAACAGGTAAAATTAATAGCACATTGGCATTCCACCTAAGTCTTCAAGTGCGGGAAGGCATTTGCGTCTCGATATTATCATCGTGAGATTGCAATAAATACCGGTCAACTAACAGGTCAAACGGAAACGATTTAAGGTTAGTGCCGAGTTAGCTATGATTATAGAAAAGGTTGCAACTAATGAACTAGGTAACTACACTCGGGAGCAAAGAAATCGAGCCTCCGTTGCATTTTTTACGTCGATGCTAATTGTGTAAAGGTCGTAAGTGTTATCATGAAAATTCGAATGCCATATAATAGGTAATTTTGTCTTCTATCGAATGACACATTTTTTGTGGTGGGGATGAATATTTTTAGTCATTTCAGGGCCGAAAACCGCGAGGCCCTCAAAATGCTCACTTTAGAACCGAACAATACAAGGGAAAAATTAAAAAGTTTTATGAAAATTAAAACAAATTATCGGTTTTAATAACGTGTATTGCCTCCTCTAGCCAATCGACATGCACGCATGCGATTTTTCATTGAACGCACTAGTTTTTGATGAAAGTCTTGAGGTATGCCCGCCCATTCTTCCTCGATCGCTGTCTTGAGCTGATGCAGAGTCTCAGGAGCGGGATCTCTGGCCCGGATTCGCCTCTTGAGCTCGTCCCAGCCAGACGTGCTCTATCGGGTTCAAGTCCGGGCTTCGTGCTGGCCAATCCATGGTAGGGATATTAACCTCTCTTAGGTACTCCTGAGTGATCCGAGTTGTATGTGGTCTGGCGTTATCTTGCATCAGCATGAAGTTTTCACCGATGTAGCCAGCAAATAGGACCACATGTTCAGCGAGGACCTCTTCAATGTACCGATGAGCAGTCAATCCTCTTGAATTCGCCCCGACACCAGGCCCAGTGACGAACACAATGTCTGTCTTCGCATCCAAAGAAATTCCGGCCCAGACCATGCATGAACCGCCTCCATATGCGACTCGTTCTTCGATGCAGCATTGTGAAAATCGCTCTCCAGGCCTTCGATAGACCCTCTCCCTGCCGTCATTGCCAAAAAGACAAATCCTGCACTCGTCGGAGAAGAGTACTGCCCTCCATTGCTCAAGGGTCCAGTTTTCATGTTCCTGAGCAAAGCGAAGACGTGCTTGACGGTGACTCGGGGTGAGTTTAGGGCCATTTGCAGCCTTGTGTGAAGTTAAGTTCTTCTCTGTCAGTCTTCTTCTAACAGTCCATCGGCTGATGGACACATTCCGGGTCTCTCGTAGCTTCTGCTGAAGCTGAACAGCATTGTGTCGTCGATTCCGTAGCGAGTTGACAACAATGAAGCGGTCATCTTGCTCCGAGATAGAGCGTACCCGGCCAGTGCCAGATCTTCTGGAGAACGCACCAGTCGCTTGGAACCTCTGGAACACACGTTGGACAGATGAACGCGTCAGGTTCAGTTGTAGGGCCACTTCACGTTGACCCAACCCAGTTTGCAACAGAGCAACTGCTTGGGGGGCTTCAGACGGGGTAGTATCCATGTTTCTTCAAGGTTTTCCAGTAGAATCGAGCAGAGATGTGTTCAGGATAACGTATCATAAACAAATGATGTAAAAACAATTAAACAAAATGGTTTTATACCTAATGACGTGGCACAATCAGTATGTGCACTAACGAGCTAATTAGAGGGCGGGTATTGTTATTGCCCACAATGAAGGGAAATACCCATCCCCACCACTAAAAAATATGTCATTTGATAGAACACAAAATTACCTATCATATGGCATTTGAATTTTCATGATAACACTTACGGCCTTTACACAATTAGCATCGACGTAAAAAATGCAACGGTGGCTCGATTTCTTTGCTCCCGAGTGTAATATATAATAATATGAAACAGTTGGTAGGTACAGGATGTTAATCGCAATGACGCCAACCGGACACTCCCGCCGGAACATAACCTACTCACATCTTTATGATAAGCGCCTCGGAATCGAATAGCTTGCGCGTATTTAAAATTATAGTGCGAACTCTGTTACTAGCCGGCAGAGCTGCCGTCGCCGACTCGAGCGGCGCCGGAGACGAGCCAGTCCCACCGCAGAAGCTCCATCGCCTGCATCGCCCACGCCACGTACAGCGCAGCCCTCATCAGGAGGTACTCATTCGTCTCTCACTTTCTTGAAATCGACGAGTGATTATCTATTCTACAAATAATTACACAATTTCTTCGATATATGTAGGTATAACATCGTTTATATAACCTTTAACCTTCGTGTATCATACCCATCCTGTAAACTCATAGATTTTAAGAAAATTAGTTTAATTAGTGTCCTATATGTATATATATAATGAGGGCGCCACTGGACGGTCAGCGTTTTCTAGATGCAGTCTTAAATTAATAGTTATCTCCCGCGCTCCTCGTCGGAAGAGAAGCTGTCATAGGTAGGTATGCATTTGCTCTCTTAGTTACAATAATAATCAAGTGCATAGTTAGTGTGTACGAAATTGATGTATACAGTTATCTCTATTTACTAGGTATGTGTGCAACACCGGTCCTTAGTAACGCATTCCATTCCCTATGCCTGCAGAGGAAATCTCAACACCCAGTAGAGATTGCTTCGTGGTCAACCAGCCAAAAATACAAATTCACTGGTAGTTTAGGTATATTATAAATATGTGAACATCTATACGAATACCGCGGCGCTGATACGTCTACAAGTGCTACGTGGTGCTACCGACTGTTAGTTAACTACGCAATACTAGGTATAACAGTCTACAACTTGTGTTTACTACGAGACTATAGGACAACTGTTACTTAACCCTGCTTGTGTGGAGATAAGATACCAGCTCTCCTCTCCTACGACACAACTCGGCACTAAACCACTCTACTCTAATCTTCACCGAGCATGCGCGCGCCGGCCGACGGCGTAACAATAAAGACGAGAACATAGGGGTGAAACTCGCGCGCCAACCGCGAACGAAACAAAATAATCATGATATTAAAAAGTCATCCGATTCGAGTATGCAAGTCCAGCCAGGGCGGAGAGTAGTATAGACTAGTAGTAGAGTGAAGGCCCACGGCAGGGACGGCCGCCGCGGGGCGACGGCGGGCGCGCGGACCGGGCGCGGCGCGCAGAGCCCACGTGTTCTACCCTATGGTACGCCGGCGGCGCGGCAGCAGCGCTGTCTCTACTGTGCATTTACCACAACTTCCTCAAGGAATGCCTTGGACACAATGACATCTCCCCGCTGTCTTATTTCAGAATCCGGACTGTATGGTGGGAGGAGGTGGCTCTGGGTGACGGGGTGGTAGACATTATGTTTGATGAAGGGGGGGGTTTTGTGTAACCCAAACAACGGTGAAATTGTTTTCAGTATGAACATGACACCACCGCTGCGCTAGTACATGAAAAACAAAAGGTTTAATAATGAAATAACTGCAGCTTCCATCGAAGTACCTACTATACTCCATGCTGTTAAGAAACACGAATATTGCCAAAAGCGATTACAAAACAGGGATAATGTAAATCTAAAACCTATTTGTGCACCCATCCAAAATCACTTCCTTGTCATTATGGTCTAATTACCTTTGTATTCATTACAAATTATGGAGGTCCAAATAGATTTCACACCATAGTACCTTTTTTCCTTCCTCTTTATTTAATTAAAAGCTTTGTTAAACCTTGACCATATCGGGTCCAGGCAGCTATGATAATATGTAGCTATATGTAGATAAGTTAAACAATTTACCCAATAAACTTGTGACACCATTATTTATTTTATTTATTTATTTATTAATCTGCATTACCAAATGGAAAAATACACCTACACCTGCACCACCAAATGGACCATGATCATGATCATAAACAGTTACAAAGAGTTCAATACTCAATATTCAATCATTTATTGCATTCCACAATATTAGTTTAAGTTTCAATAAACAATAAACCTATTTGAATAACACATAAGAATTATTTATTTCATAAACAAACACACAAGCACGCACACAAACAGGTATGCTCCCTGACGTAGCTGTTGCTGCATTATAGAATTGATCTCCCTGAAATGATCTGATAACTGGCACATTGGTGGTATGGTGTTCCATTGTAGGTACCAACTACATTCTGGACATAAAGCTCAACAAACTCGCTTTGACAATTAATTCATAGAAGCATATTAAACTCTCAAGGGTTATAATAAGGTTGGATTTGCAATACAATTCATAAAGTAGATATGCCTTTTCTCCTTAGGAGGGCAGCATAACGATCATGTTACACAGTAACTGGAAATGAAATAAATGTGACTCGGGTGCAGTAATCAGCAAATTATCAACACAATGTGTTTAGATGTATAATTAAATAAACACCATTAAGCTGTGCCTTAAGATAGTCGCTGTGTAGATGGGAAAAATTGATAAAGGTGTAGTAATTTAACTCTTTGATATACTTCCCTAATACCAACCAATTCAAGCAGCTTCTAATTAACCACTTAAGTGCTTGTGCGAATTTGATCAACCTTATATATACATACATACATACATACATTAAATCACGCCTGTTTCCCAGAGGGGTAGGCAGAGACCACTTCTTTCCACTTGCTACGATCCTGACAAATTTCCTTCGCTTCTTCAACATTCATACATCGAGTCATGCACGCACGTCGGTTTCGGGTACTTAAGATTCGGCCCTTTTCCAGTATTTCTCCTTATATATAAGCAAATAAAACATACTTAAACATTCGACGGACAAGTTATGCTGGTTATGAATTCATATTTTGTATTTTAATGGTCTAATACTGATACTGGCTCATTGAATGTCAAACACATTGATGAATTTAGCTATAAACTGCCCCTTGGAGGGCTAAGTTAAGAGACAAGCACAATTTCAGCGATCTGTTACCCTTTCTTTCCCTGTGTATCCTAAACTAACTTAGTAAGACTTACGCGAAAGAGGTTCGAAAAATGCCAGTGGCCCATCGTAATGGTCCTTTGTTTCACAGCGGACTCACAGGCACTGGCGGCGGCGCCGACACCCAACTCCTCTTAGATAAGCTCGATCTGCCTCCTCGGATTAGTCACCGTGGGGTTTACCGCGGCGACAGGAAAACACTGCCCGCAACAACATCGTCACGAACTCGGTTGGCAGGCGCGTTCTGAAATGGGCAATTGTCGAACGATGGCTTACCTCTACAAATAATTTAGACGTTTGCGAGCGCCGCGCAAACAACAATTTCGCTTATCGCGAAAACTCAGCGCCAATCCCGTACCCACTGACTGAAGTATCCTATTGTGTTGACATGACCATGACAACGACTGCCTTCACAGACTTGACTTGACACTGACATATGTATGATATGATCTGACGTACTTTTTGTAAGGCCGATCATACACTTGTAAGTTTTACTAACGTAAGTAGGGCCACGGCTATTATAGGTCTACCAGAATCTCATGAAAAAAAGGGAAACTAAAATTTGTAGCTAGCAACTCTGGGGAAATAGGATTAAAAGGTCGTGATACTTGAATTCTCCCCAATTAAATACATACATACATACATACCTTCACGCCTATAATCCCAGAGTGGGGTAGGCAGAACTACAGAATTACCAACAATTGTAAAAACAAAAAAAGAGTTGATAATTCTGTAACCACATTTTGCACAATAAGGCTAAGATTTTTACCAGCGCTGCAGCGTATTAGTGACAGGTTGCAAGCCCATCGCCTAACAGTACTACAAGCCTTTATTCCCTTAGTCGGTTTTTACGACATCCACGGGAAGACATGGAGTGGCACTATTCTAATCCGGCAACCATACCATTTATATTAATTAAATAAAAGTATGAAATAATAACTTTCATCTGCGGCTTTATCTATTATACGTGGAAGTTTTTTATTGCTATTTTCTCGGGAACTATTCTGTATAATATATAAAACATGTAAACTATCCCTCTTTGTTATTATTCTTGCATGATTAAATACAAATTGTACATAAGTTGTTTTTATTAATTTTGCAGGTTTTTTCGTAAAGTTTATTACACGTAGGTCAACTTTTATTAAGCTATGTTGTCTAGACTAGAGTAGAGTAGAGTTGTAGGTAATTCTTTAGCTCTGCCTATCTTACCCTGGGATTACAGGCGTGAAGGTATATATCTTTTATAGGGTGTGTATTCAGTTGAAATACAAGTGTCCCTCTTCAAATTAGGAAAATATTAAGAATGAGAGCGACGTACTGGACGTACGTGTATGCTCGGTGCAGTTTTAATAAAAATAAAACAATCACATGTCATGCCATAACATTATTATAATATTATATAAGAAGAGATGGATGGATGGATGGATGATGGTTCGGTCATTTGGAAAGGATATATGAAAGATTGACGAAACAGATAAACAGAGCGAAAGTGAGTGGAAGGGTCAGAAGGGTCAGAAGGGGTCACCCTAGACGTACTTTGTCGAATCAAATCGGAGAAATACTGGATATAAGCCAAATCTTAAGTATCCAAAACCGACGGGCATGTATGACTCGATGGATGAATGTGGAAGGAACAAAGAGATCTGTCAGGATCGTAGTAGGTAGAAAAAAGGAAATCCCTTCATATTTCATAATTTTATTTGCTATAATGGTGACTGGCTATAATATTCATTTCCATAATATCACATAACATAGCTTCATTTGACATGAAGACATTTTAACTGAAATCGTAAACTTTTCAGGTAATTTTTAAATGCCATCGTATAGAGCCCTATAGGTAAGGTTAGGTTTGTTTTATTACAATTCTGAATAGTTCACGATTTCAGAAAAAATGCCTTTATAGCAAATGAATATTATGGCATATGATCGTTATGGCATGTAAATTATGTCCTTTGAAATTCGGGCAAATGAAATTATTGCATATAAAATTCGGTCAAACGATAGAGAACCGGGAAAAAGTGGTCCTGGCCTAACCCTCTGGGAAACCGGCGTGATCTAATGTATGATGTATAAGAAGAGAGTAGTAGCTAGGTGTCGCTCGAATATAGCTCTAAATACTCCTCCTGAATTTCTGGCTCTTCTTCAGATGAAGAGGATGATGAGGGCGACAGGTTTACTATAAATCTTTCTTCCATTACATCGATAATTTTATCCTGGTGCATGAAATCACTTTAAATTTTTTCTACGTGTTGACAGCATCTGTGCCATTCATTTTCAACAATTTCTAAGAAAGCTTGTTCCGTCAATGCTTTTATGTCACTTGCAGGTCTATTTACATTTTTATCTGCAACTTTTTGCCTCATGATACCCCAAATCAGCTCGATTGGATTTAAAGTACAGTGATAAGGAGGAAGCCTCAAAACTTCATGACCACGCGACTTTAATATTTCATCTATTTCATAGATGGGATCTGATCTATTTTGTTTTACTGCTTCGAGTAATTCACATTTACGCCAGCGATCATCGTAATTGATATTATTTGTACTGAGCCATTCTTTGATATCAGAGACTCGGTTGGCCTGAGTAGGTGGTTTATTCAACCTCACAGAATGGTAACTTGCATTATCCATAACTATGAGGGAAGGTTTTGTCAGATTTGGTATGAGCTTATCTGTGATCCATTTGGTAAAGTTATCTTTATTCATGTCGTGGTGGTAGTCAGCAGATAAACTTTTTGTTTTGTACACCAAACCGCAGTTTGGTACAAAACCGTGCTGCCCACCAGCGTGTACAATAATCCATCGTGATCCAGGTGAAATTTCCTTTGATGGACCACGTATAGTTTGGCTTTGCCAACACTTTTGGACGGAGCACGAAGAGTGAATATATGTTTCATCTAAATATATAACATCTAATTTTTTATTCTCCTCAGCGTCACGGTTTTGCTTCATACGCTCTAAGTATTTGTGTCTTTGAATTTTTATATCATGGCGTTCCATCTAAAGTGTCCTTTTCGACTGGCATTTTACATATTCGAAACCAATTTTTGTAAGTATGACCCTGAAAAAATATTTAAAAGTAACTAAATACAATTTATCTATAAAAACTTAATTTAAAAGACTTCCGTGATTAACTGAATGACAAAACAACGCACAGCACAGCCCGCTGGAAATGCAGGGATGCACTAAGCAGGATCGTCTCCTAGCCCCATATCTCATTACATTATTTAAATAACTTAATGCTGTTTCTCAGACCTTAAAGACTCTCTCCCTCCTTTAAAATCAATGTCCTCTTGCAAAACTTTTAATAATTTTGCGACTGTTGGAAATTCTTTTCGAACAGTGTAAAATTCTTTTATTTTATTCCTAATCACTTCTAAATCGAAATTGTCCAAATTAATTCTTTTACATCCTCCTTTCCTATTTTCCCTGGTGTTGAAAATACACCATCATGCGTCGTGCCTTCTTCCACTATTCGTCTTACCGTGGAACGAGATACTCCTGTAATTATATGATACAATATTAATATAAATAAGTAACATCGTCTATATGTAACTGAAGTATCAATATTATTGGGCTACGCTACCGGTCAATTGAAAAACACGATTAAATATTGCAGATTGTGTTTCACTAACACCTCCTTCCTCACATATTTTATTGTAAACATGGTAAACAATATTTCTGGCTTGCGATCGTAATGGTTTTTTAGACATTTCTCGAAGTTGTTGGTAATTCTGTAGCTCTGCCTACCCCACTTTGGGAATAAAGGCGTGAGTTTATGTATGTATGTATGTATGTATTTCGGTAAAAATAAACAAACCATTCATTCCGCGAAATTTGAAATGACAAGTGACAAGACTGGCAAGGCAACATTGCCATATCAAAATCCTTTTCTTTTTACTTTTAAATTTTTCATGAGATTCTGGTAGACCTATATATTTTAATCGAAATTGTTTAAATTTCTGAACGTTTCTAAAGGAGACGTCGCGTAACGTCAAAATAAGTTTATAACCTGGAAACGAAACGTTTATCTTTAATCGACAGCAGGAAGTCCAGAAACCTATGTTATTAGTTTATAAATAACGTAACTAATAGCTTTTGAGGATGTACCGTATGATAACGCGGCTTGCGGTGCTGGTGGGAGCGCGTAACCTCCACACCGTCACGCCACAGCTCGCCGCTGCGAAAAAAACCACCGCCGCTGGAGGTGCATATAGAGTTATACCTCTGTATCTTTCACCATGCTTGTATATCTTGCAGTGTAGTTGACAAGAGATGCGTTCCCCGCAGGTGTGATGGGCCTGGGCAAGGGCAAGAAAAAGCTGGGCAAGCTGGGCGCGATGGAGAAGCGCGAGCTGCCCGTGGAGACCGACCCGCAGCGGCTCGTGACGCACGTATGCGGCTCCAACACGCTTGCCACGGGCGAGGACGTCGCGGTATGTGCATAATACGGGGTCAGACTCGTGGTCACCCCAGGTTGTTACCCCAGTACTATTCGACGGAGCCCTGCCTGAGGCAGGGCTCCTATTTCTAAGCGATTTGGCCTTCGGCCATCTAAAGATACCTAACGAACCTAACCTACCTACTTTTGCGGAATAAAAATGATTTCTGTCGAATTTCCGACCAAAGCGAATAGCACTGGGGTGACAACCTGGGGTGACCACGAGTCTGCCCCTCATAATACCAGGGGTGGGCCCTAGTCGCGTTAAAAAACTAGAGTAGAAAATATTTAACGCATTTACTGCTAGTACTGTTTTTCGATCAGGTGCCACATCTTTTGTTTTATACGGAGCTTTACAGTAGGCAAAAAAGCACATATGCGTTGAGGGCACTGGGTGGAAGTCAGGAGGAGGATGCTTATATGCATTATCTTCATTGAATGCATTTAAAACAAAACAAAATACCTACCTGACTGCAAACACATGTCATTGTCTTTATTATTAATGCCCAAATATTACACTGAAAAGAGAAAAAGAACGTCTTCTGCAGAATTACGCTTGATTTAATATTGAATGTGCCAAGCAAGGTTTCAGTAGAATTTTTCGACATTAGTGATGTACACATGTTGTTGCAGTTGGGTATATTGTTTTTTAAATAAGTTAGTTTATTTTAAACTTTATTGTTTTATTATACTATTAACTTTATAAATTGCGAAAGCAGTTTAATTCTTTAAGTGAATTACATTACATCTGTTTTGCAATTGGACGTAGTTTAGGAAAAAGGATCCAAAGCACAATGCACATGTTTTTGAATTTGAATTTTATTGCTGTCAATATAATGTGAAATTCTACAGGTGTGAAATTTGTGGGTTGGATCCACAGATCACAGAAACAAGGGAGATATGTTATAGGGGGGTGGTTCGTGACGCCTCGATATGGTCAAAATGACCATATCGGCATGAGGCTTGTCAAGCGTTGACATAGTCACTCACTGAACGCTGTCAGTATAGAAGCTCCGTTTAAATGATAAAATGACTGTATGTAGCGTGAAAGTGTGCAAAAATCGAAGTGTAAACGTTAATATAAAATCAAAGGGCATAACTTACCACCGGTAAATTTAGTTTTTAAGCATTATTTATATTTTTAAATGAATATAAAATATTCAGGATCATGGATTTCAGAGCGTAAGGTTGTGAAAGTTGTGTTGACGTGATTTCTATCGACTATCGATAAATGGCTTATTCTACAGCTATCAATAGAATTCAATGTGTTAATAGTTCTAGCTATTTATCACTACCACCACACGCTTAAAGCAGAAGAAAAATTATTTTAACAAATTTTCACGTTATACAAAATTTAATTTTCTTTACAATATTAACGAACGACGAAGGACTCTAGCAACTCAAATATAAGTAGACGAATCATACAATTAAGATAAAAATAAATTAACCAACCACAAAGGCAAAGGGCTCTGGCTCAGTATTGAGCTGTGCTTGCACACAGCGCTGATTGACAGCTCGCGCCGACTCATTCTCAAAAGGATTCAAGCCTAAAGGTTGGATGGTAGAGAATGCCCCAAGTATTAAGTCTATCTTTCTGTTTTAAGTAATTTGTACCATTTATGAAATTAAGTTTACATAATCAAGTCGGTAAACTACTGGTTTGTCCCTAACTGAGATCTCGTGACGTGACTCTCAACCGAACCCATTTTATTAGTGTATTTGTATTAACACATAAAGTCCAAGTTTTGTCATGTTAAAAGGGAGCGACATTGTAATGTTTAAAAGGATATCGGTCGCACATATAGGCGACAAATGTGATATTATTTCTCAAAACTGAGTCAATCTCTATAAAAGTACCAATAGCCAGAACCCAAAAATAAAATATGCAAATTAGCACAAATAAAGAAAAGAAAACTATCGGGCGCCAGGGTCCTGCGCTAGGCAAAAAGAAAACGTATAGCAAATATAAGAAACGGTAGAGTACTGGAATCTTTTAATCTCAAGGCGGGCGTGGTTATAGTCAAGAGTTAAATAATTAACACAGAATTGTTTATAGACTATTTATTTACCTTCTAATTATGTTCAGGCGGTTACACAGATGTTGATAACCTAAATTCCTAGGTGGTATCCTAGCTAGAGCTTAGGTCTATAGATTACAAAGCAATCAGATCTTAATGTATAAGTTAGAATTTAAGTTTAAATTTAAATCTTGGTCGTTCACCTGGTCAGATGTTTATAGAATAGGAAAAGATAACTTACAAGTTAACGGTGAAAACAATACGTTAAACTCCACCAACTGCACCAGAGTCTCGAGGTTGAACGGGGCCGTTTCACGCCAACCACGTCCAGGCTGCAGAACTCCTGCTTCGCAGATCCAGCTCCATTGGTGTAGGACAACGTAGGGGGGAAATTAAATAAGTTTGAGACCGGAAGGGTCCTGACAAAGAAGTTACCAAAACTAAGTAATGAGAGGAGTAGAAAAGTAGACCGGGGTCTCAGATAAAAGAAAGGAAAATGCTCATGGGCGTGAAATCATACTTCTTTACGTTCAAGCATTTTCATAAAATAAATAAGGTTGCACAAAGGCATAAAGTTCCCTAAACAAAGAGAAAAATGTGGCTTTAAATGCACAAAAAAGAATCCATATACAATGGTTAGACTAAATAGCCTAAAGAAAGTAGGTTATAACCACATGGTGGGTTAGAAGCTAAGTAAAAGAATAAAGGAAAATGCTCATGGGCGTGAAATCATACATCTCTACGATCAAGCGTTTCCTTAAAATTAAATAGTGAGATGGTTAAATACCACAGTGAAAGTTAAGTTCTGGCATGGAATGCACAAAAAAGAAAGTCCATATAAAATGGTAATTAAGTGGGCATTGAATGCAAAAGAATGAAGTTAAAGGGGGAGTTAAATAGCCATTAAATGGTCATTAAAAAATGGCTTAAATGGCCATTAAATGGAGACTTAAATGATAGGTTAAATGGGTTTAAAAGGTAAGTTAAATGGTCCCTAAATGGTCCCTAAATGGGCTAAAAAATGAATAGTTAAATGGATAGCTTAAATGGGTAGTTAAATGGGTCTTAAATGAATAGTTAAATGGATAGCTTAAATGGGCTAAAAAATGGGTGCGATAGCGCTGAAAACAAAACAAAAGAAGAAGTCAAAAACCGTGCTTAGAAAAGCGACAGGTTGTCCCATTAGACAACGTGGCGGCGTGAGAGCATCTCACTAAAAAGGTATCAAAAATACGTACCACCCATTTAATAAAATAAGTTCCATCGCCGGTTACCCGCTGGAGCGTCAATCCCAAGGCTCACAGTAGCATCCCAACTGAAATAGAACAGATCGTAAAGCAACGAGGTCCATGGCACAGACGTTGGATAAAACCTCCATCGAAAAATAGAATACTTACCGATGGATCCTCCGAATATCGTTAAATAACGATGCGGGGAGACATCCCCGGTTTACGCCAGTAAGCGTAATCAAAAATTAGTCACGGCTCGTCAAGATGGACCTTGATGGGTTCTACGGCCACCCGTCGGACGCAGCAGCTTCCGAGCAAAAAGAAAAACCGACGCCACTCGTCTGACAGCCTCACTCAAGGGTTGCCAACCTAAGTGGCGAAAACTGTTCGAGCCTGTCAAAATCACGGCGCCGAAGTCGCGAACAGACCGTACGAGTATGCAAAACTAATAGAAAAAAACATCGCTTGCAGCACCAACCTAAAACGTCAAAGTCACTAAAGGTCGATTAAAGATCAATAAACAAACAAAACAAATCATGTCGCGCGAGTTCAAATAGTCGCGTGACAGTTTACAATTTAGAATTTTATGTACTAATCAAAACGAAAATCTTTAACAGCTCCAGAAAATTTAACCAAAGAAATTCGGCCATTTTTTTGTATAGGTTATTGTCTACGTTCTAATATAGGTATCGTTCCCAATTTAAAATCTTATGTATCAATTTTACGCAAACCGTATTCTTGCTAATAAAATATTATTCTATTCTAACAATACCTAGTCGGTTACTAAGTTCAGTTACTGAGATTAATTACAATTAAAAAAAAAAATTAAAGCAGTTTTGCATAAACCTGTATATTAATCAAAACTTTGATTTATATAGAATAATAATAAAAATAATGTATTCTAAACTATTGCAATTATTTGATGTACGAGCTTGAAGTATTCCCATTTCGGACGATAAAATCATAGTTAAAATCACGCACGACGATGATACTGATAACGGCCCCAACTTTTGTAAGAGTTCCTGTAGAGAGTTCAAATTTGCGTGACATATTGAACAGACTTCTAGCTTTAAATTCTGATACGAATGTATTCAAAGCAACTAAAGATCCGCTTGGCCACCGGTCAATCTTGATGACTCATTAAATCGACTTTAAGATTTCACATGATTTTGCAGAAATACGAAAACACACCAAATCTCTTGCTTCATAAGTTGGAATTAAGTCATGTTGAGAAATATAATTTTGGTCTCTAAACATATACAGAGATAGGATTTTTTATAATATTATACAAAAAAAGTTCTTTGGTAAACAAAGACTAACTTTTCAGCGATTTCAAAAAATTAAATTTACAGAAAAGTCATGCGTAATTTCATCGATGCCGGCTGTGAATGTTAAAAGATCGTATCGGGAATTGCGGAAACTAAGAAAAATGATTAATTGTTTTTCAAAATGTATATTAATTAAGCTTTTAATTTTTATACATATTGAAATTAAAAAATAAACATAAGTTAGTTTTATTTGCATCAACCTTAGTAACAGAACTTAGTAACCGACTAGGTAATATATTAAGTTTAAATGATGTAATTGTATTAACCTAGTAGTAAAATAATAAAAATAGTACTTATTGCCTGTAAATTGAATAGTACCTATATTAACGTTGTAAACAAGTTTGAATTGTTTATCGATATATTTTGAAACATTCCTTGTGGCATCCCTAAGTGGACGACAGGAGAGAAACGCACACCTCTTGAAAAAAGTATAACTAGATGTCGCTGTGTGAGTAGTCCTTAACCTGCTGAACATAGGGACTACTATCTTAGCGCCATCTAGCTCTGAGGAATTAATTAATTACTCGTCGCATAGATGGCAGCTAAGTGACGAGTAAGCGCTACCTTACGTTCAGTGACTGAACTACGATGGAAAAAAAACGATCTTTCAGCATTTTTCAACCTTGAGAACTTAGTATAAAGCTTAATTTTCTGCTACTATCAAAACTATGTTACGGCGTTTTTAGTTCGTAAGCTGTAACCAATTATGAGGAGGTTGTTTTTGTAGTAGTTAATAGAGCGTAAGCGTAAGACGCACACATGTTTAAAAGTGGCGACACCGGGTCTTGTACGAATTGGCGTTCATGACATATCTCCCTTGTTTCTGTGATCTGTGGTTGGATCATTGTCGCTAAGCTACGTCCAATTTGCCTTAAGTATCAAATTACATTTGAACATATTTACAGTGTAAACAGAAACATTTTAACTAGATGTAGCTCTATAAGTTATGTAAATGTGGAAAGTTGTTAATACTAATACATTGAGCGCAATTAATTTTTAAAGGTCCCATCGAGCACAAACATGTAATGCAACATTTTGTTCAGACCTTTCATATATCAGCAGCCAAACTAGTGTACTTAATTGTGTTATTTAACATGAAAAAGTAGAACTGTTCTCTAAAAAATTTTTTATTTATTGTTTAGATATGAGAAGTAACACTGTATTAAGAAAACCCATCATGTAGTAAATAAAGCATACCTACTGTCCCACGTCGCTGGGGTGCTCCTTCGCCCGATTTAACGCCACTCGACTTTTTTCTTTGACGTGCAGTTAAGAACCATGTTTACTCGGAACGCAGGATGTCGGTGCAACAGCTCAAACACAAGATAACCGATATTTTTGAAAAACTGAGACAAACAACCGATCTCAGCCACGTCTTAGAGTCCATTAAACGACACTGTGAAGTCAGTATTCAAGTACATGGTCGACATGTTGTGAACAGGGAACACCTCAAAATTCCGAATAACTTTTTCAAAATTCCGCATATTCCATCGTCCAATTTTTAATTTTTTCGGCATCTATGTTACACTGGAGCATATTATTACACCGACATTGAAAATAGCGACTCCATGGATTCTAGAACCACTTTATGCCACCACAAGTCATAACCTTATTAGGACATAATGGCTTTTATTTTAAACAAGTTTTAAATACACATAATCACGAATGTGACCCGAGTCTAACTGACTTTTTCCCCAACCACTTGTAACCTTGTCAGTTGAAACGAAGATAATGAGTTTCGAAGAGATAATTGGGCTAGTTCTAATACATTGCGTGGCAAATTAAGTAGTATGAATAAATAAATAATAAAAATAAAATAAAAATAATTTATTTCAGACCTCAAAACTGATCCATATTTTGTTAGTAACATTTTTACTTAATAACTAATTGTTAGCTAAACATATAATGACAACCCTTACTTAATTATGCCTGTAACAAGGTCAACACAGAATTTATTAAATGGGCAGTCGAGACGTTCTGCCAACACCTTCAGGAGGCTGTTTTTGGTGCTCCGTACTCGCATTAGAAGAGAGGCGACCCTCTTCCGCCTGATGGCGTAAAAATCGTCGGTATGTCTCTCGGCGAACATGCCGGACGCGCTGCAGTGCCTCGGCAGCTTCATCAGAATCCTGAAGGTGTTGTTGTACTGAACCCTGAGCGTGTTATAGGAACGCTTCGTATATGTCACCCACAGACTGCACGTGTAAAACGATTGGCAGTATGCTTTGAACAGCGTTAGTTTAACTTGCTTCGTACACCGTGCAAATCTGCGAGTGATCATATTACCCCTAATGGCCAATGCCCTTCTCTCTCTTTCTACATCTAAATCATCCTTTAGGTCTTCAGTTACCATATGCCCAAGGTATTTAAACTTATCAACTACCTTAAGAGCCATGCCTCCCAGCGTAATCACAGGTACAGTCACTGGGTTGTATTTTTGAGCCTTAAAAATCATCAACTCGCTTTTTACTGCATTGTACCTAAGACCGTGCTGTGCCGCATAGCTCTCACATAACCCGATAAGGTGTTTTATTGAGTTGACCGACGGGCCCAACAACACCATATCGTCCGCGTAACTTATATTATTGAAACACGTTTCGCCGATATGGCAACCGACATGGGTGTTGCTGAGCTCCTCAATCAACTCGTTTATATATAAGTTAAACAGAAGCGGAGACGTTAGCCCCCCCTGTCTTACTCCACAATTCAGGCTGTAACGGTCCGAGTATTCTCCTGCCCATCTCACCTGATTGACCTGATTGTTGTACCAAAATTTAAGAAGAAAGATACATTCGGCCGGCACTCCGCTTCTGTGTAACTTATCCCACAACAGGTCGTACACAACCAAGTCAAATGCCTTTGACAGGTCTAGAAAACACCCATAAATGGGTGTTTTTCTATCCCTGTAATAACTTACAGCCTGCTTCAAACTCAAAATTACACTTTCCGTTGACAGCCCTGGCCTAAAACCGAATTGCGCGTCGTGAATTTGTATGCGCTTACTAAGTTGTGAATTAAGCAGGCTATCAAGAACCTTGGCAATTATTGTCGCAAGTGAGATCGGCCTGTAATTAGACGGGTCGGACACATCACCAGTCTTATTTTTAATGAGCGGCACAACCACAGTTCTCGTAAGCTGCTCAGGCAAGTACGAATGTGCCAGGCACAAATTGAAGAACATCGCCAATATACGCGGCACGTGCCCCCCCGCGTGCCTGAGATGCTCGATACTGAGACCGTCGTGACCTGGCGACTTGCCCCGCTGCATGGATTTAATAACCTCGAAAACTTGTTTCGCCGAAAACTTCACAGTTCTTTTAACAGACGGAGTCTCAGTATTGAGCATGTTTGGCAACGTTATTTTCTGTAAAGGGGTCACTTTAAAAAGACTTTTAAAATTATTAGCAATGCTCCTCTTATCACTTACTCCCCCGACGCTCACAGGGACCCCAGTACCAACCTTCAATTTGTTTGTATTTTTCCAGAAGGCTTTGAAGTCCTTATTGGTATGGTCTGCAGCTAAAATGTCTCTTTTTATTTGCTCCTGTTTATTTTGGCACCACTTTAACCTGGACTTATAAAGGAAATACAACTTATGTTAACGATACACATGTTTTCACGTTAATTAGGATGCATATTATAGCCGTCGCTAAAATATTTGCTTGTATTCCGATTACACACTGTATAATATGAGGTGTGTATATTTTTCTGGGTGTTTTTTGCTGAACATCTAACATAACCTAAACCGACCTCTCTTTTAGGAAACACGTTTTGGCCATGTTCAGTCAATTGAACAAACGAGAAAAAAAAACCCACTAGTTCAGTCAACTGAACTGGACAACTGAACTAGTGGGAATAAACTAAAACTGGGACTGTTACATCCAATACCTAAACCCATCAAGCCATTTCCGACTCTTGGGTGTAGGTATAATATAAGTATGTAATTCTTAAGTATGTTTATCGTTGTTTAGTACACATAGTTCAAGCGGCAAGCCTAGAGCTTGGTTTGGAACTATCTTGGTCAATTTGTGTGCGATTTATTTATTTACTAACTATCCCTCCACAAAAATAGAATAAAGAGCTCACTCTTATACCCTTGACAAATCGAATAAGTAATAGCTTGCGACTGCTTAAAACTTGATAGCCACTCTAACCATTTATTGTAGGTAACAAATGTTATTTCGATAGCGCTGGGCCGGTATTCGAGGCGCTAAAAACCATATCGTCTTTGACCCGTTATCGTATTGTTAACGTTTTGGTATCTCTTATTTACTTGACAGTAATGGCGGCTGACGTCATAACGATACCGTTACAGTTAAAATACGATATGGTTCTACCGGCGGGAATAGAGGCCCTGTTATTTAACCAATGTTATTTATCCATATTTTGAGATACTTCTGATTATAAGAGATCATTTTTCCAGAAAATAGCTACCCAGCCATTGTCAGTTTATTTTCCGGTGTCCGGTGTATGTATATTTACTGTAGTGTAAATGATCCATGTTGTTGTATGTCAGCTGGGCCCGGACAGCGAGTACCCGGCGTGGCTGTGGGCGCTGCGCGCGGGCCCCGCGCCGGGCCTGCGGGCGCTGGACCCCGCCTGCAAGGGCTACTGGCTGCGCGTGCGCGCCGCCGGCATGCGCCGCAACAACAAGCTGCGCGCGCTGCGCAAGTTCTAGCCGCCGCGCCCCGTCGCTACGCTATCCGATGGGGCCCTTAGATCAACGCAATCATGTATCGTCACCGCAAATTGACCAACCGGACTGAGCTAGCCTCGAGAGCTCCCTGGGCCCGCCTTCATCTGGACCAGAAGGTGGCTCTCGATTCAAGACACTGATTCGGTGGCAATAAAGGAGTGTTGTACTCATTTGTAAATTGAATAGCATTGCAGGAGAACAGGAGGGTCAGCATCACATTAATTTCACCATTAAGACGGTTAAGGCTACGTTCCAGCCCATGTGGCCCACTGAGCTGAATGTAGCGAGCTTCATATTCATATTCATATTTATTCATTGCTTTACACGGGTATATATAGTACAGGGAGTTCTTATCCTAATAAAAAGTTCAGCCATGTAACCCTGCAGGGCACCGCAGTATTGTTACTTACATACTAAAATTAAATTATACATTAAACGAGCAAGTTAAAATATATCCAAAATAAAATAATGTAATACATTTTATCAACTAGGTATTACGTTGAGAATTAAATTAAATTAAACTTAAACATTTGCCTACAACTAATAGGTCGCAAATATTTTAAACAATTTAGTCTCTGTCATCAAAAAATTCTTGCAACGTATAAAAGCTTTTACGGACCAAGTAAGCAGTAATTTTTTTATTGAAAGTGTTGTTATTAACCTCGTCTTTTATGTTTTTCTGGATATTATTATAAACTTTTATGCTGAATTAGCAGTTCAAGTCCGTGACTGTACAACTGTGCATTTTATAAATGTTGCAGATTAATCATGTAATTGTTAATTATTTAAAGTAAGTCTCTAAAAGTTAAGTAGTGCAAATAAAATGTTAGCAGATATGTTTGTGTTTGGTGTCGGACCTCAGCAGAAACGTAAAAATGTGGCCCAGAGGAGTAACAAGACTTGGGTAAGAAGTTCTTTTTACTCCAGTAGCTTTAGTCAGCATGCCTTTGCGTCAAATCCGGTAGTTGTGATGTTTTGCTGCCTTGTTTATGCTACTGCGCGCCGACGCAACTTCGTCAAAATAAAAACAATCCGCAGCGAAAAGCGGTATTTTTTTCAGATTTTGGAACTGCGCTATTTTTGCAATTAGTGCGTTTTGTTAGGGTTGTCTGTCTCCGGATCCATGCACTTTACTGGTGGGTTTTGTTTGTTTTTGACAATTTTTCTCTTAAGATCCATTCATCAGATCTATGATGTATCTAATGAAATATTTTTTTCTAACTAGATCCATTACGCGGAAGTATGGATCTAATGAGATATTATTTGTCACCTGATACATCTTTCTACCCAGTTGCAAGAAATGGATCTACGGAGAATATTTTTCTCAGTAAATCTTACATGTTGTCATGGATCTAATGAGAAGTAAATAATGTATAGTCAAGGTCACCAACATACATATAAGTTTCAAAAATATGTATACATAAACTTTATTAACATCGTAATAAAGTATGTATTGGTATATATTTTTGAGACTGGTACCTATTCAGACATATTGGTGTTGCTGACTGTACTTGGGGATATATACAATATTTAAAATCTATTTAGCCAGAATAATTCTCCGTGAATATTATAACTTGCGTTCACAACACCATTTCTGGAAATTACCAGCTCTTAACCACTTCAATAGCTTGAATTGGCCATTTACAAAACAATATTTTTATAATTATTGACGACGCGCTGGCCTGGTTGGTAGTGACACTGCCTATGAAGCTAGCGATCCTGGGTTCAAATCCCGGTAAGTGCAGATATTTGTGTGATGAGCGCAAATATTTGTTCCTGAGTCATGGATGTTTTCTATGTATTTAAGTATACATTTCTCTATTTAAGTATATATATCGTTGTCTAGTATCTCTGTAATATGACAAACAGCAGTGACAAGTACCGGTATTTATACATACATACATACCTTCACGCCTGTAATCCCGGAGTGGGCTTACAGGCGTGAATTACAACTCAAAAAGTGATAAAATAGATCTAGTGGGAATATGTTCTCAGTGGATCCACTATCGGTATTATCAATGAATCTAGTGAGAATTAAGTCTCACCAGATCCATACTGGCTCTGATAAAATAGATCTAGTGGGAATATGTTCTCAGTGGATCCACTATCGGTATTATCAATGGATCTAGTGAGAATAAAGTCTCACCAGATCTAGTATGGATCTGATAAAATGGATCAAGCGGGAAAAATTATGTCATTAGATACATCGACAAATGAATAAATGGACCCATTGAGAAAGTTTTCTCCCTAGATCTATTCCAGAGATGGGCAATGTATCTATTGAGAAAAATATTTTCCGTAGATCCATTTCTTGCAACTGGGTGGAAAGATGTATCAGGTGACAAATAATATCTCATTAGATCCATACTTCCGCGTAATGGATCTAGTTAGAAAAAAATATTTCATTCATTAGATACATCATAGATCTGATGAATGGATCTTAAGAGAATGATTGGAAAAAATTGCGATGTTCAAAAAAAAAATGTATTTTGAAAAGGTTTATGGGTAAAAACCAGAATAATGTACATAAAGACGATATTTAAATGTCATTTGTATGATATCTAATATATGTGTTTGACGTTAATCGACAGGTTCGTTACGGTGACTAAACTCATCTTTAACTGGACATTTATTTTGGTTTATAAACTTATCTCAAAAACTATTGAGCCTACAGGGACTTATCTTGAAAATGTACTATCAAAAACTAGTCCTTTAGGGTTATAATATAATCGCCTAAATCTGAAAGAAGTCCGAAATCTTCGCGTTTTATTTTTATTTTGACAAGTTGCGTTCGGCGCTCGAGGTCACAAACTTGGATTATTCATTGGGCTAACATCATAAACAAGTCTGCTAAAAATCAGACCTACCGGATTTGGCGCAAACTACGCCAATTTTATTGGAGATACATAGTGGATTACATAGTGTGTTAAAATGAGGACCTTTGAATCTTCTTAATGTCTAACTAGTGTAATACAATAAGGTTATAACCCGCCCCGACACCCTCCCTTCTCTCTGGATTTTACTAAAACTTGTCAAGTGCGAGTCGGATTCGAGCACCGCGAGGTTTCCGCCCTCTATGAGCAGTTTACCAGATTCTCAACTAATTCAGCAATTGGTAAATGTATTAGTCGCAATTAGTCCCTTTCCAAAAATCTAATTTGACAAAGTCTACAGGAGCTCCGCGCTGGGTTGCTTTGGTCCTCCAGGCCTCATATAAAAACGAACCTGACCTAACATAACTATGTAGGTAGAACTCTTTCGAAGTATTTTTTTGGATTTAATATTATAGGTAGGAGTGGTGGAGTGGTAGACAACTTTGATCATAAGCATCAGAGATGCCATCTAGCGTTTAGTAGCAAAATACGCATGAAAGTAATAATAAGAACACTTTTATTTTATTTTTTTTTATTTTTTTGCCCCCGCGGCGACTTGAACAGCTACTACCGCAGGGATATGGCTTCCACGTGAAGTGATTTCGCCAGTGTCAAGGTTTATATGAGTATAAAACACAATCCAATCTTCTCTAGGAAGATTGGGGGCAACGTTGTACGGTGATTTGTAGGTCAGAGGTCAAGATAGTTTTAACCTCTGCACCACTGCGAGTCCACTTGAAACGAGAAGAAAGATGCCAGATACACGAAATAAGTCCAAGTCTTCAATCACTGTGCGACACTAAGGCATAAAAAGTACAAATCACTATCAGAAAAGAACTTTGAACACCTAATTACCCAAAAATTAAAGTCTAAAACAAATTACACGTCCGCCATCTTTTAACGTTGCAAATGGCCCCCCATAAGAACACTTATTTCAGCTATTGGATGGTAGGTGACACTATGGTGACGCTAATTGATAGGGGCGTAACCAATTCGATATTGAGGTATTAATACTATCGATAAAAATATCGATATATAAGCCGAGTCAAAACTTGCAATTTTGTCAGCGTAGAACTAAACTCGTTCTAAATTCCTCCATAGTAAATTAATAGTATTCTATTCACAAAAAATATCGATAAAAAACCAATAACATTAATATATTATTATCCCCCTCAAGTAATAGTCCATCCACTCAACAACAGAGGGCGCTTATAACCACAAACAAACTTTCCAGAATCATCTATGAAAACATTTTAATGAAAAATTGGATAATTACATAAATACACAATATAATAGGGAAAATAAAGTAAAATCAAGTCCAGCGGTTTTTTCTAAGGATTTATGGTTTGGTCCTAGGTATGCGGTGTCAGAATAGCTTCTTAATAAAATATAATAAAATCTTACCCAATTATTAATTAATTTTTGACACACAAGTCTCTTTACAAAGTACGAAAAAAATATTAAAAGTGTCTTACCTGCTTTTGTTCTTAAGTGTTAAAAATGGAGAGTCCATTGTCTTTTAGATACACATATTTAATTAAACTTACCAAAATGAAAAAAGAATGGTATTTAAAAAAAAAATAGTTTTCGAAAGAAAACCTACCTATATAATTTATTAGTTTTTATTTACTGCCGTACCTACGTACCACCGGGAATTTTTCAACCAAACTTGGTAAAACTGCACTGCTAGATGCAAGTAACTGAAGAAAAAACCGGCTCATTATCATAAAAGAGCATGTCCCTTCCCTTATCCTGCTACTGCCTTTACAACGAATTTATAGATTTTTTTTATTAAGGCATACTACTTCGAATGTTGAACGCAAGAACTTAGATTCACCATTACATACATACATACCTTCACACCTTCATTCCCAGAGTGGGGTAGGCAGAGCTACAGAATTACCAACAACTCTAAAAACTTGTTGATAACTCTGGAACCGCTATTTGCACAATTAGGCTAAGATGTTTAACAGTGTATATTAGTGACAGGTTGCAAGCCCATCGCCATCACCACCACCATTCACCAGTATTGGATTAAATAAAGTTTTGCAGAAGTAAAGTTTTTAACCTCTGACAGGTAATGTCTAGAATTGAATCAAGATCGTCCGCTACTTCAACGCAATCCGTCTGAGTAAGGAAACTAACCATATTAGTTAAGACCCGCCGAAAAACTGCGCCCGCTTCAAATAAGGTGAATTCGTACAGACAGCCGGCGCGCACCTTACTTTTATACTTTTATATGGCTGACTATGTAGTTGGTATGTCTTTACCATAACTACTTCACCCGGGCACGGGTAGCGATGCCCTTACGGGGGGCATGCTGAACCCTAAGTTAGAGGTGCGGTGGTGGTCGCACCTCTGGAGGGGTGCCTCCGTCGGGTGTCAGGGCGCGCACCGTGAGTGCAGAGCTTACTTGTAGCGTGAGTTCGGGAGGGGGGGGGGAGTTCGGGGGTCGTATTATCTCATCTCATTAGTTTTTTTTTTTATAGCATGGGAAGGCAAACGAGCACACAGGCCACCTGATGGTAAGTGGAAACTGTGACCCATAGACATTCGCATTCACAAGACTGCAAAAGCGTTGCCAACCCTGAGGACTAAGATGGAAAGCCGCTATGCTAGTCATTTCACCGGCTGTCTTATCCTCAAACCGGAACACAACGATGCGAACACTGCTGCTTGGCGGTAGGTTAATGGATAAGATGGTGATACCAACCCGGACGGACCCTGCACAAGGTCCTCCCACAAGTAAATATTTTCGTTTAATTCTAAATATTCTAATAATTATCTACTTGAATAGCGAATGAGACGAACAACTAACGGGATGAATAGCGAATGTGCCCAAATCAGAACGAGATGAATTGCCAATGATTTCAAAAAAGAGAGAGACCAATAACGAATGTGACTAAAGATAGGCTGCGAATGATAGTACTAAAAACGAGGGAGACCAACAAAAAATGAGTCCAAGACCGTGACGAAACAATAAAATAAGCCATTATTAAGAAAGAGACCAGTTACAGAATTTGACCAAATACGATGGTAGGAAAGCGTAGCGAACAAGACGAATAAAAAATGAGCGACGAATACAGAATGAGGCGAGATAATAATTAAATGACAAACGAATGAGACAAGATAATACGATACCTACCGGAGAAAACGCAGCGGTCTGTCTTTACCTTCTCTCGATGTCACAGCTAATTCGATAAATTGTTGTCCGGACACATAACATCAATATTTTCCCACCTGGGTCACTCGGCTTCAAGAAAATTTAAAACTGACACAAGTTTTAACTTTGTTTATTATAATTTTCATAACTCCTTATGACATTACAACCACACGAAGCCCGCCGTGCGGCGCAAGCTTCTACTTTTACTTAACAAACTACCACTAATATTTTTAGACATTGCTTCCAAATAGAAACATACAGAAAGTACAGATTGTTGTATAGCTGAAATTTTGAAATCGAGAATCTTTCGTTCCAGCAAGATGCAGGGCGCGCTCGGTCTCTCTCGCTCCAGCGGGAGCCCGGGGCGGCGCGGCGTGAGGCGGGGGCGGCACCTGCGGGGCACGGGGGGAAACAAACGGGCACATTAGTGTCGCAAATTATTCAAGTGGCCATTTTTATACACCGCCATATTTCACAGTCCGTAGTCGCATAACTTCACTTAAATGGCACTCAAATTTAAAATAACGGGTTGGCTTAAAGTAATGAGAATGTATTCAATTACCAATAGCAGGCAATAAAAAAATACAAAAAGGATTTTGACAGATATAATTAATAGAAAATATGTAAATTTTGTTAATAAGGCAAAAAAAGATTAACTGGTTTAATAAAAAATGTCCGCGAGGAAATTATGACGTGAACGTGTCTATCGCCTACTTGGACGGCGTGAAAAATCTGAAGTGGTCTCATCACAAATTTGAAAATGTACCTCCTTCTACAATTTAATGTTTGATCCAGCGGTGGGAACTTGGTATTAGGACTAAAGATTCACCAAAAACGGGAAGACCTCCCATTCTTAATGGTCGAGACCGCAAGTAGGTGGCAACGTTTGTACAAAACAAAGTGGGTCAGTCCCAGATAAGTTAGCTGTAGAATATGATGTTTTTCGTGAGCGTTTAAGGAATATTTTAGAGAAATACAATGTTGAACAGTTAAAGTGTCAAAAAATACCCAAATATTCCAACAAACAGCTTGAAGATATTCCAAAGAAGTGCAGGAAGTTGCGGAGAAAGTATCACTATGCAGGGAACAGCCAAACCATCCGAACGACCCTATAGCTCGTCCAATAGAGGATTATTTGGTAATTCTCAGTAGACTAGTTTACAGTGATGGGCGGGAAGCAAAATTACAGACTCAGTTGAAGCGCAAGGTACAAAAACAACTAATTAACAAAAAAATGTAAAAATAGATGTTGTCCAACGTAAGATGAAAACGGTAAGAAGAAAGCTACGAAAAATTTAAGATGCGGGACTTTTTGCTGTATAGGAATGATTGATTATCATATTGGTTTTAGTTCGTTTTTATGTAATAAAAAGCTATATAACCCTAACAAGTGAAAAAATAAAAATAAAAACAGTTTTTGTAATTCTCATTACTTTAAGCCAACCCGTTAACTAGCCTAATTGGTATCGTATCTAATCTCATTTGTTTTTAGTTTAATTTTTACTTTGTTGCATTCTGTATTCGTCACTCATTCTTTATTCGTCTTGGTCGCTACCATTCACTATCTTATTCGGTCAAATTCTGCATCTGGTCTCTTTCTTAATAATGTCTTATTCGTTTTTCGTCACGGCCTTCCTTGTTGTTTAGTCACATTCTTTATTGGTTTTCTCTTTTTTGGCGTCATTGACAATTCGTCTCGTTCTCAAATGCTTTGTTAGAAACCTTATTGCTCTAACAATGATAATTAAGGTTTGATGGGAAACGGTTCATACAAATAATGAATGAGACCTAGAATGCGACCAAAGGAGACTAATTACGAATGTTACCAGCACCGAAAGCGTCGTTTTTTATTTTGTCGAATAAAAAATGAGACAAAACACGTAAGGGAAGCACGACGAGTGGGTACCTAGACAAAGACAAGTTACAGAATTTGACCAAATGAGATAGTGACGGATAGCGAGCGAGTCGTGTGACGAATACAGAGTGAAACGAATTGAGAAATTAAACGAGAACCGAATGAGACGATAAATACGATTACTTACACCTACCCATAAAACATCACGTCAGTATTCACGAGTGCCACCGCGGGCACGTTTTATAAAGCTACAAGTAACAATTTTACAGATCTAACTGGCAACACTGCTCAAATACCTGGTCGTCATTGGTCGAGGTTGTGTCAAATGGAAACGTGTAACCTGTAAATTGTAATTTGTAGCTTTATAAAACAGGCCACTGATGTGATGAATTAACTAGAGGCGCCAAAGTATTAAAAAGCAACACAAAACGTTTTAAAAAACCAAAACTGCCTTCAAAAACGCAATATATTAATTCCATTAAAACGGTAGGTATAGGTCCGTAAAACTGACGTCGGCTTTTGGTAAAAGTATTGTTAGTCCCCTTTACCTACCATTTTAAAAGTTATGTTTTCCGTTTTTGAAGGCGGTTTTTGTTTTTCAAACATTTAATTTATTTTATACTTTTTAGTGATCATAATAAGCTGTTATGTAGTCCCACTTAATAGTTGATATGAAACTTAAATACATTTCAAGGTCGCTCGCAAGCAACGCCGCGGGAAAGTCAAACTCAGATTTAAACAATTAAATGTTCTTCGTAGTAGGGTAGGGGGCTAGGGGCACCAAAAGTTGAAGGATTAAGCGACTACACCAACTTAAGACCGTTTATTCTCAGTGAAATTAACCAATTTCACCCTAATTTTTTTTGTTATATGGTACTGTATATAGTCTAGATTGAAGATCACTATTATAAAGCCTGTTATTATAACACAGTATTTTTCTAAAAATCGTTGAAACTTAAAATGTGCCGATTTGCCCAAAACATGAACAGCGTGCCCTAATTCTGAACGGTTTGGACCCAAAAGTTGAACTAACATAATAAAAAACCTAAAACATTATAATTTTAAGGAAGTTTCAGAAATAAAATGCAACTTAACGAAATCAGTCTTTATTTTTTTATTGTTTACTGATAAATTCAGTGATCGGAGTTAGGTGAGCCAAAATACATACTTATTCTTCGCAAGAGGACATAATATAGAGTTTTAGGGTTAATATTTGGTAAAATTATATCTTACAATGAGACAAATAAACATGTATAAATATACAGTTCCGTTTCTAGCCAGGGTTTCGTGTCTAGCGGTAAAAACATAACAAACTGATAAACAGACAAACAAAGTTACTTTCACATTTAGAATATTAGTAAACGTTTCTATAAACACTAGTAGTGTTCATATTACAAAACGATGCCTAAAAGTTGAACGACTGAATTTACTTGGTTTAACTTTAGGACACAGAATTTGTGAAATGAACGAACAAAAACCATTAAGAGTTCACCTATTGGAATAGAATCCGAAACATGAACTAGTAAATTTAACTCGTTCAAGTATTAGGCACACATTTTATTATTGAACAGTGATAGTTTTCATAGTAATTGAAACTCCGAAATCTTTGGATTAGACATCAAAAGTTATGTTCATCTTTTGGTTTAAATATACAAGAGCATTGAACGATCACTTAAAGTTATAAAGATTCCATCTGTCATTTCAGGACGATTTATTAAAACGCTTTAAAAAAAGTACGCCTTGCCTAGTAGCTGAACACCGTTCAAGTATTGGCTTGGGTATACATTTTTGAAACCATTACTTGAACGGCATATTACTCGCTAACTAAAAAAAAAATTAAACAATTTATGACTCCAATAAAAGAGTGATTAATCAAGAATACATACTAAGCAAATCCTTCTAAGACTGTCAATTATTGAATTTTATACGTAATTAAAAGCTTAAATTTGGAGTGCACTGTCCTTATCTATTCTCCGATACTATCGACGTTTTCAGCGGGAAGCTCCACAACGATGACCGATCACGGCCGCGGCTGTGGCGTAACTGTCAGTGAGTTTGGATTACGGCGTAGACAAAGAGTTGCCGCTTAAGACAAAAAAAAACGAACTTTGTAACACAAGTGACGATTTAATTATGTGATTATTTCGATCGACTGTTCAGCTTTTGGGTGGCGTTCATCTTTTGGAGCCCCTACCCTAGTCGCTCAACTATCTTAATCGAGATATCTTATCGTCACCCTTGAAATAGGTACCGTTGACGAGTTCCGGTGGTCATCTGCGGTCTTCGTCACCAGCTCCACTTCATCAAATTATACTTTCTGAATGCAAACTTGAACCACCAATTGGCATGCTCTAAGGATGCCGTTCTGTGGGCGCTGCAGGCAGAGGAAGTTCGATTTCCTCGCGACGCCCCACAGCTGGAGCCCATTATGTCCAGACGGGTTTGAAAACTTAGTTATATACATACGTCGTTACAGCGGGAGCAAAAACAAATCTATTAAAAAACACATTTAACAAAATGTCTGTTTAGTGTAAACCGAAAATTCTGTCTACACATTCTAAGCCTCTAAGAAGTTCTTCATATCTAGCACGAAGTTTTCGCTGGAAACGGTCAATCAAACTTGTCTGATACTGAGTAAACGCTTCTATATAAGTTAAAAGTGTCAACTTTAATTTTAAAAGAAAAATATGTCAAATCCAGTATTTTTCTCCAAAACTAGATTAAACTTTTTAAATATATTTTTTCCATTTGCACTCAAATATAATTGAGATATATTTTTTCAAGTTTTTGTACATATCGAATCAATCAAGAATGACAAATGTCTGAAGTAGCAGGAAAAGTGACTGAAGAGGTTATTGTTAGGATTGCGTAGTATTCTCTTTAAATAGGTATGTACTACTAATCAAGTCAAATCATTAAGCAGCAATCCCAGCTAAGACCGAGGTAACCGATTTTCACCTATCAAACAGCCAGGCGCGTAGAAGAGTTGAGGTCCTTTTCTCCGGTGTCAAGATTCAGCACAGCTTTAACCCAAAGTACCTGGGAGTTACACTCGACCGGTCCCTGACATACACGCCCCACTTGGAGAACTTAGGCCAGAAACTTAAATCAAGAGTGAACCTCATTACAAAACTCGCAGGCACTACGTGGGGAGCCCAGGGAAATGTCTTGCGCACCTCTGCCTTAGCCCTCGTGTACTCGTCGGCAGAATACTGCGCCCCAGTGTGGTACAGAAGCGCTCACACGGACAAAGTAGACGTACAGATTAATCGAGTAATGCGTACTATCTCTGGCAGCCTGCTCCCGACACCTACTCAGTGGCTGCCGGTGCTGTCACATATTGCACCGCCAGAGCTTAGAAGAGCCCAAGCCGCTTCCCGGGAGTGGAATAAGGCGAGAAACCCAACACTCCCTATAAGAAAAACGCTGGAAAACCTTCCCTATATGCGCCTTCATTCGCGGAGACCTATCTGGGCTGACAACCGTATCCAAGGCACGGAGCCTTTTCGTGCCCTCGACGAATGGACCAAACAATGGAACGACCAGGGAATAACCGCCGAAAATTGTGCCGTCGACCTGACTAAGGTTCTACCAGGTTTCAACGAGCACCGAAGGATATGGGTCACTCTTAACCGAATACGGACTGGTGTCGGCCGATGTAATTATAATCTGCACAAATGGGGGTATAGAGAGTCAGCAGGCTGCGACTGTGGAGCCCCGGAGCAGACGATCACTCACATCGTAGAGGAGTGCCCTAGGAGACGCTTTGCGGGGGGATTTGGCGAATTGTGCGCGCTTACGCCGGATGCCAGAAATTGGCTATCAAAATTAGACATAAGACTGTGAACAGAATGTACAGCCATACGAATATATATATCAAGTCAAATAAGGAGGCAAGATATTTGAAAGAAAATTTATACATTTTGAACTCTTAGGTATAAAAAAAGATAAAGATAAAAGATGTTTATTCAGTAAGTAGGCCGCACGGGCACTTTTACACGTCAAAAAATCTACCAGCGCTTCACAAGAGACCATTGCTGAGAAGAAGCGCCGCAAGAAACTCAACAGTAAGTCGTTTTTTAAATATTGCTAATGATATTAAACAATAATAAACTTAACCTAGCATTATATAAAACAATGAATCTCATATAAAACCAAAAATTAATATATTCATGCGTAGTTGAGCAGGAAAATGTGTCAAAACTCAGAATTGTCACAAAACTAATAAGCAACAGTAATAAAAAAAAATGAAAGTATACAAGTTATACTTACCTGTGACGGTGCAAAACAACCTGCATAAAAGTTTCGATACATTCTCCTACAGAAACCGTGTCCCCTAGACAATATACAAATGTTTACATATTTTTATGACTAAGTTATTATTAAATTATTTAGGTGTTGGCCAAGCATTTTTATCTGTTAGATAGTCTTCGACCCTATAGTAAGCTTTAGACATCAACGACTTTTTCAAGTAAGTTTTAAGTACTGGAAATGGTAACTTTAAAACAACGTCAGGTAATTTATTAAAGAAAAGGATGCATTGACCTACAAATGATTTATAAACCTTACGGACACGAAATTTTTTAATAGCAATTTTATTTTTATTTCTTGTATTCAAATTATGTATATCACAATTCTTAACAATAGAGTCTTGATTTTTAATGACATAAAAAATATTCTCATTAATAAATTGTGATGCTACTGTCAAAATATTAATTTCTTTAAATAGTACTCTTAAGGAATCACGGGAGTTTAGATTATATATAGAACGAATGGCTCTTTTTTGCAACACGAATATAGTCTGTATGTCAGCAGCTTTTCCCCAAACCAGAATACCGTACGACATAACACTATGAAAATAACTATAATAAACTAAGCGAGCTGTCTCAACATTAGTAAGTTGCCTGATTTTCCTAACAGCATAAGCTGCCGAACTTAATTTACCTGCTAGTATTGCTATATAAACGTTTCTCGATACAAGTGTCACTTCTGTTATTGCGTATTTGTCATAATTAGAGTTAGGACTTTTGGTGGCAAATCGTGGTTCTAGAATCCATGGAGTCGCTGTTTCCTATTTATTGTAATACATACCACTTTGATTTTGATCTTCAGTATTTTAATAATTTAAAATTAATTTATTCATCATACCGCTAAACCAATTTAAATACATTTTGGTATGGAGGATATCTCTGCTGTGAAAGCGTTAAAAACAAGGAAATATTAGTAGGTATGGAATAACCGAACTAAGAATGTATTTAGTTCATTTTGAAACATGACCACACTGAAGGTCAAAATCAAAGTGTCACGTATTATAATAATTAGGAAATAGCGACTCCACGGATTCTAAAACCACGATATGCCACCAAAATCCTAACCCTAGTCATAATCTTTCACTACTGTATTGGTCCCTTTTTTGTTTTATGTGGTGTTTCCACGTAAGTTTCCTATTCAGGTAGAAGCCCAGGTACTTCACGCAGTCAGTATGTGGTGAGATGTCTCCGAGTGTCACAGGTGGACAGTTGTCCCTCCGCAATGCAAATGTGATATGGTTCGATTTGCAAGGACTCGCACGTATTCGCCAGTGTGTGTTGCATCCAGGTGCCGCTGGAGTTTAGCGCTCATAGTTATTGCATTGTCAACGACGGCTAAAATGCCATATCTACATATATATGTGCCGGCAGTGACATCGTTGCAAAACTGGTAAGTCTGATGTAAACATGTTATATATTACGGGTCCAAGCACCGAGCCTTGTGGTACTCCAGCCCCCTCTTTCAATTTCTTGAGTAATAATTTCATGCGGGGTGGTGTAGTGGAGATTATTTATGACGATGCGATGGCATTTATCATCTTTTCTTGTGAATGTGTATCCAATTAGCTTCTGTTTTCTAATAAGATTAATAATCTTTTTGTAGCTATCTATAGAGCTGACCATAGCTCGCAGAAGGTTCTTATTGACTATCCTGAACTAAAACTCCGCAGGGCAAATAATAGATTCAATTAATTTTGTAAGTTCATCTAAATCCTCAATTCCATAGAGACAATTGTAGGGGGTTTGCTTAGTAACTTGCCATCAGCGATAGCAGGGTCCTCTACTTGATCCATTGGAAGATCACCAAACCTATTTTGGATAGGGATATCCGTGCCGTATCCGTGCTGGCAGTGTTGGTGTCTAATGGTGGGGAATCACTAATTTTGCGTTTCTTCTTTTTCATTTATAGATTAAAATTAATTTTAAATTTAATTTGGAAACACCTAAACTTTCAATCAAGGCATTTTTGAATGGAGGAATTTCGCCATTTTCAGTGATTGTGTATAGACAATTTTTAGGGGATGGAAATAACCTCAAAATGACAACTGTGCAAAATGTTTAATAAAAGCTGATTTCATTTCGTAAAACACGATTAACGAAATTACGAATATGAATTTATTTAATTATATTAAAGACGAATTCACTTTATTATGCATAGTCGAATTAGTTTTAAAGTTTAAACCTAATGGCTAAATATGCAAGCTTTAAATAAAGCGTCACTTTACATCAACAACAAAATCGCGGAAGTTAAGAAACTGCTATAATCAATACTAATAAACAGTGATCGGATTTCACGGTGCAACACGGCGGGATATAGAGTAGAAATCTTAATATGGATATTACCAAAATCCCGGGATCTGGTTCGAAAAGAAAATGCAATTGTTGGGATATTTAAAAATAGGCCTTAGGATAGGATTTTAGACGTGTAAAGAAATCGATTGAACATATAAAATGTTGAGAAAATAATTGTATGCTATTTCAATTTCATACAAACTAATAAAATATAATATCTGTGTGTGTGATAAACTGATAATGCGTACCGTATCATATCTTTTTTTTTTATATTCACTAAAGACTAATTAGAAGATTAGTTTTAAATAGATTAATTAAAAAAAATACATTACGTACAGCGAAAATATTTATTCCAAACCCAAACGTTAAAATGTTAAGGAAATTATCATATGATTAAATTTGAAACATTACGCTCTTTCAACAACATAAGTCTCGGAATCCCGGGACATATCCATATTAGCATAAGTTTGAGGTCATTCACCCCGTGTTGCACCGTGAAGTCCGATCACTGTTAATAAATCAATCGATAGGTAGTAATTTTGTATAGAACGTCGTTTTTTTCCTCGCATTCAAAGGGAAAAGTAGAGTGTTTAATGCGAGACTAAACAACCACAGTGACACTCGAGCTATAGCCACCCAAGCGTAGCGAACATCTTGTATAATTTACATTACATTTATACCATTATGGATTGTTTTAGTCCCTTTTTGAACAATCTACTATTTCACTTTTTTACTTTTCAAATTTTACTTTAGTCTCCGCACATTGTGACTAAAGCTCCTTACTAATCTCTACAGGGATTAAAGTTTTTTTTTAATTTATTTTGGAAACTCCTATACAACCAATTGCGGTGTTTGTGAATGGAGGATTATCGCCATTTTCAGTAAGTGTTTAGACAATTTTTAGGGCGTGGGAATAATTAAAATGTCAACCGTGCAAAAATATAAAAAAACAACGATTTAATTTCGTGAAACACGAGCAACGATTACGAATATGAATCTATTTAATTATATTAAGGTGGTGGTAAGAATTCATTTTACTTTGCATGGAACTAATAGTTTTCAAATAGTTTAATAGTTTTTGTATCGAACGTCGTTTTATTTCCTCTCTAGACTAAGAGCCCGTTGTTTGATCAGTAGTTTAACACTAATTGTTAAAAATTGAAAAAGGAATCGAAAATTTGACAAATTCCCTTGAGATTTAACAATTAGTTACGGTTTTTAACGATTAGTTAGTTTAACTACTGATCAAACAACAGGCCCTTAACAACCATAATGAATGAAACTCGAACTATAACCACCCTGTGGCTAAACATCCATCTCGTGTCATTGTGGCTTGTTTTAGTTCCTTGTTGAACAATCTACTATTATGGATGCACATTGCATTCCCGTGAACACTCGGGGAGATGAAACGATGTCTTACTTGCTACACTGGGCCCAAGAAAATAGTATCTCACATTTTGTCAGAGTTTCCGCATTAATTACAGTAATTTTAAATCAGAAACAATGTATTAACTTGTAAAAAGTAATTCCTTGTGCCTTTGTATGTCTTTCAGATTTTGATAAGTACTCTTTCACCACGTATTTTTCCATTTTCCGAAGCTTGTTTTACGGTCGGTATCTGTTTGACAACTAAGTTGACAAATGGCCAATTAGGGCCTGCCGGCTCTTGACGTGTCACGGGTTATGTGTGGTTACTGCCCCTCTAGTTAATACATATACCTTAATGACGCGCGGGGAAGCGCGCCGCAGAGACCCGGCTCTAGAGGCAGTATGCAGCATCCCTTATTGTCGCTGCTGTGCTGCGTGCTACTGACCTCAGGCAGCCCGTAGCCACGTGTGCGGACCCGACCCGGCTCGCGGCGCGGGGGCGGCGTGCTGGTGAAACTCGGCTTTAGAGGCAGTCCATCGTATCCTCCTTGATGACCAGTGGCGGCGCGTAGGGCGCATGCTTGATGCCAAACGAGTATGAGTACGGGGTCTGTAAAACAAGCGCTAACTGTGTATTCCGGCGAAATACCACTAAAACTATGCCCTTAAAATACACTTTACAAAAAAAAGGTTTCCACTGTGAGAAACTCTAAGCATGCTCTTTGACAAAAAGAACTAACAGTACCTATATTTTACTATTTTTGCTTCCATACATACATACATACATTAACGCCGAACCCTATATTCAATCCGAGAATAGATAAGGCTTACCTCGGGTTAAAATTTGACATTTGCCCATACAAAATGTGTCAAATTTTAATCCGAAGTAAGCCTATCTGTCATCATTCAATCATTCCTGTTTCCCAGAGGGGTAGGCAGAGACCACTTCTTTCCACTTGCTACGAGCTTGACAAATTTCTTTCACTTCTTCAACATTCATACATCGAGTCCGCTCGTTCCCTTTAAACCATAATTGCAAAATATCTAATTGCCGATATACATGCTTACCAAAATATTCGATTCCCACAATACCAGTATTTTTATATATTATGTTCCTTTTTATATCAGTTTTATAAAATACCATGTTCTCAATACACCATGTTCCCTATAAAACCTTATACCGAAAATATCAAATTTCGAAATCACAAGAATCTCAAAACACTGAAATACTTTACAAACCTGATTAGGAAAACACAATTTTCTCGAAAGAACTTGATCTCGCCTTAGCATGATCATGTAATACTAGATTTTTCAAAGAGCAGATTTCAGATAAACCATATTTTCGATATACCAGATTGAAGAACACCAGATCCCCAGAATATCAAATATCAAACAAGTACGGTCAGGTGCTTCAGGACTTCGTTTGCGTTAAAGGTTTCAGCTGTCAATGACGACTTCTTGAAATGACGACTTCGTGAAATGACGACATTTTAGACTGACGACTTCTGAAAATAACGACTTCTTGAAATGACGACTTCGTCAAATGACGACATCTTAGATTGACGACTTCTGAAAATAACGACTTCTTGAAATGACGACTTCGTTAAATGACGATTTCTGAAAATAACGACTTCTTGAAATTACGACTTCGTTAAATGACGACATTTTAGAATGACGACTTCTGAAAATAACCCTTTTGTCCGGGTCTGCCTAAAACGCACTCTGACTAATTCGCGTTATGCCTAGACCAATTGAGAAATAGTCGAAATAAGACTTAGGCGTAATGAGTTTTTGTCCTAAAGCGAACTTGGCACAGTGAGACTCGGACGTATTACGATTTTGTCCAAAAGCGAATTCAGCTGAGTGAGACTTGAACTTAATGCGATTTTGTCCAAAAGCGAATTTCCCCTTCTTCCCCAAAATTAATTTTAACAGAGTCGACGGAGCTCCACTTACGCAGAGCTCCTATTTCTGGGTGGTTTTGGCCCTCCGGGCCTGCTGCAAAACTAACATAACCTAAACCTACCTCATATTTGTTATACTTTTATCTATAGGCGTAACGTGTTTTAGCCTAACTGCTAATTAGGCGTAACGCGAAATGGACAAACAGCGACTTAGGCGTACTACGTTTGAGGCAGATTGCGAAATAGAAGTCGTCGTTTTAAGAAGTCGACATTTTAAAAAGTCGTCAATTCAAGAAGTCGTCATTTCGAGAAGTCGTCGTTTTAAGAAGTCGACATTTTAAAAAGTCGTCAATTCAAGAAGTCATCAATTCGAGAAGTCGTCATTTTAAGAAGTCGTCAAATCAATAAGTCGTTATTTTAAGAAGTCGTCATTGAACGCCGAAAGGGCGTTAAATACCAACTTTGTCACTCCTTTTCTCTTCTTTTGGGTATGAGTTGTAAAAAATGCTGAAATACATGTCTAATGAATTTTATTCAGAGATATTCAATCCAAGATTCAAAAAATATGTCAAAAAAAAAGCTCTTTCACCTACTTAGTGTTTGAATTTCAAAAAACCCCGTCTTTTCGGATCTTTACGTTACAAAAGCAAATCCAGATTTAATGTTTCTAGCTCCCGAAGTATTGGCTGGGCGACGATGAATCAGTCCGTCAAGACAGGTCTCTTTATTATATATAAGACTAGCTTTTGCCAGTGACTCCGTCCGCGTGGAAGTCGTTTATCGCAGTTCCCACGGGAACCGTGTAATTTCCCGGGATAAAAAATATTTAATGTCCTTACTCGGAACAGTCGGAACTCAAACTACCTCCATACCAAATTTCATCAAAATCGGTTCAGCGGTTTAAGCCATTTGCTAATGATAAAGTTCAGTACCTAGTTATAAATAGTTGACAATAAAAATTTGAAATTTACGGTTGGTTTTGTTGTCTAACCGTACTTATGTAATCTACCAAAGTAAAAATCCGGTGTTTTAGGAATTTAGGCATTCGGAAATCAAGTATGATCAGCATCTGGTGTGTTGGGAATTACGTAAACTGGCAATCTGATATTTTGAACATCAGGTAGCTTAAGAAACTGGGTGTTTCAAGTACATTGTGTTTTGCCGGCCTAGTGTTATCAAAATCTGGTATTATGGGAATTCGGTTTTAAAGAGAACATGATGTTTTGAAAACATGTTGATTTGCCAATCCGATATAAAAAGAAACACGGTAAAAAGAAAGTCTGGTATTTTGGGTATTTCATATTTCAGAAAACGGGTAAATCGGCAATTAGATATTTTGCAATTATGGTTTTATGGGAACGAGCGATCGAGTCATGCACGCACGTCGGTTTCGGGTACTTTTAAGGCCCTTCGGCCCTTTTCCAGTATTTCTCCGATTTGATTCGAAAAAGTACGCCTAGAGCGGCCCCTTCCGACCCTTCCATTCACTTTCGATCTGTATATCTCTTTCGTCAATCTTCTTTCATCCATCCTTTCCAAATAATAATAATAATCATTTATTCAATTGGACCGGAATAAGTATAGAAGATGCTCTTGAAGGCACATTGGCGATGCTCGCGACGCTCAAGAAAATTGGTAGTGAACCATTAGTTAGCGAGCCTCATTGTATAGTGACAAGATTCAAACGAGTTCACAAATGTTCAGTCAAGTACCTGCCTAAGTTTGTGGAGGGTGGTGGTTGGTACAAAGGTCGGCTTACCTTCTTGATATTGTAGAGGTTAGGAGGGTATGCGGCGGGGCCTGGCGTTTTTCCCAAGCGCCCGGCGGTTCCCAGGCGCGCGCCGAGGGAGTACTCGGGCATCCTGCACACGCGCGCTCTCAGCCTTCAAGGGTCGCCTCTCAAGGGTCGGGTGCAAGCGCAAAAACACGGCATCGGTAGCTGACAGTTGCTAAGCAACTAGTCAACACGCAGCAATCGTACCCACAGCGTGTCTTTGGGTTCGGTCCCGTTGGCCTTACTTGCATTTAGCCTTGGCGAGCAAAACGGCTCAGTAGTACACTGACCAAGTATGCAAAATGACTTGGTTATATAATGCCATGGTTACAAAATTGTCTTAGTTTCTGGAAGACTTACTTTGCAAAACGTCTAGGTCGTGAAATGCACAAGTAGGCAGAATTACTCAATATTGTATAAGGTCTTGATTGTATTAAAGACTATGTAATCAAAATATCTTGTTTGTTTTAATGTCTTAATTGGGTGAATCAACTTTTAAGGTACTCCTTTTCTTTTGCGGTTTTAAAACTTACCTGGTGACTTATGGTTAATAATGATCTATGAATATTAAAATCAGACCACCAAATTTACAGACCTTACACGTTAAACAGCTCAAATATTTTTTAAAACGCGAAAAAACCTGGTAACTCAGGGGAAAATGCACATTTTCCATACAAAACCTAGGTACAACATTGTCCCCTGCGTTACCAACTATATTATTATTTAAAACTGTATTATGTTAAATCAAATAACTTCAAATGTGAGCCTATTTGTCTGATTTAATAAGCGTGTAAGCCACGTCATTAACAAAAATATAGTTTTTCTAAAAACATATAATTGGTAAAACATGTCGAAAAATGGGGAGTACCTTAAAAGTTGATTCACCCAATTACAAAATTAGCAAGTGGATGTAACGTCATAATTGCTAAACGACTATGTTGTATGAAAAATGAGTATAAGGTGCTCTTGGGGTAAATTCGAACAAGGGGTGAAGTCAAAAATCACAAATCTCTACTAAACTGGGAACAATTTCTACGCTGGCAAAACATGGCAAGACGCCATTTTTAACTGCCCCCGCTTCGGTTTCAAAGAAGAAATAAATATAAGATCGTAAGGACACAAATTATACTTTACCCAGCAAAACATGACATGATAAAATAATGTATTGTCATTATACAACCTGGACGAAATTGCTACTTAAACATTTTTTATACTTTACGATTTAACTACATAAGTCTTTATACTTTAAAGACATTTTACTATATTGGCCATGAAGATTATCCACGCTCGTTCCCATAAAACCAAGTGACCATCTTCGAAAGTTAAGGTGAAAGAGGTTTTTATTTGACCTATTTTTTGAATCTTGGATTGAATATCTCTGAATAAAATTCATTAGACACGTATTTCAGCATTTTTTACAACTCATCCCCAAAAGAAGAGAAAAGGAGTGACAAAGTTGGTATTTAACGCAAACGAAGTCCTGAAGCACCTGACCGTACTTGTTTGATATTTGATATTCTGGGGATCTGGTGTTCTTCAATCTGGTATATCGAAAATATGGTTTATCTGAAATCTGCTCTTTGAAAAATCTAGTATTACATGATCATGCTAAGGCGAGATCAAGTTCTTTCGAGAAAATTGTGTTTTCCTAATCAGGTTTGTAAAGTATTTCAGTGTTTTGAGATTCTTGTGATTTCGAAATTTGATATTTTCGGTATAAGGTTTTATAGGGAACATGGTGTATTGAGACCATGGTATTTTATAAAACTGATATAAAAAGGAACATAATATATAAAAATACTGGTATTGTGGGAATCTAATATTTTGGCAAGCATGTATATCGGCAATTAGATATTTTGCAATTATGGTTTAAAGGGAGCGAGCGATTATCCAGACCATTTACCCATTAAAACATTATGACATTAAGTCGTTTTACAGCCAAGTCATTCCGTCTATACTATGCCCTATAGCAATGAGGGCGTTTTACAGACCAAGGCATTTTGCTACCCAGACCAAATACAACTAAGGTGCTCTGCTCGCCAAGGCAAAATGCAAGTAAGGCCAACGGGACCGAACCCGTGTCTTTCACTATAAAGTACTGCTCGGAAATACCGCGAGAGACTGTGCCAGAGATTACAGTCGCAGTCACAGAACAACATAAGTACATGAACTAGGCCAAGAATAGTTTTTACTTGTCCGTTAACAAATTATTTGAAATAGTTAAGCATGTTTTACTGGCTAATTTGCTGATTGAATTGGTCTTACGTATTTCCTCGATGGGACTCTTAAACTCTTGAGGAATATCAGGGGACTTTTGGTGTGGGACTCTATATAACTCGTCAATCCACTTTCCAGCCTCTGCAAGATACTTTATAGTGGCAAGCACACCGACCCAAAAGACAGCTTGTCAGATCATCGGTGGTCGTTGTCTCGGCGACAAGGTCGCGCGAGGACCTTCATCTTTACTTTACGTTTAAATACAACATGTTTTCATAACGTTATGTTATGCAGGACCTATGCTACATCGGAACGAAATCAAAATCATATCATAACAAAACCAACCATATCGGAGCCTATAATAACTAAACATTTAATTGTGCCGCCGGTGAATATTATGATTTGAATATGATGCATATGAGATAAGCGCTGGCAATAAAGGCGATCGCGGTATTGGACGACCCAGTGCTGGCTAGTGCAATGCTAAGTATATAATAGTGTCACGACTCGCTGGTCAGGGCCTTCACTCAACGCGGTAAAAACCATATCGTGTTTGAGCTGTTATCGTATTGGCACCGTTTTGACAGCTCTTATTTACTCGACAGCAATGGCGGCTGACGTCAAAACAATACCATAACAGTTTAACTACGATATCGTTTTCACCGCCTAGAATACCGGCCCAGATCAGAGTCTGGAGATGACGTATTATTATATGGTTATATCGAGTATCGTCATTATAATATATCAATATGAAATTTACCTTTGTTCGTTACTTTGTTTCGCGAATCTAGTGTTTTGCGATTCTGATCTTTAACGAATCTGTTATTATGAGAATTTGGTATTCGAGGTGTTTTGAGAATCAGGTATTATGCCAATCTGGTATCCGCCCAACAAAGGGAAATTTCTAGGTATATCGTTATGGTCAATACCGCTATGAATCAGAGTTTTAAAATATTATAATAAAGCTATAGCTTGCGAATAACGATATAATTATATCGTTATCATTAAATAACGTTATTTGAAGGTCTCGGCCCCATAAATAGATTCGAGTATGTACAGTAGGCAGCAAAGTGCATGGACAGTTCGGAAAGATAATGCTCTGAGGCAAACTGACGCCATCTATCTGCTCGTAGTAGTTCAACAAGATCTTACTAGATGGCGTTGTTGCAGATAATGATCTAAAAATATGAAGAAAAAAAAAGCGCACACATCAACCAAACATTTTTTCTTTATTTCATAGATTTTATATTTTAGTATATGTAATAGATGATTTTTAAGTAGTTTCAAACTATTAGACAATTTCAAACTAAGAGGTTAAATTTATCAAAAACACTTTTCATCCGCGATGTGGAATCGAACCCGGGACACTCGGGGTTCTGAACGTTAGCGGCCTTATGCCATCGGGCCATCGAACCATTTATTGTTGGGTCGAAATTAATTACCAGTTTATTATGATTTGCTTATTTTCGCATGACACAGAAACACGTTAAGTATTAATACTAGGAGGGTAGACTAAAGATTTATAAATACCAGACTGATTATTACAAAGACTTACGCTCGTTCGTTCGTTAGCTGCTCAATCAATTGCCTTTGTTGTGTAGATTTACTTTCGTTGAAATTTCCTTAAAAAATGACTTCTCGTTGCAATATTGACCTAGTCAAAAGATCGCAAATAATTGCTTTGCACAGTGAAGGAAGAAATTTGTCAGAAATCGCTAGAGAAACCGGAGTTAACGTAAGTAGTAATTTTTTTGGTCAACGTTTTATAAAATAATTTCGATTTAGTCTTTATTCATTTTATTTTATATCTTTAATTGTTATTATAAATGTCTGTTTTATTCAATACGCCACTACGCTGGTTTATTCAATACGAGTGCGGATACTATTCGTCGTGTTCTTCACAGTGAGGGTCTGCATCATCGTATCGTAGGCATGCTGTCAAACCCTTGCTAACAGAAAGCCATAAAAGACCATGGTTCGCTTTAAAGTATTTAAATTTTGACTGGAGTAATGTCATCTTTACAGATGAAAAGACTTTTAAATCGAGCCAACACGGACGACTAAGCTTGTGGCGCCGAAATAATACTCGGTATAATGACAATCATGTAGTGTCCAACATGGAATCTGGTCGTATAACCGTAAATATGTGGGGATGGATGAGTGCGGCTGACCCAGGAGAACTGGTTAGACTTCCCAGTCGAGCGAACAGTGTTCATTATGTAGAAATGCTGGAGGACACCATGTTGCCCACCGTTCGCAATGTGTATCCAGAGGAGGAGTTACCGGTGATAACGTTTGTGCAAGATAACTGTCCCATACACCGTTCACGAAGTGTGAGGGAGTGGTTTGGTCAGCACAATAATATTAGGGTTATTCCCTAGCCTTCAAGGTCACCGGATTTAAATCCAATCGAAAATTTATGGGATATTATTGTCCAACGTTGGGACCACCAGAATGAGCGAACTCCGAAAGCCTTAGAAGACCACTGTTTAAACATTTGGGATAGTATTCGTGGTTCCAATCTGTGTCAGAATATTATCGGTTCAATGCGTGCTCGAATGCAAACTGTAATCGAACAGAGTGGGAGATATACTCGTTATTAAAGTTTAGTATATAAGTAACTCGAGTGGACGACTGGAGATCGGGTTAACGTAAGTAGGTAATTATTACAAAAATGAATATTATTTTCGCTCTTTTTGCGTGTCTATACTATTTTGTGACCATACATAATTGTCTTATTTTAAATATTTACGGTCAAACAAATTACACCATTTATACACGAATTTTAATTTTTTATCTTTATATAATTATAACCGCCTGTTTCACAATCGGCAAGTAAAGCATATTAGACACATCAATTTAGCCCTTTCTCTTTCTTGCACTTTAAATAGACAAGGAGAGACAACTTTTAATGGCGGATAAATTTACTTGTCGATTGTTTAACAGGCCCTAAGAGATCAAAACTGTATAACATAGTTAACATAATGCGTTTGACTGTTAAGGTAACCCGATCTCTAGTTTAATTTTTGTTTGTTAATAATTACTTTGTTATTGTGGTGAAACTTCAATCTCTTTCCGATTTCGGAAACGAATACTTAAGTTATTACCTCAATAATAATGTTAGGTAGACTAAATTAAAATGTTATTATGAGAAATAAAGTTTTTTCATTTCAAATAACAAAAGTTGTTTCATTTCTTGAAAATTATAATTATTTAAAAAGATAATACATTAATATAATATGTGAAACAAAATTAATTAAAAAAAGAAACAGGTGGCAAAAGGCAGACCCGATCTCCCGACCTACGGAGAAGACGCGTTTCTAAGCAAGCTGTCAACTAACTCGGCCAACGATCCTTTAAATTAACTGGCGAAATTATCGATTGTAATACTGAAACGTCATAAAGTTGTAGCAAACAACAATTGAACTAGCTCAGATAACAACGCCATCTAGGTGGTTTCTTACGAACGTCACCTCACGTGTTCACAGGATTATAGACATTAAGGTGTCCATGCAATTTTGCAGCTGACCGTACTTATGTATGTCCAAGACATCTGCAAGATATAAACATCTTTTATTTTTGTATCTATTATGGCCAAAGTTCTCGACTCTTGGAGGAGAGGTCAATTAAAACTGGCATAAATTAAACATTTAGCTCATGGATCGGACCCACCTTGGCGTGTAATGTTGTAGCTAGGTATTACTATAATAGAGTAGCTCGACTTGTTTTGTTGAGGGCCACAGGGCGGTGCCATTTTGCTCGAAGAACTATGTCCTGTCAATTAGGCCCCTCAGTATCGAACCGTCTATGAAGCAAAATGTCCAGCGACGCAAATTGGCCAAGACGCAAAATGTCACACGTCCATTAGCATTTTGCCCCAATAGTATAATCCATAAAGCAGAATATCAAAACAGCAATTACTTAGTCCGTGTAGCATAATGTCCAAACTACATAATATTGTCAAAAACGCTAATCGTCAAGTCTTACTGAAAACAGTTAGCCTGAGAAGCAGAATGACCAAAAAGCAAAGCGTCCAAAAACCAGAGGGTAAAAATCATATAGAAATTCCGAAAATGACATGCAGAAACAAAGTCAATTGTTATCATAATTGAAAGATACATTATCAAGTTAGGTTTTACCTATTAAACTGAATTTATTTACATCGTGGTCGTGACATATGACGTTTTGGATGCTTTGCTATTTTGGCGTTCAGCGTTATGGGCGACATTAAGTATCTAATTTACGTTTTGGACGATTTAAACATTGAACATGTTACATACCTACTAGCCGCGTCCCTTCACGGACGATATGCTCTTATTATCGTTATCTTCACACAGTTGACCGTTTACATAATTGGACATGTGGTAATTTTAATTCATATAAGATTCGGTACTGAGGGAGATATGCGACCCCTCGTCATCTGTCTCCCTTCCGGGACGTTCGGTGAGAGGGTAGGTGAGTGGGAGCGAGCGAGTGTGTGTGCACTGACTTGGGCCGGTAGACGTTTGTGTCTTGCTGGAAGTAGACGGCGGGCCCGGGGGAGAGCGTCTTTATGTTGGTCCCGACGCGCAGGCCCATCGTGTAGGCGGGCGAGCCGGGCCCCAGGCGCAGCGCGTACGCGTTTGGCGCCGGACCCGGCCGCCTTACGATTTGCCCGAGCCGCGCGCCCATGGAGTACTCCGGCGCGCGCTGCGTCTGCGGCGGGCAGCGCTCCGGCGCGTGCGCGCCTGGGCCCGGCGGGCGCTCCGTCGACCGCATCGGCAACCTGCCGCGCACCGCTCTCCGTCAGCACCGGCTCGGCCGCGGCGAGCCTCGCTCCGCCCACCACGCCCGTGTACGACGACGGCCGGCTGAAAAGTTCGCAGCCTAGGACTTTATGCCAAAACAAATGAAAAAAGCTACGGCCGCAGACTCTCGGATATATTCTGTAATGTTACCATAATATTCTAAGTCCATCACTCGACGACCTCAAGGCGGCGGCGGGGAGCCGTTTCAAGGACAAAGCTTTAGTCGTAAGAGATGCTGCGAACTTTTGAACCGCCCCTCAGTACTGCACACTTTAACTACTTAAGTTACATTTTTAGCTGATGACGTCACCTTAACTTAGTACTTATTTTGACCTAAATGGTAATGGAAAAGTCATTGTGAGAAATTCGTAAGAGAAAGGAATCGGAGAAAAATAAGAATGGTAATTAAAGTAGGTAGGTATCCCAACCTAGTTTTAAAAGAAATTGCGCATTATATTAATTAACAAGCAGTTAAATTTCATCTAATATTTTAATCTTTTTATTTATTGACAAGAGTGCGCTCTGGATCGGGACGAGTGGAGGAAAAGAGGGGAGGCCTTTGCCCAGCAGTGGGATACAAAAACAGCTTTTGGTCCTCAAATAGGTATTCATGCAATTCGGAGGAGTTTTAAATTGTTATACGAGCGTGTCACACGAGAATGTTAAATAGAATGTAACATTGAGAAGTCAGTATGGGGAAGTCTGAAACTGAGACATACGAAGATCTGTTCTCAGGAACCATGTCATCGATTTTAGTAACAAGAAAAACTACATTTATACATTTAAAAAAAACGGTAAACCTATCGCAATCGCGTTTTTTTTACCGAATTTAATTTACCGAAAACTTTTCGTTTGATAACGTTTCTCGGATTGCACGATTCGTCATTTTTTTATTTCACTGCTTGACATTAAGTGAACGTCTTTAGTCCGAGCAACTTTTCTCCTTGTAGTCATACTTCCCTATGTATGGTCCTTTTTTGATTTCAAAGCCTATTTTTCATTACACCATTGCTATAACTAGCCTAGCGATCGTTTCGTATTTTGTTTCTTAACCCATTTTTCAGTTTATCAATGCTACATATAGATTTCGCTACGTTACGTCAAAATTTCATTTCAGTCCAGAAAATCTTAAACTCAAGACTAATTAACGCGTTAATGTTTGATTAGAATTTTTAATTAAAAAAATATAACTTTGTTAAATACTGAGGTCCTTAATACATACAAAAAATCATAGAGCCTCATTGATTTTAAAAATGTGAACGTGTTTATTAGAATTTTCGAACACGAACACGTCTCTCTCAAGGGTTTGGGCACAACTGAGGGCTTACGGGAAATGTGCGTTATCGACATGACGTGTATTTTTCTTAAATGGACTTGGATGGACAAGAATGAAAGTGACGCGTTAATTAGTACATGTCTCGGGACAAACTTACTATATTTCATACCTTTGTAATATGATACTAAATATATTTGGCTATTTTGTTGATATGAGGACATCTAATCTTCTATTAAATAAAAATAGTTACATTCATCTTTCTTCTGGTATACGAGAATCACCAGGGGGACAAGTATATAAGTGATTAGTGATATTGTTTTCTCATGAGAAGCGAGATCTACGATCCAAAAATATAAGATATGGCGAATTTAATAGTTTTGTATTTTTTAAGCGCGAGGACATACAAAAATGTCTGTCTGGAGAATAACCGTTCTTATTCTTTGGGAAATAAACATAAAAAGAACATTCAATAAAAGAAAATAATAATAGGAATCTTCATCAGGCGACGGTTACTGAGGTACACATCCTTACACATACTTATGTCAGAGTTAACGTTGTTTCCTGTATTTCTAAACTGGGGTATACTCTTCAGTGGTCCGACCTGATCTTGTCACTTCGTTGCATCTCTTTAAGGTATAAGATCCCTTCCTAACGTAGCCTAGCAGTAGGTACAGTAGCAGACGTCATCACCTCATCACATCACATCAGATGCAGAATATTTTTTATTAAATACTGGGACCTAAAATTTATTGAACAAATGCGATGTCATTACCGGTGTTGAACAGTCGTCCAAAAATGTGGTCTACCGCCCTACGGGAGAAGTTCATTTGCACGTCATGATACAACAAGTTCGATTTTGCCTTGTACTAATATTATGTCAGTGACAAGTGTCAATCTTAGTGATAATTACATCTCCCAGAAACTTTTGTCAATGCTGGTAGACCGCTTTCCTGGCCGACCGTACAGCCGCATAGTCAGGGTCGCTATATTAAATGAAGAGGCCCTGCGAGGATCACGCGGCGGCACGCAGGGTCTGCTGGCCCCCGGCGGGTTACCTGGCTCCGAAGCTCCAGGCTGGGGACGCCACGACGCCGTCCCGCGTCACGCGGTCGATGCGGTAGGCCGGGCCGGGGCCCAGGGCGCGCAGGTGGGAGGCGCCCTTCATGCCGAACGAGAACATCGGCGCGCGGCCGCGCGACGGGTCGTGCGCGGGGAACCCGCAGGTCGAGGGCAGCAGGTACGCGCCGGGGCCCGGCCCTGCGGTCACCGCTGCGTTAACACGCTACTCCATGTTGACTATAACTACTACAAAGCTTGTAAACTTTTACATGCATGCCTCATACATCTCCATTATGTCTGAATTAACACATCGAATCTCGGAGTTACGACCTATAAATAAATATGCACTATCGTCTCGAATTAAAGTTCGCATCTCTATTGGAACGAAAATTTGTGGCAGCCAGATTCATCATCATTCGCGGGTCGCATTTTAGCAGCAGCCATTCATCTTTCGCCTATTCGTTTCTCTGTTGTCCCGCACAGCAGTCGGCCGCACGGCACCTGACTGAGCGTGGCGCTGCAGCTGGCAGCAGAGCTTCTCTCTCCATCAATCATCTCGACAGTTCATCACAACTTGCCGGAGCGCGCGCCGCCGCTGCCCCGGCCCGCCGACAGGCCGGACTACGCGCGCAACAAGCACCCTCTGAACACTCGCTCCGGGATCCCAAGCCGAGGGTACTTACCTATTGGTCTGGTAGCCATTTTTAATTGTTACTTAAATATTTCAGATGAGACGGTTAGACACCATGAATTTTGCAATGTTTGATTCCGAAAGGGGAGATATAAATAACTGTAATTTTGGAAATTTATATCTTGGTCATCTTTCGATCGGGAGGCCGCGAAACAAATGAGGTTTGACGGCTGACGCAGTCACGCCGCGCCGCGCCGCGCCGGCCGCGCCAAGGAGGCCGCTCGCGGTGGTTTATAACAAAAACGATTGGCCGGCAGGCCAGTCTATAATGACAATCCAACATCGCAAACGCGCATGTACAGTCACGAGATTTAATTTGGTACCCACCTTAGGGCCAAAGTCAATCTGACATTCTACAACAATAAAGTTGAGTTTCCTAAAAGTTACAATCACCACACGGGATTGTTGAGCCTCATAATTTAGCCGTGTAATGCAAATCGGGCGTACTCGTGTGACATCGTCGAGAACGACTGGTAACGAATGATGACACGTCTATATTCATTCATAATGCAATAAGGTTGAAACTTCATATTGTACATCCTTTTATGATTATTATGACCTATAAATACAAATAAATAAATTGATTGATTGATTGATTCAGTTCGATAGGGTTGAAATGTCAAGTTAAGACATTTAAATGTCTTATCGAATCGACCCTTGAAATGATAACCTCTTTGCAAAAAGCTATCACTACGGTTTTCTGATTACGAACATGTGTCAGTGCCAGTCAAGAAAATTATTTTGATCTGTAGTGACATTTTCACAAAATATAATTTTGCAAATAGTAAACATGCTTGCGGCTAATCGTGAGGAAGTAAGGCTTCAAATTATTGATTTGCACGAACACGGAGTAGGCATTCACGAGATATCACGACAAATAAATGTGACAAGAAATACAGTTCGCCGTTGGGTTCGACGTTACGGGAACGAGGGAAATCTTGACTTACGGCGAAACAACCATCGCCCGCATGTTATAACGCAAGAGCAGAGCCGCCTGATGCAAAGGCAATACTTGATGGACGCCTTTACGCCGACGAGGCATTTTGCGGAAACGTTTGAAGTCCACCCTTCAACAGTTAGAAACCATCTACACGCTATGGGACTGCATCACAGGAAAATGTTTTAATTATGCTGTCTATATTAGTTGAGTTAAGATTGAGTTGTTTTGTGTCATAATAAAAAATGATAAATAAAAAAGTTTACTAAATATTGTGGCTGGAATCTCCTAATTAATAGGTTAGTTTGCTAGCTTTAATATATTATAATAAAGGTCGGGGCTGGCATGATCAAATTATGATCAAAGCCCCTTTACTGCAGATTGGAAAAAATAATTTTAGAATGGTATTTTTTCTATTTCCATATCACGAACAATAAAATGAATATTGCCAGATAGAAGACAGGGCCAAAAACCTTATTTTATTACATTACCTACCTAAGAGATAATTACTCGGAATAAATCGGGAATCATCGTTTGCCCTCGCTCCGCCCGGTTGACGTAATTGAGCTCAAATAACGTCAGTTTGCTACACGATATTCATCCCAAATTAAAGCTCGTAGCCCTGACCAATCATGACATGATATGATTTTTCCGCTGATATCGTTACGTTTAACAATTGTCGCTAGGTTACTGTTTCTAGACCTGTAATTGGTTGGCTTTGGGTGTAATCACTCTATTGTCATTGGTCTTCGGGTTAGCCAACAGTTAAATAGGAAGTGGTTACCCATAGCAACAGCCAATAACGTTCGCCATTGTGTTGACCAATGAATAGGTTGATTAATTCGTAGCTAATCGGACAAAGTCGGCTAAATTCGATTGTGGTAAGAAAGACATGCTACTGTTGTCTTTGTCATGTATTCGTGATTAATCGTGTAATATGCTCGAGAATGCCATAATACTGCAAACTTAAATAACTTCACAATGGCATAACAATTAACGTAACTTCTCTAATGACATTGATGACATCAAGCATATTTTTCTTGAAATGGGTCCCAAATTAAAGCTCGTGACTGTACCTAACTACGATTTTTTTCTTGAGAGTAGGTAGTTAACACCCAAGTTTGCAACCCTGAGAATCCTGTGCTCGACACCCATGGTGCTCGAAAAACGCGAAATTTTGCCACTTGTTTCAGTTTCTTCGAAAAAACTATACCCTAAGGAAGCGTGTTTCTAGTATCTTTGTACTGTACTTTTATAAAGAACTTTTACAATTTGAGCGTAACCTGATTACACTATGCCTATTAGTTTCAGAGATACAGCAAGTCAAAGATGAGCAATTTAAAAAAAAAGTGAATATGTTGTGGTAAGATCTTTTCCCAAGAACTAATACTAATTATGGAACAAAAATTTATAAATATTTTAATTAGCTTCAATTTAGCTCTCATAGATTCTTCAAAAATGAAAAAAATAGTAAAATATCGGATTTTGGTTAAATGATAAAAACATTGTAATGAATAATGTATGAAACTATGTATTTCTTAAAAAAAACATAAAAGTTAATTTGACTTTTAAGATGTAACATTTGGTACCAAAACAAACAAACGTAAACATTAAAAAAAACCAACATAAACATAACTTTAAACTATAAAATAATATTTTTTACACGGTTAGCAATAACAGTTTAGACTTTCGCACTTTTGGAAGGACCAGGTCTCATTGAGTCCCCATCTTTGACTTGCTGTATCTCCTCAACCAATGGACATAGTCTGCTTCAGTTAAGTTTAAATTGTAGAAATTTTTGTTATCTTTATTAAAGTACGGAATACTTGAAAAACGCTTCCTAAGGCGCTGTCTCCACGAGCGATAATATCGCCCGCGATTCTCTCGCTCGTGGAGACAGCGCCTTAGGGTAGTTTTTTCGAAAATACTGAAACAAGTGACAAAATTTCGCAGTTTTTCGAGCATAATGGGTAGCACAGGGTTTTCAGGGTAACAAACTTGGGTGTTAACTACTCTCAAGAGACCTAACCGCATGTAATAAAATCGTAGTTACATGTGCGTTTGCGATGTTTGCCTTCTTTGTGTTGATATAGAATGGCCTACTTACGACTTTTTAATCTTTATCTTCTTTATTTTATTACAAAGTATAACACAAAGTCGATTTCCATGTCTGTCTGTATATACGCTGACTCAGCCTCGCCGCGGACTCGGCCGACTCCGCCGCCAGCACGCCGCTGGGGCGCGGGCGGGAACTCACTGACGGCATCTGGATTGGTCACGAGAGCCTCCGGCTAAGTAGAGTATCCAAGCGCGGATCCACCGTTGTGGGCACAGTGGGCATGCCCACTACCCTAATAGACTTGTGACGTTACACTTCCACGTTCTATTATATATCTTAGTTGACTTAATAAAAAAAAGTAATAAATCGTGCGTGATTCGGAACGCAGCATAGTAGGTCGAGTTTATAAATATGTGTAAGGTCTAATTCTATGGAACTTGCTAACTATGTAAACAAACCGCCATATTGAAATTGTCTCTGAATGATGAATTTAGTAGTGATTGGCAATACTCCTTTACTTATGATGACAAACCATATCGAATAATAAAATACCGAAAGTAAAAAAACAAGTAGTTACTTATTTGTAATTTGATTAATCACGATCTGAAGAAAAATCGGTACTTGAATATGATATATCACCAGTATTTATTATAAAAGGTGCCGTTATATCATCTGTGAGTGTGATCAGCGTGAGTTGGGTAATGTGTAGGGGCCTTAATATATCGCCAACTTTAGCCACAACACTACCCATCATAGACAATTGTAGAATTTAAAAGAAACAAAAACGTCATTCCATCAGGTCCTAATAACCTAACTTATGAAACCATTTAAACTTTTAATGAAATATCCAAGATAGAGTTATATATTTGGTGATTTTGTATTTTACAGTAACGACCGTTTTATGTTTTCAATGGTGTTTGATGAGGTGGTGTGAAAATTCAAGGAGAAACAGTGACAAAACAAAGTTTAGGCTTTTGTTTACATAGTTAGCAAGTTCCATAGAAATACACTATACACTTTAGTACTTCGTCACTTTAATCGCTGTTACAAATTCATGTAGGGCAAAAGTACCCTTTGTGGCCACTTTAGGTCGAAATGAGTATCAAAAATACTGTAAAATTAAAAATAATATTCATAAATAGTTAAGACTGAAGATTAAAATAAAGGTAAATTATAAAAACATTGTTATCACTACATAGTATAAAACAAAGTCGCTTGCGCTGTCTGTCCCTATGTATGCTTAAATCTTTAAAACTACGCAACGGATTTTGATGCGGTTTTTTTTAATAGATAGAGTGATTCTTAAGGAAGGTTTATATGTATAATACATTCCACGCGGGCGAAGCCGCGGGCGGGTCACTAGTTACTTATATAATTCTTTAGATAGGTATTTGTTAAATTTTTGAGTGGCCAAAAACGGTGTAAAGATGGCCAAAACCGGTACTTCTACCAGTTTAAATATGATATTAAATAGACAAGATACTAAAAAAGTTTACGCATATTTACGAATTCGACTGTAATTTAATTAGTCATAGACGATACGCTGACACGTAATGTCACATTTTCGACAACATATTACTGTCTCTTTTTGGCACATGGATATTTGTATTGGAAAAAAGATGCACTATACTGATCATGAGCGAGTTCATACTCCGACTTGAACGTGGCCGATTTTCGGGTGGCTGTGAACGCAACCTTTTTTGAGGGCTGGATCCGCGCCTGAGTGCGTCCGTTTGTCCTTGGGCTTGGAAAAAATCTGGCGGAACGCATATATCCTTAATCGCATCGGAAATTTTACAAGCTAAAATTTCATTAGAGCTACTACTTAACCAATCTGACCGGATCAGTCAGATGATGTCGGTGCGTCGCTTCAGTTCTGTCGTGGAAGTCACTGTTCCTACTTTTAGTAGCCACGCGGTAAACTGGTCTACTTGCTAGGATGGCGCGTGCGTATAATGCACTTTGAATTCTCTTTTTCCATTTTTCCGCCAGATATGTCCCTCGCCTAAAACGCTTCCATCTGTACCATAGACATTAATAAACTAGCGTAATAGACAAACAGGCTACTATTTCCCGCGCCATCAAAACAGACATCGTATTTATCGTCGTAATGTCAGCCATATTATTCAATTTAAAATGATTCTTCGATGATATACTGAATTACGCTGTCGCCAGTGTGACGCTGTGCCTCTACGGATTTTTCTTTCGTTATCTCTTTCGCACTCGTATTCGTGCCGTAAACGATTGCGCTCTTGCTTGCACAGTCACTGTGTCTATTAGGTATCTACGCTAGAATATTGATGTCTATGATCTGTACGTTGGGTACCTAAGGACCAAATTGTTGTCATCGTTGCACGACGGAAATCACACGTGGAATGTGTCACTAAATTGTAAAGGTGAGTGGACAAGGTTTGAAGATGTCAGTCAAAATGAAATCAGTCTAAAATAAATCTAACCTAACCTAACCTTTCAAACAAAAAAAAACAAATCGGTCCAGCCGCCTTCGAGTAATCATAAGATTCACGAACGGCGAAGATATCGCGCAGCATACACAATACGAAAATACAGCGGAATTGAGAACCTACAGTTTTTGGAAGTCGGTTAAAAATATTATGTGTGCCATTACAAAATTCCCTAGTAACACGTCGCACAACTTCGTGTCATTCGTCGCAGCTCCTTAAATATACAATGTCAGCTATTTCTAGATAAATGTAACTTTTAATATATAATAGTTTGTATTTACCTTTCGTTGTGACGAAAGGGCTGGAAACACCTTTTTTCCACTTCAAAGACAACCTCCTGGAGTCACGCGCTGCCGAATCTATCAAATGCTCGAGCTACGGCCAGAACTAAATAGCGGCCATATCCACATTCTGATTACCAGCTAGAAGCCTAAGATGCCGTGCTAACAAAACAAAAAATGTTTTAAAAACAAATAAACCGCATTCAAAAACGCATAAAATAACTTCTTTTAAAATGGTAGGTAATACGTTAAATTGAAGTCGGCTTTCGGTTGAAAATATTGTGAGTCGCCGACTTCAGTTCGATTAACCTTAACCGACATTTTGGTTTTACTGTTTTTTTTATTTATATTTTATTTTATAATTTTATTTTAGACATCTTAAGCTTATGTATGTAGTCCTACTTCTTGGTTGACATGAAACTGTAAAACATTTCAAGCTCGCCGCAGGAAAGTCGTAGTCAGATTTAAACAATTAAGTAAATGTTCTTCGTAGTAGTCGCTCTACTATCTTAATAGAGATAAGTTAGCGCCACCCTTAAAATAGGTGCCGTTGAGACTTCCCAACCGGAACCTTCCGGTGGCCATCTGTGGTCTTCATCATCAATTCCACTTGACCAAATGATATTTTCTCAATGCAAATGCTAGACTTGTTACTAAAAATACTAATATCGCTATATGTTTCCCTACAATATTTGAGGAGTTCCCTCAATTCCTCTGATACCCTCATCAGATTCAGATCTGGTGACCGGGAACTATACTCTATCGAACCAAAAAAAATATTTAAAATCGGTCCACAATTGACAAAGAAATCGGTTAACATACATTTAAAAAAAGCATACAGTGGAACGTATACTCCTCCTCTTTTGAAGTCGGTTATAAGAGTCTTTGAGTCTTTGGATCTCGTCTCTATTTTCGGCTTATCTTAAAGGTAAGATCGATCTTTCTTAGCTTTGGGTTAAAGTAGGGTAAAAGATAAACCTGAAGATTCGAGAAAAGCATTTATTTTAATCAATAAGTATATTTATTTACAGAATAACAACAAGTAGAAGCACGAGGAGATATGATTAGAGAAATCTAAGAAATATTAATTACCTTCATGTGCAGGAAATGCAACATGCTTTAAAAAAAAATCCGCGAATACATTTTGAAGTTACCTCTTTAAGCAAGCTGTATTTCTTCTAGTTTTATCATGTATTGCAACGAAGACGACAGCTAGTGCAACATGAGTAAGGTATTAGGTATTGCCATTAAAACGTGGTTCCTAAATTAATAACTAGACCGCGTTAGGAGACAGGGATGACTCGTAATATTCACAAATACCGGGACTATTGGATTTGGATTCAAATACTTTTTCCGTACTCTTCATATTCACGCATATTTAAGTAGGTCTACAAGAAGCACACCAAAGTAAAGTTAAGTTAAAGCTAAGTTTTCAAGGGATATTTGATCAGAAGAAACATTACAAAACTTGGGCTTGATTATAGACTGGTAGGTAGTCGTCGCCAGATCGAGCGAGAGCGTTCCTCCAGCTAGCCGAGTGCGGGGTGCGTGTCAATGCATCGGTACGTACTGCCCCGGGCGCAGGGGCGTCGCCTCGCCGCCCGCGCCCCCCGCGCCGCCCGCGCCGCCCTCGCCCGCCTCGTCCTCCGAGTCGTCGTCGTCGTCCGGCGTGCTGGCACCCCACTGCAACAACCACATGTGCACCCTCCTCGTCACACGACTAACGCATAACAACCGAACGCGGAGAGGACACTGGCTAACACGACAATCGCGCGGTTTTTGTAACTGCGTGACACGATAACATTAAAAAGAAAGTCACTGAGCGTGACCAAAACATCCATTTGAGTTTTTTACGCCGCAGTGAACTGGTGCTGTAATCTACCGATTTTAATAAGGTTCGTAAGTGTACCTAACAGAAGACATCTTCAACTACGAGAGCTAACTATTTAAAACTTGTGTTTGTAATGTTAGGGGAGGGCTAAATATGATCCCATCCTTTTGATACCTACACTTGTTGTAAAGAATCGTACTTACAAAGTTAGGAACTATTTATCTTTGGGTTAGTTAAATTAGGTTCGCAATACTTATTCCACTTATAGATTCTTTAACTCTTGAAACCAGGTTTCCAGCTTGTAACAAGAACGTGTTGCGGTGCTTAAATAATGTAACTGTGATTATAGTGTGGTGTAGTGTTGTGTGTGGGAGTACCTGCGGCGAGAGCGGGTGCCTGCGCAGCCGCGTGTAGAGGAAGCCGGCGTAGAGCAGGTTAGCGGCGCCCAGCGCGCGCAGCGCCGTCGCGAACCCCGCGCGCCACGCGAGCGCGCCGCCCAGCGCCGGCCCTGCGGGGGGGAGGGGGGGGGGCAGTCAGGGACCAGGGTGGCGGCACCGAGCATTCAAACTTTCAAATAACGCGGCGGTTAATAAATCGGCAATGTGAAACGACCGAAAGGGTATTTACCAAGCGCGTAGGCGGCGCTGCCGGCGGCCTGCAGCAGCGCGGCGCGGTGCGGCGCGGCGCGGCGGCGCGCCAGCAGCGCCGGCACCAGCGCCGCGTCCGCCGCGCCCAGCCCCGCGCCCAGGCAGAAGTGCGGCAGCGCCAGCCACCAGACCTGCCACACACGCGCTCACACCACTACTCGTGCTGCAACTCGTAAGCTGCCACGACAGTAAATAAAGGATCATAACACGTCCATTCCGTATACTGGCTACTAGAGCTACAAGATTTTGGCGACCCAACTAAGGCTGCGGCTCCACTGAGACGGAGACAAGCGGAGCGGAGTGGAGCTGCGAAAATATTAACTAATAGAAGCACGCCTTGCACACGTTAGATTACATTCTATTGGTTAATATTGGCACAGCTCCGCTCCTTTCTGCTCGTCTCCGCGTCAGTGGAACCGCAGCCCAAGTCCTATTGCAGTCTTGCGAAGCTACATGTTATTGCAATGCATAAACGAGGTAGGTGTCTCACGGAGGGCGCGGCGGGCAGCGCGAGCGCGGCCAGCCCCACGGCCAGCTGGCCCGCCAGCGCCACGCGCTCGGCGCCCAGCGCGCGCGCCGCGCCGCCCGCGCCCGTCGTCGCCGCCAGGTAGCCCGCGCTGTCCGGCACGAACACGGCGCCCGTCTGCCAGCGCTGCCGACACCACACACACCCCTTGTCGCTCAAACTTAAATCATATCTCAACAAAACCTTAACTAGGATCCTGCATGTTGTGTTAAAATGTTAATACATGTACAATTATAAGTGCGATTGATTTTGTTTTGCACGTCATCGCTTGCGCTGATCGATCTTGTCGCCCTTAATTTAATTTAATATTATAGACACGAAGTGGGAGCTGACATCTTGTTACGTAGTTCGTTAGCATTACTCCTCGGCCATAGGGTTTCGTTAAATCTACGTTCTCTTTTTAGTTAGTTTAACCGCATTCGAAGCATAGCTGAGGTGGGTGCGGCATGGCAGCCTGTAGTAGAGCAGTGGGAGGTACCATGGGGTGGAAGCGCGCGCGCACCCAGGGCGGCAGCGTCGGCTCGAGCGCCGCCATGACGCTGGTGGTGAGCAGCACGCAGCCCGCGCAGGCCGCCACCGGCGCCGCGCGCCACGCCGCGCGCGCGCCCGCCCACGCTCCGCCCGCCAGCGACGACCCCTGGCATCAACACAGAACTGCATAATCCGCACCACGTAACATGAACCAATATGGCGGTTCCGCGCAGGCAACAATGCGGTCCCTAGTTGATGCGCGCTCCCCTCGCACCGCGCAGCTTACCGCATCCCTGTGACACCTAAAAATCGGCTTTCGTGCAGGTTCATGTCACGTGGTGCACACTACCTACTACCTTGTTATTTTATCAATGGCTGTCCACCGCAGTATTCCGCAGTGATTTCGCCAGTGTCAAGTGAGTAGAGTAAATCAATAAACAGATAGGTAGATAGATAGATCGATAGATAGAATAATAATCTTTAAGCTGCGGATCCACTGAGGCGGAGATGAGCGGAGCTGTGCCAATATTAACCAATAGAATCTAAGCTAACGTGCAGGCGCCTTCTATTGGTGAATATTGGAACAGCTCCACTCCGCTCTGCTCGTCTCCGCCTCCGTGGAGCCGCAGCTGGGTAAAGCTCTGACAATTTCAACAGAATGAATCAAAAATAAAAGCTGGACATCTCTCAATCGGCCATCTTCCCTCCCCGAAGGTTACTGGAAGTTCAAGTTATTTCACGCATGACTGTGAAAGATTACATTCTCATTAACGTTACTATCGTATGACTGTATCGTCCACACGTGAATGAACTTGTGTTACTTTACGACGAACACTGGTTCTTAGGTTGGGTATTGACGCGATGGATGACCGCGGGTTTATTTATCAGGCGGCAATGTGCAACCGTTCATACATACTCGGAATTATTGTGTTATTTTTAAATAAATAAAAAATCATTGAATACTTACCCGATTAAATTCCTCTTTGCGTAAGTATACGTATTGCATTGCTAGAATTATATAATATAAATATTAGACAACATAATAAAGACAATTAACAGTGGTTCGGTCACCACTTAACTTGGGATCGCGCGTCTCACCCAGTAAGTAGGTATAGTATAGACGCGCGTGCCGAATAGGTATTTAGCTGCTCGCTGTTCATATCCGTAGAGCACCTCAATTGTCGTGCTTTTGTGTATATAGCCGTGTGGGTAATTAATTGGAATACAATAGGTGGTTCAAATTATTAAATGTTTGCGAAAGAATGAACCAACTCCAAATTATTAAGGAGTTCCATTAACTTTCCATGGCTCTGATGGCTCCCATGACCAGACCTCCTTTTGAAGTCGGCGCACTAACTAACGTGGGTGTTCCGTTCCCTCTGGGATCAGGACACCAGGTCGGTCTCACCCCTCACAATTTCACGTAGCACGTGTACCGATTGATTGCCGTGGCACCGGTCGGCGTCTGGTGCCGAGACGCGGTCTGATGAGGTTAGCGACGGGTACCGTACCGAGGTCGGCGAGCAGCGCGGAGGCCAGCAGCAGGAAGCTGGGCGCCGCGTCCAGCGCGCCGCCCGCCGGGTACCCCACCAGCACGCCTGCGCCACACAACACAATCACTCAGTCACCACTTACCGGACCATACGTACATTTAGTATTATTATGATAAATCTTAAATCGACTTATTTAAATTATCATAGTGATATATTTGTCTGACAATGATTGTTTTAAATTATTTACGATTATAAAGTTCCGTTTATAACCTATATACCGTGTATACCGTAAATGAATGGTATCAGAATATCACCTATAGGGTAACCGAAGCGGTAAATCAATTCTATAATGAGCGTTGCCATGGTAATACCAGTTCTATAATAAATTATTATATAAATAAATAAATATCATGGGACAATATTACACGAATTGACATGGTCCCAAACTAAGCTCTAGGCTTGTACTATGGGTACTAGACAACGATATAAATACTTAGAGAAATATATTTAAATATCCATAAACATCCATGACTCAGAAACAAATATTCGCGCTCATCAAATCACACAAATATCTGCTCTTACCGGGATTTGAACCTAGGACCGCTACCTTCGTAGGCAGAGTCACTAGTGTCACTACCAACTAGGCCATTCCTTTTAAGGGGGCATAGTAGAGCTCATTTGGAGCCAATAAGATCATGAAGTAAACTCTTCAGAAATCATTGACGTATGCATTCGAAGATAACTAACTACCTACCTAGGTACTGATTTCTGGAGTTCTTTATTGGAGTTTTATTAAATAACTTGAATTGCATTGTGTTTATTTTTTGTCATTAAATTAAGTAAATTGCTGACATTTAATTTTTCAGAAAATACATTAAAAAGCATTCAAAAATGCCTTTTTTTATGATTTTTTTTTCGAGCTTCTTTCCGCAATTTCGGAAAAAACTTTAATCTCAAATACCTCAGAAAGGAATAATTTTCGGCCTTCAATTTTATTACATGACCTTATTGGCTCCAAATGAGCTCTACTATGCCTCCTTAAAAGATTTGTATAGAATATCCAGTCACCCTGTATAACTGGTGCAACTATCCAATCAACTAAATGGGCTCGTGTACACCCATAGAGCCCGGTCGCCCTGAGGTGACGCACCAAGTACACGCCACCGAGTGGTCGACGGAACACGAGTGCACTGCAGACGCGGAGCCGCTCAGCTCGCGTTAATCCCGAAGTGGGGCAGGGTACTGACCGAGCGCGACGGCGCCGAGCAGCGCGGGCAGGCGCTCGGGCGCCGCGGCGGCCGCCAGCGCCAGCCCGGCCACGCCGGCCAGCGCCGAGCCCGCGCCGTGCAGCACGCGGCCGGCCGCCGCGCAGCGCGCGCCGCGACACGCCGCCAGCACGCCCGCCGCGCCCGCCAGCAGCGCCGTGCCGGCCGCCAGCGCGCGCGCCGGCCCGCCGCGGCACACGGCGCGCGCCGCCCACGGGGCCGCCAGCAGCTGCGCCGCCGCCTTGGCGCCCAGCACCGCGCCCACCACCGCCGCCCCGCCGCTCTCCCCTGCGCGCGCGACACACATGAGCGCCCCGGACCACCGAACCTTCTCCCCGCTTCTATCGTGAATTGGTATAAGCGCTCGCGACCGTATTTTGTACTAAAATTATAGCAAATAATTGGGTTACTGATATATTGGCGAATTTTTTTTCACCGATTATCACTTCCCAAACAATTAATCGCAAATTATCATTTCCCAAATATTCATTTGGCAACCGGACACTTTCCATATATATTTTCCCCAGCCCTTCGTTTTGCAAATGTATGTTAGGTCATTGAATAATTTTGTTATTTATTTATTTACCAATTTTTATTTAGTCGAATGCAGTCAAAAGTGTACAAAAGAGGGGTCGAACTCCGCAAATTTGTTTGAGATGTGATATTTGACTAAAAATGTCAAATTATTTGGGGAGCCTGCTCCCTGTGTGTGTGTGTGTCTCACCCAGCGAGAGCGCGTCGGAGGCGTTGGGCGCGGCGTGCACGGTGCGGTTGAGCAGCGCGGCCAGCGGCGCCGCGTCGCGCGCCCAGCGCCGCAGCTCCTCGCCGCGCACCCAGTCCGGGATGATGGGCACTGCGCACCACGTCACACTTCACACTCACATGACTCCCAAATCGTCGCTCTCAATTCATAAACTTGGATATGTTTGTTTCAAGTTTTTGTGGAGGCGAAGGATTTTTGGAAATTCCACCCCTAAGGAGGTACAATACCTAAGAGAGAAACTTTTGTATGAAAGTCCGTCAGTTTTGAAGTTAGATGCTTCTTGTGTTAAGGTTGGCGATTAAAAATTAATGTATACGTGTCTTAGCGTTCTTCATAGATTCACCCCCGAAGGGATGAAAAGGGGTAAAACTGAGTGACTGATCGATCGACTTATAGCCTAAACCACTAGACCTAGGGACTTGATATTGAGCTTTTTAGAAATTCATCTCCTAAAGGGTTAAAATAGGGGGTGGAAGTTTGTATATGTATAACTATTTTTGTTTATTATTTTTGTTTGTATATTTTTGTAGTTGAAAACGTGGTAATTGGTTTTATGGGACATTATTTGAGAGAAAAGCAACTTTGACATTGGTATTAAGGCTAACTACAGTTTATACATAAAAAATACAACTTTCAGCTATGTTGGAAACAGCCTTAGGGTTGGGGGTGGGAGGGGGGTAGATTGTTCACGCTGCAACGGCTGGGCGGATTTGGATTAAATTTAGAATAGAGATACCTTATACCTGGAGTAACACGAGAGAAAACAGAAATTTGGAGTTCAAGTTTTTTGATAAAGTGGACAAGTGGTTTTCTTAGCTTTTGGGGACGCAGATTTTGAAAATGACATACCTACAATTTTGTCAAATTAATATTAATATATAATAAAATAGATAAGTACCAATTTTTTTGATGAAATCGTACAATTGATTAATTAATTTATCTTATGGCTTCTTATCAGTGTGACAACATGGGACAGGCTTTGTACATTCTGAGTCGTTAGTCTACGTCCAGATTTCTAAACTTATTCAATATTGTTGCGTATTTTGTTTCCAAGGCTGTTATTTAATATCTTGGCGGTTATTATGTTCACTTGAAAAAATTAACGTGAAAATTGGTCGGTTATTTAATTCTAAATTAAATTGTCAGTTCAAATAATACTCAAGGAGGAAAAAAATCTATGCATCGATACCTACATGTAATATTGCTGAAGAAAGAAAATCCAAACTAATATTATAAATGTGAAAGTAATTCTGTCTGTCTGTCATCTGTCTGTTTGTTACGCTTTCTCGGATAAACCATTTAATGATTAAAGTTACATTTAAATGTATACTTGGTATCTCGAAAATCTTACCCTAGCCTAGGGGAGTGAGATTTGGATAGTAGTATGAGAATTTGGTCATTTATGTTTGGGAGTTCGGCCATTTATAATGTTAGATACACTAAAATTGGTATTAAGATTCACAATGTAATATAATATATAACTACTTATGATTTACATTAAGAGCAACTAAAGTATCACGGGAGGGATGGAGCTTTTAGATGGCGAATTCGGACAGATTCCCATGTACCGGTGATAACTAGAGCATACCGGCGGATACAATAAATGCATGTCGGCATCTACGATATGGGTATATGTGAAAAATGTGTCTGACTACAAATATACCTACCAGCAACTACACAATGATACACAGTCGGGGCAATATGCGACAGCTCTACTAAACATTGGCGAAGATCGTATGGCAAGAAGGATAGTAACGTAGGTAGGTATGATTACATTAAACCGCGAATTCTGTAATATTGCAGAAAACACAGATGTTCTAAAAAATAACGTTTACCCCGACGAACACGAACATACAAGTAAGGCGGGTGCCTTACCCGCCGGCTTAGCACGTGTAACAACAAAAACTGAAAATCCGATCGCTTTCCCCGGGTCGGCTAATCTGAAGATTGCCTGGCATCAAGATCGGTCCACCGTTTTGGAGTCCATGGGGAACATACACACATACAAACATATAAACAATTGAAAAAATGCAGCGCGTCGGTGCACTCACCCAGCACCGTCAGCAGCACGTTGTCCAGGAAGAAGGTGAGGTAGACGAGCGCGAAGGCTGCGTCACTGCCGCTCGCCGCCGCCGCCGCCGCCGCCGCCTCGCCCATCGCCACTGGTCGAGCGATGCCCACAGCCGGAGCGTCGGACTCGCGCACACCCCGTGTGACGACTCTCGACCGTCTCCGCGCGCCGCCGCGACACCTCCTACAATGCTGCAAGGCATCCTCGCACACTGCCGAACGGGAAGTCTACGCGTATCTATTAGTTTCACTTACTGTCCTTCTCTTTCACAACTGGCGGGTAAAGCACGAACGATGCTCGACGAAGGGCTGGCAGGGCGGCGGCGGCGCCGGCTGGGGCGCGCGATAACAGAACCAATCGGTTTCCAATCAGAGGCGGCGGCGCGGCTGCACATCGCAGACGGTCGGGCGCAGCCGCGCCGCCGGGGAGGTCGTTAAGCGTGTCAATGTGAATGATTAATATTACAGCTCGTAGGTATATTGATTATTTTAGAAAAATGTTTCAGAAGTCCGAGGCGAGGCCCATTATTATAAATATCGTATAGACTAACATACATGACAATATATAACTTGAAACTAACACCGAGGTGACAGAACCAGAAGTCAGGACTCTCGACGGTCCCCAGCATAAACCGCGGCACGCGTACCTACTACAAATAAACTGACCACCAGTGCACTGGTAGATGACACGATACGAAGAGTCGCGTGATCTACCAGTGACGCGAATAGTTTAAAAACTAATCGAATATAAACGGTAGTTAGCGTAATGCATCTTGGCTAGAGCCCCTGAAGTGCAGGTCCCGCAGCTGGAGCACCGTCAGGTTTTTCGTAACACGGACATAAGGAAAAATGACAAAAATTCCGATTGAACTGATCAATATCTCGGAAACTAATAACAATTGCTGAACATACATGGGAGTTAAATCGATAGCTTATGAGCTGCTCTATCACCCCTTTAAATTAAAGTTTTGCACTAAGCTACCAATCACCCTGTATAGTCTGACAAACATATTATCCTCCTCCTTCAGCAGTCGGATAAAAAGAGGGTAGGAGAAGGAGTTGCGTTATTGGCCGTTAACTCGATAATCGTCGCCCGCAGCTGCGCCCTCCGCGGGGCGGGGGTGCTGGGGGGGAGGGCGGGGGATCCTCTCACGCATCCGCGAGCGCCGCCAGTTTGTACCGGTATGGCAGTTCGATTTTTGGAAATAACATAGGTATATGATACAATGTGACCGTTGCCATACCTACTTCTAGTAGGAGGACCAAAGTCGTGCCATACTTGAAAAACTTAATTTTTCAACACGTTGTCTAGGTACGAGGCATAAAATCATTTTGTTACAGTATATTTGGTTCGTTTTGATAAAATTGTACCTTAAAATAATCTTCTAGTACTTTTTTTTTTTTTTTTAGCCTATTTTGGTGTCCCACTGCTGGGCAAAGGCCTCCCCTCCTTTTCTCCATTCGTCCCTGTTGAGTGCATGCTCCCGCCATTCGCTTTGAAACGCGTCCAAGTCGTCCCGCCATCTCCTTTTTGGTCTGCCTCTGCTCCGGTGGCCATCTTGCGGAGTCCATTCGGTGGCAACCCTGGCCCACCGTTCCGGATGCATTCGGCAGACGTGTCCAGCCCAGTCCCACTTAAGCCTAGCGGTCTTGTCACCCACATCAGCAATGCCAGTTTTGGAGCGCAGTTCGGTGTTTCTGATCTTGTCAGTTCTACGAACCCCGAGTATGCTGCGCTCCATTGCTCGCTGGCAAATCTTGAGTCGGGTTTTTTGGGCTTCAGTCAATGACCAAGTTTGGGCACCGTAGGTTAGGATGGGAAGAATACAAACGTCGACGAGTTTGCGCTTTAGTGAAAGTGGAAGGTTGCCCTTCATTAGCGCCTTCATGGACCAGAAGCTCTTCCAGGCGTTTTGGATCCGTCGATCAATTTCCTTAGCCTGCCTGTTGTCGAAGGATACTATCTGGCCCAAGTAGATATACTCGTCAACGTATTGTATATCTTGCCCATCTACCGTGACCCTATGTGTCGTGCCATTGGTCATCAGCTGGGTCTTCATCCTATTTATTTTGAGTCCGACTTCAAGACTTGCCGTGCTCAGTTCTTGGAGCTGAGAGAAAAGCTGTGGGTTGCTGTGTGAGAGAATAGGACGACGTCGTCAGCAAAGCGGAGGTTTGTTAACCTGTTTCCGTCGACGTCGATGCCCATAGTCTCCCACGAAACCGCTAGCTGTCTGAAAATTTCTTGAAGGCAACTGGTGAACAACTTTGGAGATAGCGGATCGCCCTGTTTAACGCCTTTTTCGATGCGGAATTTTGGGCCGGGAGCATGCAGCTTGATGCTGGCTGTACTGTGCTGGTAGATAACACCTATGTGTTATCGATGCTCTGATTACGCATTGCGGAAAATACAGCAGAGTGCCTGACGCTGTCAAACGCTTTGCTGTAATCCACGAATGCGAGGTAGAGTGGTCTGTTGAACTCGTTGGACTTCTCAATTATTTGATTGATCGTGTGGAGGTGGTCTGTAGTAGAAAAACTGGGTCGAAATCCAGCTTGTTCCTGAGGTTGATGTTTGTCCAGCAGTGGAGCAATACGGTTTTCGATGACCTTAATAAATAATTTATAAATATGCTATATTAAACTGATTGTAGTTCCCAATGTCAGATTTGTCGCCCTTTTTGTGGAGAAGTGTTATATTTGAGTGGCAGAAGTCACGAGGGAATTGGCCAGTATGGAGAATGGAATTGAACAGATTTGTAATATGGGGCAATAGAACTTGTTTTCCTGTTTTGAGGACTTCGGTTGTAATACCATCTTCTCCGGGACTTTTTTGGTATTTTAAATCTTTAAGGGCAATATTGGTTTCGTACCCAGTTATTGGAGAGATGGTGTCGGGACAAGAGTACTGCTCGGTAGAGGGTGATGATGATGATGACAGAGAAGGGTCCGAAAGTACTTTACTTATAGTTTAATTTTTATTGACCTTACATTTGTAATAATTTTAATTTTGCTAGTTTTAAGAATTACTATTTATTACTCTATTAACTTGTAAATTATAATGTTATTTATTCTTAAGTATTATTATGTTTTAATGATTGAAAAAATGTCCTTCTGCTGGATTTTGGCCTTGCGCAATGATGGCCCTGTCCGAAGTGCTTCACTCCACATTACCGATGTGTAAAAGAGCCCTTAAAGTATGTGGCCAATTTACTGAAAATTTATTTTGAATACCTAACAAATTTTATAGCTGTTCTCATTTTGATTTCAAGAACTTTTTAAGTGGCGGTTAAATTGAAAAGTCATATTTGTATTGTAGGAGCCCACGACACCAAACCTGGGTCGACGAGACTGTCAGACGATACATAGTTAGTCATGTCGTTGATGGTAATGCCTGCGATGCGAGAAACCTGGCACAGCTATTTTTTATCTTAGTTATAAGTCCGATGAATGATGAGAGTACATAATAAGAACATAACTGTAACAAATAAGTATAGGTACACTGCATTTTTTGATTAATATGCGGATATTTTTAATTCTTAAATCAAACAATGACAAGGTATGGGAAACGGAAAATACGTACAAAATAGATGTGCGATTTAATGAAGAATTAGAATAATGACATATAAAGATAAGACAAAAAAAAAGATAAAAGATGTTTATTCAGTAAGTAGGCCGCACGGGCACTTTCACACGTCAAAAATCTACCAGCGCTTCGGAAGAGACCACTGCTGAGAAGAAACGCCGCAAGAAACTCAACAGTAAGTCGTTTTTTAAATATTGCTAATGATATTATACAAAAATAAACTTAACCTAGCATTATATAAAACAATGAATCTCACATAACACCAAAAATTAATATATTCATGCGTAGTTGAGCAGGAAAATGTGTCAAAACTCATAATTGTCACAAAACTAATAAGCAAAAGTAATATAAAAAATAATAATATAGAAAGTATACAAGTTATACTTACCTGTGACGGTGCAAGACAACATGCATAAAAGTTCCGATACATTCTCCTACAGAAACCGTGTCCCCTAGACAATATACAATATTTACATATTTTTTATGACTAAGTTATTATTAAATTATTTAGGTATATTACGCGTAGATATTTGTATACAGATTACTAGTCAATAGGAAATTAACAAATTCGTTTATTGTAAATTGGAACGGCTCTTGAAGTAACATACTACACGCTACGTATAAAATAATGTTAGAGATCATAAAGTCGTGACATTGAGATATTTGGCCTTAGCAAACATACAATTCTTGTTTTACAGAGTGAACAGACATTATTTCGCACGCATATCTGACAATGAAAAGTATACAGGGTTATTGGTTATTGCATACATTCCCGTTAAGGGGTTATAGGGGAGATCATTTGCAGTCATTTTGACCCTATAATGCGTTATGCAAAAGTGAAACATTTTTGAGTTATCGCGTTTTTTAGGTTTTTTTGAAATTAGTCAGAAATTCAAATTGAAAAATTTATTACAAAAAAAGTATCAATTTAAATCGTATTTTTTTTCTGATTTACAGAAACGATTAAACACTGGTTATTTCTCAATATTAAAACAGTAATTATCGGTCCAAATTTAAAAAAGCGAGACGGAAAACGAAAATTTTTCAATATTTTTTTGCGATCGCTTTCCACTAAAATGCCTTAAAAACAAAAAAAACGTTATGAAACTTGGCTTGCAGATTATTTTAAAAACTTAAATGTTTTCTTAGCTCTCCAAAAATACTTTTTTTTTAGTTATGCTTTAAAATGTTACAAAATTTGCGAAATAATTACTAGAACTTTCAACTTCAAATCCTTTTATTTGAAAAACTTTACATTTCTTTGGCATTTTTTATTATTTTTCGTAATCAGTAATTCATTGGCTATTTTAAAAATGTTTTTTTTTTATTTCTAAATGACGAAGTGTTTACACAATGACTAGTTTTAGGTCGAAAGGCGGGTATTTTTTAAAAATTCTAAAAACTTGAATAACTCGATAACCAATGAGTTTTGACCCCTGGTTGACTGGACTTAAAACGTTACAAATGAGCTGTAAAATAACCCCTTTCAAGGAATACGGCGAATTTCCAGTCACCCTGTATAATATATGTTCAATTTTATCAACAACGAGTTTAATTTTTAATCCATAGCCATAGATTTCTCCTGATTCATTGTCAATATCTAGGAAAAATGAATTCCTCGATGTTTGATACCTGTACAAACTAAACGTTCAATAAATACATTGTCACAAAAAGTCGACTAATTATTTTCAATTGTAGAGTATATAAAATTACTTAAAGTTTAAGCAATCTGTATTACACTGTTTTATAGCTGACCCAATTTCTAAGTCCACTATCTGACATCGGCAAACGATTATTCTAGAAGCCCTTATCTAAACTTTACTTCCCGTGCAACGTTGACGTAACCTTTCTCTGTACTTACGTGGTAAATCAAAGCTCGGTAGCCGATCAAATTGATTCCCGGTAGTCGCGGCCATCGCCCGATCAGACGCATCTTTTATTAGTCATCCTATACCGAACATAGGAACGAGTCAGTCGCTGAAGTGAGTGCACGTGTGTGTCTTAGCAAAAAAATATTTTCAAGTTTAATTAAATAATTGTATTTTTATTCAATTTTAAAGTGTTATATATTATAAAAAACTTACAATAATTAGTGCAGTGTCGTTGGTAAGTAGTGTTATTATTTTTATAGAAAACTAGCGGCCCGCCAGCGGCTTCGCCCCGCTGCAAATTTCTGACTTTCAATTCATTTGTTACAAAAAATGTGATAAATGAAGAACCGCTCGACTGATTTTGTGGAAACTTCACATAAACCATCTACGAAATAGTCCGAACAAAGACTAAACATTTGGTTTGGATAGGTGAGCCCGTTCTTGAGTTATAAAATTACAACGAAAAATGGCATTGATTTTTATATATACAGGGTGTTTGGTAGCGGGTTCGACAAACGAAAATGGGAAATACCTGGGTCCAATTGGAACACATTTGCCATAGTAACCCCTATGCTAAAGTTGATAGTTTTTTTTTAATATTTTTTTTCCGTTTTTTTGAAAATATCCCAAAATTTTACCTTTAAACCTTCTTAATTACATACCTAAGCAACTGAAACCGCCCAATTTTTTTTTAAATCATGCTCTGATAATGGTTTTATTTTAAAACAAAACCAAAACCCATAGGTAGTGTTTTAAAAAAAAAATATGGGCCCTTAAAGCTATGACAAAATGAGAAAAATAAAATGACATTAAAGTTTCGCAAAGTATAAAAAAAAAATCAAAAGTCATAGACGATTTCAAATTAATTAAAAAACTTCTCTGGTTAATACTCTTCACAACGATATGCCATTTAAAAGAAAAAACACAGAAAAAAAAAATACGCAGTACATTGAAATTTCCTCACGAAGATTTATTAAAGAAATCACTTATACCACGGTTATGAATATTGGTGAATACGTTAGAGTTAATAATCGCTGGTAAATTACCATTAATAAAAAACATTTTAAGAGTAATAATAAAATTGAAAACCACACTTTTTTAAATTTTGATCACAAAATTTAAAAAATTCTTTGAGCTTCACGGGCGTTATTGCGAGCTCGACCATACGCTAAAATAATATCAGCGTACTCTTCATTGGTAAATGGTGTACGTTCACCCATTGTAATGAAAGTTTCAAAAACCAATACAAATCAACGTGTTTTTCTACAAGTTTTCTGTTTGAAAAAAAATTACAATTTGCCGCCTTTAAAAAAAAAAGTGTACTTTTCTTTTAAAGAACTACAAGCTATTTAAGACACAGATTAAAAAGCTTATTTAGCTTAATGTTTTTTTCAAATCAATGTGGCAAATGCGACGAAAATGTACGGAATGTATTCCTGATCAAGTGATCACAAAATTTAAAAAAGTGTTTTGTTTAGCGTATGGTCGAGCTCGCAATAACGCCCGTGAAGCTCAAAGAATTTTTTAAATTTTGTGATCAAAATTTAAAAATGTGTTTTGTTTTCAATTTTATTATTACTCTTAAAATGTTTTTTATTAATAGTAATTTACCAGCGATTATTAACTGTAACGTATTCACCAATATTCATAACCGTGGTATAAGTGATTTCTTTAATAAATCTTCGTGAGGAAATTTCAATGTACTGCGTTTTTTTTTTTTCTGTGTTTTTTCTTTTAAATGGCATATCGTTGTAAAGAGTATTAACCAGAGAAGTTTTTTAATTAATTTGAAATCGTCTATGACTTTTGATTTTTTTTTTATACTTGGCGAAACTTTAATGTCATTTTATTTTTCTCATTTTGTCATAGCTTTAAGGGCCCATATTTTTTTTTTAAAGCACTACTTATGGGTTTTGGTTTTGTTTTAAAATAAAACCATTAACAGAGCATGATTTAGAAAAAAAATGGGCGGTTTCAGTTGCTTAGGTATGTAATTAAGAAGGTTTAAAGGTAAAATTTTGGGATATTTTCAAAAAAACGGAAAAAAAAATATTAAAAAAAAACTATCAACTTTAGCATAGGGGTTACTATGGCAAATGTGTTCCAATTGGACCCAGGTATTTCCCATTTTCGTTTGTCGAACCCGCTACCAAACACCCTGTATAGAAAATAAGTGCTTTGTAATGTTTGACATGGTAAAGATGACAGGATTTGTATTGCAAAATCCATTCAGTTCAAGAATGCCATAGCATAAGACGAAAGAAATAGCAAGGTCAATAGAAGCTAGCGTAAATAGTTCGTATTCCTTAATTGTTTATTATGTATAAACATTTGAGCTCTCGGTATCAGTATTGATAAAACGTAAGCGTAACGTTCATTAATGAACTGTGCAAAAATGTATAAGTGCGATAAGCACGCTGCATGCATATATTTACTGTCAATACAGATAAATGTTCGCCGAAGTATGCGAATCCCGGCACTCACACTACTGCTTGAGTACACGTGCGCCTTATCTAATGAGCGAACATTCTCGAACAAATAACGTTTTTCTATGTAGACAGTGAAATCAAATAAGCAAAAATCAGTATAGATCAATTCTCGCCAGTATTGCATCATCCACACGTGTTTATACTATTGCATAAATATAATTATTAGGTTTGTAAATTAGATGGCATGATAACAGTAGCAAAGGAATTTCGGACTTAATAATTAAAATATTCACTATTGATTTATTTTTCATTCCAGTGTTGAATTTTTAAAACAATGGAGCCAAATACATCCCGAGATGGAAATATTGTGCCGGAGCACTGTGGATCGAAAATGCCCTCTCCATAGAAATAGGGACTTAATTTTCTAAGTGCCTGTTTTTTTAATTGAAATCGAATCTACTCCTCATAATTAGGTAAAAAAATGAATATGGGTGTATTTGGCTGGAAAACCGCCGGGTAATAATTTTTTTACGAAAATTTTGTAAGATAATGACATTATTCAAATGAACCCATTTTTGAAAATCCAACTCATCTAATGCCATTATTTAATTTTATTCTATGATTAAAAGTGTCTTGCAAACTTAAATACCTACTAAAAACCAAGATTTCCTTATATAAAATGTTTTTGATTTAAAAAAAAAAAAGTGCACCTGGCCGGGAAATTTCGAGTACGCCAAAAAATCATAAATAATTGGTACTAAATTCATGCGGAAGGATATTACGGGAAATTGTGCAATTTTTGAGATATTCCGTTTTTTCATACACGCTCCATACAAAATTTTCGTAAAAAAATTATTACTCGGCGGTTTTCCAGCCAAATTGACCCATATTCATTTTTTTACTTAATTATGAGGAATTGATTCGATTTCAATTAAAAAAGTAGGCACTTAGAAAATTAAGTCCCTATTTCTATGGAGAGGCCATTTTCGATCCACAGTGCGGAGGCTGAACTAGATATAGATAATTTAATTGATAGATTAGCCGAAATCGGACGCCATGGTAAGTTTACTTCATTATCTGAGTATTTCAAATGACAAAGAACATTATTACTTATTTACAGATATAACTCAAGAATCAGTCCATGATGCTGATCTGTCTGGAAAGAAAGAAATATGCCAGGTAAAATTATTGCAGATTTTTTCTAGTTTATCTCTTGTTGTTATTGTGTGGAACATAATGAAAAAAAAAATTCTTCTTACAGATTTCTGCTAGGTGTAATAGCAATGTATTCAATACATATATTCTTTCTGATAAGAATATTTCACCTAAATCTAGTGCAATTAATAAATTAGTAATAAAACTAGTTGGAAATGAAAGGAAACTATTTCATAATGGAATTGAAATGGATGCACTTAGTCCGGAAGAGGGATTGGCTGAATTCCTGGATTTTTTTGGAGAACAATCCGACGGCAAAGTTCTCCTAGCTGCGCACAATTGTTTTACGTATGTATATAATTTTTTTCTAAAATAATATGTTTATATAGAATAATTTAGCATATCATTATTGTAAATCAAACACATTAATTTTATAATTGATTTTGTTTTGTTTAGATTTGATGGCTGCATAATCATACGCGAAATGAAGAATCATGATTTGTTGGACACTTTTTAATTACTTGTTTTCGGGTTCATAGATACTATACGCGTCTTCAAATCAAAGTTGCCAACGCGCGTTCAAGAAAAGAAAAGTTACGATTTGCCAAGATTGGCAAAAGATTGTAACCTTGATGAAAGTAACTTTTCTGAAGGACAGCATGCTGCCGTGAACGTGAAAATTTTAGATTTACTCATCACAAGAATTGGTTGCACCGATGATATAATGAAGCAACATGCAAAGTATCTTGATGTGTTTATTCAATCAATGCCTGAAAATGTAAAGGCTCGTATTGACGATTTAGCACCTTTAACCAACGCGATAACACCAACAATGAAAAGTAAAATTGCAAAGGCTGGAATTTCAATGGAGATATTAAAAAATGTATACGGCGTAAATGGGGCTGATGGCGTTTCAATGATATTGCAAGAGGATATAGGAGGAAAACCTCGAGTAACGAAAAGTAGAAAAATAATCCAGTCAATAACGGCCACATTATTGGCACTATCTCTGGCAGATGATGAAGACGCTGTAGCTAATTAATCCCTGAATAGTCAAGAATAAACTTATTATTTCTGACTACCAGTGTTATAATAATAGTAAAATTATAAACTGCAAAAAAATAAATATATTCGATTTAATATTTTTAATTTTATATCTTAAATTTAGTAATTTTAGGAAATTTGTAACCACTATATTAAATAAACTGAATTTTTATTGAAAACGAGTATTATTATCAATCCATAGTTTTAGATATTTTTCCCATTCAACCCAGAGTTTCTTGTATAAACAAAGAATCTATACAAGTTGTTACTAATACCAATTCAATATCGATTATTCGAATTTCTATTCATTATCCAGTGTACAATGCCAAAGTTTTATATTTGAATTCAAGAAACTTGGTGTACATTTGTTTAAACTCACGGTATAATCTTGGTATAAAATAAGTAAATGAATGATACTGAATTACACCGTGTCTATTCGATATACTTTTCGATTGAGTTTGATAGCTCTCTAGTAAGTAATTGCACTAAAGACAAATTGGGAAATATCCGCCGTTTATTGTATATATAGCAATTTATCATATGACTGCGATTGCTGATAAAAAATTATCAGATACAACAGTATGCGATACGATCATTTAAGTACTGACAGAAACATGAGCTCAACATCCAAACTAATAATCTATAATCAATATTGTAATTTTGTATAAAACGTCATCAGTACCGGATTGAGCAAGTACGGGGTCCGTAGCAAGGTTCTCTAAAGAGACCCCTGGTTTGTTTTAGGTTACAGGTTGTGGCGGACTCTTTTCCGCAACTGGGCCACTTAGATATGCGTCTAGTTTGCTTGGGGGTTTGTTTTAGGTTATTCTGCTGAAGATTATTCATCCTACCGTCAACCCTGATTATGAGTACACGCATACTGATGTAAGTACCAAAACAGGAGAACGTCTACCAGAAGTACCAGACTACCCTACTGCCATAGCTGGGCACCGTTAATCAAATAGTTAACTTCGTTAATCGTTAATCCGCTACAAAAAAAGTTAGCTTCGTTAAACGTTAAAGCGTTACATTTCGGAAGAATTAACGCAAGTTAACGTTAATCGTTAATCCGTTAATATGTGTAAAAAAAAATGCATTTTTATATCGTTGCGTTAGTGAACTTATAAAACCTGTTGGTTTAGGTTCCGGAAGTTAACAGGATAGGAACAAAACAAAATACAAAAGGGCATAAGGTGCATATTCCCTTTCATGAACATTAACATGTTGAAGTTCTCGTCTGAAAGCGAGTCTCGTTTTGGAGTTAAAATGTCTTTACCCGTGGAAAACAGACGTTTAATTGCAGCGCTTGAGGGTATAGCAGTATTGTATTTAATGAATAGATTTATGAATATCTGTTCCCCGAGGAATGCAGTATCTTTGAACGAGTCTTTTGATTTCATGTCCAGCCACATTTTAACGAGACTTTGCGCTTTACTCTTTAAAGAGTTGGAGCTCTTTGGTTTTTCTATAGACTGAGTGACAGAATTGTAAAAGTCTTCCTTGTCATCATCGTTGTTTCTCACACTACACACTCGCTGCTACGTGCCGCCCGGCACTTGTCGTTTCAAACTTGTCTGAACCTGTTTTTCTTGCCACGCCGCGGTGCCAATAGAATAAAATAGAAGTGAAATAGTAGGTATTGGATTAACGATTAACGGACTTCTGCATATTAACGGAAGTTAACGTGTCCGTTAACATTTAAAAAAGTTAACTTAAAAGTTAATCCGCTAATCAAAATGTTAACTTCGTTAATTAACGATTAACGGATTAACGAGTTAATGCCCAGCTATGCCTACTGCCTACTTACTTAATAAATGTCTTTATCTTTATCTAGCATTTTAGAGGATTGACCTGGGTGCGCGGGGTCACCCAATGCGCGGGGCCCGTAGCATTTGTTGCTCTTGCTACGTGGCTAATCCGGCACTGAACGTCGTTTTTTTTTCCTTGCATTTAAAGTGAAAAGTAGAGTGTTTACCGCGAGACTAAACAACCATAATGACACTAGGACTATAGCCACCCAAGTGAAGCATCTCGAGTCATTATGGATTATTTTAGTCCCTTGTTGAACAATCTACAATTTTTGTTCATCATCGCGTACTACTAACGCCATCTATTGCCAAATAGCTCCAACTAATTATTTGGCTTTTTGACGATAGATGGCATTACCTGTACTCCTTTTTAATTACATACATACTCTGAAAATATTATTAAGGTTAATAATAATATGCGAGATTCTAAATGAATGTATTTCTATGAGAAACAGAAGTACAAATGACAACTAACGCCATCTTTGTTGTTGCTTTATACTGCAGAATATAGACTAAGTACGATCCTCGGACGCACACACTTTTTGAACCGCTGTAAATCCTCTCAGCAAAAAAATATAGTAGAATTACACCATATGATAAACATTAATAAATAATGATCGTTATATATATACTCAGGACATTAGTTTGAAGTTACAAAGATTAAATTTAATTAGTTACAATACTTATTATCTAAATGAGCCGGTGAAACGTTATATAAAAAAAAACACCTTAAGTATTATAGTTAACTCTCAAATGAAACCAACTGTAAAAAGGCTGACTGACGTACGAGCTTAAAACCGCGATCTTAAAGTTCGCGAACTTGGCTCGCGTCAGTGACAGACGCACGAGCTATAAAATCGCGATCTTAAAGGTGGTTAACTTGCTCGGCTCGGTACGGGCTACGAGCAAAATTCAAACATGTTGGATTGCCGACGAACTTACTCGGCGCTTTTTAAGAACGCGTACTTCCGATAACACGCGGGCGAGAAAGCTCGCCGAGTTACAAGTACGCGTACTTACTCGCCCGTCTATCACCCCTTTATCGAAGCTATGTAAACAAGCAAAGCTAGTAATCATAATTTAAGGGATTATCTTTATAACACCAATAAAACTTGAGAACGAAACGCAATCGCGGCATTCATATGGAATCTGTGGTCAGTAGCCGTCCCATAATCAAATGTCGAAGTTACTTTATGTTTATCTCTTTCATGCATTATAAAATTTGTTCGTGAGCGAAAGAGAAAGCATGGTATAGTTTTAATGTTCTGTTTTGTAGTAGACCAGCTGTCAAGTTGCTCGCTTACTACGTCACTGGCTGTGCTCGGCTCACGGTCAGTTCAGTCATTCAGTCACTAGTCAGAGTCAGTTAGTGTAGTGAAGTGTCACGTCGTTGGGAGTCGTCGTTGCTCCGCTAATCCCGCAGCAGCCCGTGGAGCCACTCGAGCCGCCCGCGCTGACGGCGCCGCGCCCCCCTGGACCTCCTTCTCAATCGCATGGTGAGTCCGCGGCACCCCTTCACCCGAAGCTTTATGTTGATTCACCCTACAAGTATACAACATGAAAACGTCGACGAACTCTAAACTTTCGTAAACTCGTTGTTTGCACGCTATTAATAAGACAGCGAGGGAGACATTTTACCCGTTCTTATTACATTCTAATTAGAGTTGTTTTCTTATTGTGGTGCAACCGGTTTGCTGCTTTAGTTTGTGTACTTCCACGAGCCTGTTGCGGCCGCGCTGTGTCGGACGCGCGGCGGGCGCTCACGGCGCGGGCAGAGGCGGCGTGGTCTGCTCCTTGTTGTGTCTATTCCCTGGATTGTGCCGGCTGCGCCGCGGCTTCGGCCGACGGCCAGGGCTCGGCAGGTCGAGTTTATTCTCCATCATGCTCAGTGACCCTTCTGTTACAATGCAATATTCATTGTGTGTTGTAGCTACGTAGTTTGATCCATCTTTAGGAAGCTCATGGTTAATTCATAATTGCAAACAATACTGCAGTTCTCCTACATTTGTTGTTATATTTGTACCAGCCATTACAATCAGACGTGAGTGGTATTGCGGTGTGATAGGAATAGTGATTTTCTAGAAGTGCATTTTATTTGTTCTTGATGAAGCATAACCAAATTATAATTAAATCATTTCTATTCTATTCTATTCTGTTCTATTCTATTAGTTATCATAATTGGATTGTAAGTTAACAAATTGATTTGATGATGCCACAATCTGTTCCATTCAATTAAAATGATGGGCACGCACAGGTTTTATTGGATGTGTAAAGATTGTTTGGATTGGCGAGTGCCGGATTACCCAGAGCCCACTGCTATATTCACATAATTAAAAGATCAGTTTTTATTTTCAAGTTGTTAGGATATCTTAAATGTCTAGCAGTCCCTTATAATTTTTTATTATGATAATAGGTTTGTCTTCATGCAACTAATATGATGAATGGAAAACTGAAATTCAATTTGTAAAACACAGGTTTAAACATAGCTCATATCAGAGTAATTATGAACACATGTTTTGCCGTCAGGCATGCAAACATCTACAATTAGTATGCAGCATGCATTCATACTGACTATACATTTTGAATAGACATTTTGATGTTGTAATTTATATCATTATTTTTTTCTTACATTTCATCATTTAAATATTATCTGAATTTATTATTATTATATATTTATTTAATGGCAACCAGTCGCAATGTCGAGCAACCATTCCTGCCAATGTCAAGTTTATATTTTAAATTTATATATCAAAAAAATCATAAGGCAACATTGTACAGTGATCCTCTAGCCTCCGTGAAACGATGTAGGTAGAACTTTACAAAGACCATATGGGATTTTCTTGGAGAAATTCTTCCAAAGGCTAACTTGAATTCTTCATTATCCTGCACATTTGAATGTTAATAATATACTGTATATTAATACATCATTACTATCCATTAAACAACAAAATATGCAAAAAAATAAAAACAATTAAGAAAGCGACACCATCTTGTCAAAAACCCCAAGAGAATACCTAACTGAATTTATCTGCTGCCCTGATGCTTAACTGCCAAATAAATTTTCAAGATATTTGGTACAGATGACTTAAGCCCCAGGACAGCGCATATAATAATTTATACATCTGACATTTTGATACAACTGAGGAAAATTATTATAAAATAAACTAGCGACCCGCCCGCGGCTTCGCCCGCGTGGAATGTATTATACATATAAACCTTCCTTAAGAATCACTCTATCTATTAAAAAAAAACCGCATCAAAATCCGTTGCGTAGTTTTAAAGATTTAAGCATACATAGGGACAGACAGCGCAAGCGACTTTGTTTTATACTATGTAGTGATGTTGTTGTCTAACCTAACCTAACCTAGCTTAGGTTAGGCGTTGGATGGGCGTAGGTACTACTCTTTGTAATTGGCTGTGTTTTGCTAGATTAAAGATCTAAATGTAGCTAATGATGTTGGTTTACTATATGCTTACTTATCCGTAACTTATTTACTTATTTATTAATTTATTAACTAACATAAATAAATGAATTAATAAGTTATATGAGGATAAAGTTGTGCAAATAATGTTTCCCATAAAAATAAAACCGACTTTGTGTGTGTATTAAGTTTTTGGCAAGGTCACGGAGCTTCTCTGCACTGTCATTCCCGCATTCTACAAATGAAGAGCTACTCAGCAGCCCGGGAGTTACCAACAGGCCAGCCCGCGGCGCGCGCCCCCCCGCCCCCGACCCGCCTCGTGTCCGCGCCGGATCGTCGACTGTTATCATTTCCTGTGTTTCGGCTGTAACACGCAGCTGTAGGTACATTTCTCTCTCGAGCTCGAGCCACTTGCTAAAACCGTACGCGATATTTGTGAGCGAGTTGCGAATTGCGATGCGGTATTAAAAATTTAACCTTTGATGTCTGCCCTTTCTCTCTTGGTGAAGCGCGGCGAAGACCCAGCTTACCGATATAATAAAATAGTATATAAAATAGTCTCCGGTCACATCTTTCTGTCAGCGGGTTCGGCTAAAGATTTGAAGCAATTGGATGAATTCTAGTGTGTTTTTCGTCTTTATCAAAACCATTTCTTAAGATAGGTTCAGTATTTTTATACATTGTCTAAGGAAACAAAGGTTGGCGGCTAGTAAATAAATAAATAGTATACCTAGACTTTTACAGGCAGTCAAAAAATATGGTAGCTTCTGAAGTTCCAACAATAAATAATAGATCCACAAAAGTCTTGTCTTACGAGCATACATACATACATGTTTTAGGTAGGAACTTCCGAAAGATTACTTAATGTCAATCTGCAATTCTATAACGCTGATTAAATTCAGTTAATTATGGTTTAGGTGTAGTAAAAGTTGATTTAAACGTGAATACTAAAGTTAGTTGTGATAAGAAAATCAAGTGCATTCAGTGGTTATCTCAAGTAGGTGTATCATGCCATGATAAAATGTACGACATAGACAGTCGAGGCATGCCGCCATGCCGCCATGCCGCCGGGCATTACCAGCATCGCTGCAGGAGGCAGTGCGCCGGGACACCACGCGGCGCCCGACGATGAGACGATTCCTGCCGTGCAGGGCCGTCACGGGAGCGGCGTTAGGGCGAGGAGGTGAGGACCACGAGAACAGTTGCGCCGCGACTCCAGCGGCGCCGGTCGGGGACCCCGGCGGGCGGGCGACTCCGGCGCGTTTATAAAATATCGGCCAAGTGCGAGTCGGACTCGCGCACGAAGGTTTCCGTATTATCTTTAAAAAAACACGGTTTTTAAATATTTATTTAATTAATATTTTTTAAAGTGTATATACAACTTAGTATTCTGTGCTTATTTCAAGCGTTTACCTCTTGTGGCGACATCTGAGGTGTCTAGCCAGTCAGGGGCGTCACTCACGGAATATAATTATATTAATATTCCAAAATATATATTGTAGCAATGCATCTTACGATATGTTTTCCGTACTAGTTGACAGAGTCCACACACGCATATATTAATATATATTATAGCAAGATATCTTAAGATACCTTAATAGACCTTACTGAGGATATATTTATCTCTGTTCCTCGCCACTATAATGAATGGGATGGATATATATTTGACTCCTTAAGAAATTTTCTAGTTTGGGGTAAGGCATAAAGGCAGCTGACATACAAACAATGTTTGTGTTACAAAAAAGGGCCATTCGTTCTATTTACAACTTACCTAAATTCCCGTGACTCTATAAGATAACTTTTTAAGGAAATTAATATCTTAACTGTAGCATCTCAATTTATTTATGAGAATAATATTTATGCTATTAAAAATTTAGATTCTTTCACAAAAAAATCTGATATAGATAATTTAAATAGTAATACGGTTGCGTTCTTCGCGGCCTGGTAAAGGGTTTAAACAGATTTTTAATTGTTTTTATGATGTATAGAAATGTGTACGGACCCCTTGGTAGGCGAGTACGCCCCGCACGTCTCCGGTTTCGTCTCCCTTTAAAAACCAAATTCGGACTTTAACTACCATTAAAAAAATAACCAAATCTGTCTAGCGGCAGTGGACCGGGCTAACCACATTCTTTGCTTAAGCCTCCGAAGAGGTTAATCGTTTGTTTGGCTTACCCTTGATCGGGTTAACTTTGTATAATGGTAACCCTCTCTAGCAGTAGGTACCCTAACCACCGAAAGCGGTTTTGGGTTAGCATTTGTAAAAAGGCTGGTGTTGCCTACATTTTAACCTTTTACCTCTGGGTTAAGGTTGACCCCTTCGCCGCTCCCCGTAATGTGCCCGGCCGTCAGCGCCGTTGACTTTACTTGTGAGGCGCGGGAGTTAAGGAACCCAAACCCTCTCCTAACTATGATTTCCAAAAAGGTTCATCATAGAGAACCTTAACCAAAACGTTATTACGTGACGTAGAGCTGCTGATGCCACAGTTAGTTACATGTGTATAATTTAATAGCATCAGCAGACTTCGTAAAACAACGTCACGTACTAAACGTGACTGACATTTGTGCTTTGTACTTATAAATACTGTAACTAATTTAAGAAAAGTAATATTGTTTTAGGCTAGTCGATAGCAGTAGTTGTGTTCATTAAACCTAGTTTGAAGTACTCTCCTGGCTTAATTATTTATCTGGCGCAGTCGGTAGTGGGACCGTAGGTTTTTCAGTAATACGGATTTATAATTTGGAACCGTGTTGCGTGGAGAATCGTGTGTTTCAACACTTTGACGGATCCCGACGAACAAATAAATTTGATAAAGGCGATTAGTGCCGGGGAGGAGCAGCTACTGCAGCCGTTATAGTCTGGGGTTCAGAATCCAGACAACGGAGGTCGACAGCCAAGACATATTCAAAACACAAGGAGCATGGGAATAACTACGGATCTGTGAGTAAAACTTTCGCTATCCTTTACGGTGTCCTATATGCATATTCCTTGTGATAAATATATGTGTGTTGTAGGGTTTAGCAACGCTAACTAGTTTCGTTATTATACGAAGTTATTGTTTTGTGTTTTGTGTAGGTATTTCTTTTTGTTTACATTCTTTATAAAATGGAGAATATTAAGCAGGTATCCGCGGAGGTAGGGGCTATCATACCTTTGTTTAGTGGGGTAGTGGATCAATTACAAACCTTTATAAATAAGTGTGAATATGTCATAAAATTATATGGTAGTAACGACAAATCGCAGAGTGAATATCTGTTCCATATGATTTCAAGTCGGTTAAGTGGGGAGGCATCTTTAGTAGTGGCGCAGGAGCAAAATTTGAGGACTTGGGATCAACTGAAGACTTTGCTGAAGCAACATTTTAATGATCCTCGGACCGAGGAATGTTTGCTAATGGAGTTAGAAGGTTTTAAAAAAAATGGGAGTGAAAGTTATGAGGGATTTTGTCACAGGCTTAAATTGTTGAGGGGTGTTCTGTTTGCTAAAGTCAATGATAACAATGACGACGCAGACACACGTTTAGTTAAGCATATAATGTTTACGAAAACATGCTTAGAGGTTTTCTTGTTTAATCTCCCCGCTCATTTGGTTAGGTTAGTACGTTTCAGAGATGTTAAGACTCTGGAAGAGGCTTTGAAGGTAGTATTAGAGGAGGAGAATTTTCAAGCTAGATATAGTGCTAGGAATAGATCACAGGATTTAAAAACCGTGGGTTTCAGTGGAAGTAATAAATTCCAGGGGAACGTTTCTCAAAGGTGCACGAATGGTTGTGCATCAAGTAATGATGCTCCTAGGAGGGGGCAGGGGGATAATTCAGCACAAGTTAGGTGCAATAATTATCAGAATAATTGTAACCAGGCTCGGAATTCTAATATGCAACCTAGTCATTCAGGTCAATGGCACCAAGACACTAGGTCAGGTGTAATGCAGCGTCAGCTTGATACGGACTATGCATATGAAGTTCAAGGTCGTTTATTAGTTCCAAGGTAGTTGATCGTTATTACAAACATTGTAAGCGGTATGAACCTTTTACAGTGGTCAGCACTCATGCTGCAAGTAGACATATGAATGTGGAAGAATAAAAGATGATATGAAGCATGAGATTCGTACGAAGTATGAACAACTTATTTAGGATAGAAAATAATATAATTTTAAAATCCTTTATGAATGGCAATACTTTAGTTTTTATATTAGAAATACCCCTTGTAGATAAAAACACATATATTTATTACAAAATAATTCCCATTCCCATCTACAGACCAAACGACCAACAGACATATGTTGTCATTCCCCAATATCCCTACCTTTTAGCGAACAAGTTGACATTCAGATCAGTAATCCAGCCGTGCGAGCAGATAGAAGAACAAAGATATCTGTGCTCGGAGGAGGTGATTGAAAAGTTCCACACAGAGACCTGCATCGAGCAAGTGATGTTGATGAGCAGCAAGTACTCCCGTTGCGTTCTCAGTCCGGCCAAGACAGAGGATCCGAAAATCTCCCAGTTCTATGACCAGTCAGTACTCTACTGGGGACAGCATAGTGACGGAAAATTGCAACGACGAGGTGAGGAAGCAGACCCTACACGGGACACTCATCATATCACCCAGCGTTAATTGCTCTATGACACTGGGGAACATCACTATAGGCGCATCAACGATCGCAGCACCAATGGATGTTCCGGTCCTACCCGTACTGACGCCTGAGTTACGGATAGCCAGTAAGGACAACACGCCGCTAGACCTTAGATGCATCGAGTTTAGTGACGTGAAAGAAATCATGAACCGTGTTAAATACTGCAGTGAACCATCAGACATAAGTGAACCTTTGATAAGTTATGTGGGAATAAATATATGGACCTTATTGTTATATGTAGGATTAATTAGTTTAGTTGTTATAATTATTATCTATAAGTCTTTCAAAATAAAGATGTTTTTTCCAAAGGAACTTCCAAAGGAACTTCCAAAGGAACTTCCGAAGCAGCCCACAGCTACTCCGGGAAGTTCCTCACTAGGGGAGGGAGGAGTTAAGGAACCCAAACCCTCTCCTAACTATGATTTCCAAAAAGGTTCATCATAGAGAACCTTAACCAAAACGTTATTACGTGACGTAGAGCTGCTGATGCCACAGTTAGTTACATGTGTATAATTTAATAGCATCAGCAGACTTCGTAAAACAACGTCACGTACTAAACGTGACTGACATTTGTGCTTTGTACTTATAAATACTGTAACTAATTTAAGAAAAGTAATATTGTTTTAGGCTAGTCGATAGCAGTAGTTGTGTTCATTAAACCTAGTTTGAAGTACTCTCCTGGCTTAATTATTTATCTCGGGCGTCTCCTGCTGCGTCAGCGCCGGAGCCCGACACATCGACACGTTCGTTGATATCGATATTTGATGCATCAGCCGGCGCCCTCATCGCCGGGCAGAGTTGCGCAAGCAGGTAACTTTATTGCGCATCACTGTAATAATTCTCTGCGACGCATCGTATTTCTCAGCAATCTCAGCCAGGCTGGCTTCTTAGTGCACAATATCCTATGGCGGTCTGGTGCCCGACGTGCCCGTATCCCGCTGCATCTCCACATACAAAAAAATACAAACGTTTTTTTTTTAATTGTGACGTCTAGTGCTAACACTCAAATTAATATACAAATACAAAAAACTTAGCTTAACAAACATGTATACATAAAAAGACATTGAGACAAAGACAAGTCTGTGCCTCGGGACCCTGCATTGGTGAAGAACTTTTTGATTGCGACGACCCTTATTAGATTACAGACAAGTCGACTCAGAATACCACGGAATATCATGATATACTTACTTAGGTATTTATTAATAATATTTATTGACAGAATAGGTAGGTACCTAGAGGTATATAGGATATCATTCTTCAAGGGCCTCCAAACCAGCTTCATTAAGATCAGTTTGGCGAGTTCCTGCCTACTTCCGCATCCTCGTGTTCGGCAATCATTCTTATAATTCCGGATAATAACGTGGATCTGTTCAAGGCAAAAGCGAGCTTTATCCGCGCCCTCACCTCACCTCAACCTCGCAAGGTTCTTTAAAAAATAAGCAGGGTTCCGTTCTTTGCATGTCTGGGCATTTTTTGGACCAGACAGTTCGAATATTGATTTCGAGTGAAAGTTTTTACTTTTAAAACGTATCTCTTGTGACACGCGGCGCCGACGACCTCCCGGACGCTGCTTAGTGTACTGAGGCCACGGCGGCCCTGCCAGTCAATGTGCTTCACTTTTTAATTCACAACCTTACACATTAGTTTATTGGGTAACTGTTATAATATTATGAAACGATACTTACGTGGTAAAGCCTTTTGAGCCGTGATTAATGGCTGTTTGTTATGGATCCACGAAATAACATTATTTATATTTGAAGCGACGACGTAACCGCGCGTGAGCCCTGCGAGGTCCCGCGCCCAAGGAGAATCCAATTAATACTATTCATCAAATAAATCGTGTGTTCGTTGAAATTGAACAGTCGAGAAGATTGATTTGATTACCGGCGCGGTCTCGGGCAAGTGCGGAGACACGAGCACGGCGCGCGGAAGGTGAGGCGCCGAGGCCGCCGGCGCGCCGCCGCCGCCGCGGCCGCCCGGCGGGCCGGGGAGGCAGGCGCGGGCGTGACCCGCGGAACCGTTCATTACTGACCTGTAATATGAGTCTTAGTTATTTATGTAACTGGTACAAAATGAAGCTTCTTAAGGTACGAGTGCTGAGGTTAGAGCGAGAACTTGCGAGCGCTCTAAATACAGGTACGAGCACCTCAAGAGCTAATTATGAACCGTTGCATACATATTTTTTCCTACTCCTGTACTTTTATCTGTCATTTATATAGTCACGAACACTAATATAAGAATATAGATAATATGTCCGCAGAACATTCCGTAGAAAAGTCTATCTAGTCTATTCCCCTTAACAGCACTTGTGCTTTTTTGAGCCAAAACGATATGCCTAGCTGCCAAAGCTTACACCTAGGTTAATTTGACCAATCAAAATACTTCACCAAATTAAACCACCAATCACAATACACATCGACTGTCAATCGGAACGTTAGGTTCTTTTTGGTATGTAAACTCTTTTACTAATTTAACTCTTAAAAAAAAACATTTTATTTGGTATCAACCAACCAGAACGCAGCTATATTAAAATCGACCAATCAGGTAAAATAATTCATTTCTCAAATCATTAGGTGTTTTTTAGTCCCTATTTCACAAGTTAAATCGATTGTGCAACTTTTTAAAAAAATATGAAACCTGGCAAGTGCACATCAATTTAAAAACAATTGTTGTTCTGTGCTTCGTTCGTTCGTATTCTAACCTAGGTATATTAATTTAATTTTGCATTTTATTTGAAACCTAGTCGTAGAAAAAGTATTGTACCTATGCAACGGTGTATAACTAAGTCAAAAAATACTCGTGGCGTCTTGCTTTACGATGTTCGCCTGCGGCTCACATCGTAACCACACCACTCGTCTTTTTTAACCTCTCTTATACAACTGTTGCATAAACTACTATTTTCTACAAGCTTAAAATTATAATGACAAAAATCGCGAAGACGGCTGCGCGGGCGACGCCGGCGGCGCGGGGACGGGGCGCGCGCGCAGCACGCCAGGGAATACAGGCTATAGTTAGTGAGAAAGGCGAGCTGTCACACCGGGACAAACACTTTGAGGTTCCCCATACCTACCTATTGAACTGGGGATGGATTTTGTAGCTTTGCTAGAATTAAGTTAGGGGGTTTGCATTCGCTACCCACTGCAGCATACATTGCAGTCTAAAATGAAAGAGTAATCGAAGGAAGGAGGAAACGATGAGTTGCAGCAACTCGGCAGGTCCTCGTGACCGCGACGCGCGCGAGACGGCTCGACGCGCCCGCAGCGAGCGCGGGAATGCTCCGCTGGGGCTACTTTGATAAAAAGGTAGCAAGAGAATATTAAGTATGCCGCGTCCGCCATTCGTTGCAATTATTACTAACCCGCATTACCTAGCCACTTTGTATATAAATGAACATGTTATTTGATATTCAGTGGCATGACCTAGTGTTTAATAACTGCTTCGTGTTAGTGTTGTGTCTAGATTATATAATGACATTCGCTATACGGAATATGGGCACCGGGCGCGATTATCAAATTATCATACGATGCGAATAGGAATCAGTGGCAGATGAGAGGCCGAGCGGTAGAGGCGTCTTCAATCGTTTCCATGTTGATTCAGCATAAATCGGAATAGTAGTTCGGGGGGCGCCGCAGCCCCGCGCTCTCCCCGTCCGCGGGCGCGGCGTTGCCCAAGAGTGGCAGACGAGCTGCGGGCGCTGCGGCTTCTCGTGACGCAATTATAACGTAATCATTGCGTTGCTGGCTGCTGCCATCCACACGCTAAACACTTATTTACACTTTTGATTCATTGACTAATAGGTACCTACTAGATTCGCCGGGATCCCGGCCGGCTGGCGCTGTAAGACGCGTTTAAACAAAGAGCCGCGGAACCGCCGGATGTAGATTTAATTACCGCCTTGTTTACAACTGAAGGCTTAAGAGCCCTTGCACACTAGCGATTTGTCCGGCGATTTCTTAGCGATTTAACTGCGAGGCGAAATCGCAACGCTGCGATTTTTTAATCGCGACTATAACGAGCTCGCCGCGATTATTAAACTACCCACTGACGCAACTTTACGTTAAGAAAAAAAACGGTTGTAGAGTAACTGTTTATTTTAATATCTTACCTTATGGTAATAACAAGCCGTTCTTCAGGCGATAGTGACAATCTCAGAAGTGTATTTTCACGTATTAAGTCATTTTCTAAAATATTTAGTAGCGCATTAAATACATTTTTGGTCATTCTCAAGTATTTATAAAACTTTTTTGGGTTACATTTAACTTTTTCGATATAGCACAAAATAGTCACTTTCAACAGTTTCAACTAAGCGGTAGTTCCTTGCGGGATCCTCCCATAATTTACGATGTTTTCGTTTTCGTATTCGATTTAATCGTCTTCTAAGCAAGACGGCTAGAAGTATCTCCTCGTCGGAGTCCATTTTGTGAATAAAGAAAGCCCGTAACGATAGCAAAAATGAGATCGTGGCTATATCGCAGCGATGCTGTGACGACGTGCGGCGTGCTCGCCACGGGCGCGCCTCGATCTCGCCTCGCCGTTAAATCGCTGAGAAATCGCCGGACAAATCGCTAGTATGCAAGGGCTCTAAAGTGTTGATAAACCTGATTCGCGGAGTTTTACAGCGACAAGAGTGAGTCGGTGAATGCTCGAAGTTATCTCACAACTTTTACAAGCGAACGAACGGTCGTGTCACCTTACCACTACGTTTAGGTACATCTCGCGGGAAATGACTCGATTTAGGACTTATGGCCATTTATTTGTCAAGTAATATGTAGGCAACCGACTCGCAAAGTGTTCGACATTCTAACTCATATCAGCTTTTGGGCGGGCGGCAGTAGTTGCAGTATTATTATTATTATTATTACCGCTTGTTCGTTGTTCGAAAGAGGCAACTCATCAAAATGTGTTGTGTCCTTTTCCAGGGTCTAAATGGCGTTAAATTTCAATCGGTCCAAAGTTAATGCGAATTGACCGATGGAAAGACTTTCACATTCATTCAAATTACATATATATTCACATGCATACAATACTGTTTGATACAAAGCCGCAAAGTGCCCCGTCCGCGTTTAAAGGCATAGTATTATACATAGTTCGTGGTGACGCCTGCACTCAAACCAGTTCTGTGTCGCCGCAGCCGCTGCGTCAGCGCATCTAATACCCGCCGGCACGAGACGCCGCGGGCCCCGGGCAGCGCCCGCGCCGCGCGCCACGTGCCGCCCGCGCCAGCGTCATAACCTCATAATGTAGAGCTATCGACTCGCTTATCTGGACCGCTTCCAACGAGTCAATCCGCGATTACAGATCGTTATTCATTAGCTGCGCGGAGATCACAGCTGGTTGAGAGCTCAGTCGGCTGCGCAAGCCGCCCAACCGAAGCGGCGCGCGCGCACGTGTCAATAGGCCTCGTGTCGATGTGTTTCAAACACCGGCTAATGAACAATTCTAAGATTTACGTGAAACTTAAGAAAGGTCAAGAAGTGTGTTTCCCATACTAAAACTATAAAACGGGACTTAACGCGTAGTAAAATATACATTTACCTCGATGGTTCGACTGTGTTACAACAACTGCGGTCGCGAGAAGACGGGGGTGCGGGGTGTTCTGTCCGTCGTGCGGGTTATTCGATCTACCCGCACTTCGTGTTGCTTCTCTTTATTCGGAACTAGCGCCCCGCCCTCGCTTCGCTTCGGTATATGTGAGTTTCCTGTGACCCCGCACACAAACCAGAATGTACTATACATAAAATCCTTCCTCTTGAATCGCTGTATCTATTGCTGAAAACTGCTTCAAAATCCGTCACGTAGTTTATAAGACCCAGGCGAACAGACAGCGGAAGAAACTTCATTTTATACTCTGTGAGATGTCTTCACACCGACACGCAATACTCACAACATCCGACGATTTGTCCGAAGATACACTTCCTGCCTTACATTTAGTGACTGATGACTGGATTCCACGTAGTCGATAGCGTATACCCATCCTGTCTATTGAAATTTCGATATTTTCTTCCAACGGTTTCACGTATCTACCTACCATTGTTGAATAAAAATGGCGTTCAGATGAAAGTACCTAGGTACTTAAGGGCAATTTTGGTCGTGACTCCAGTAAATGGTTGGCAATGTCGGATTTATTCACCTGGCGGTGGTTTCCCACTTGTACCACATACAAAGCTATGAATTTTGTAGTTAACTTCAACGACGTTATGTTATGACATACCTAACTCAATACAAAAACCCGGTCACTGGCGAGTCGGACTCTGACTCAGGGCTCCGTCACATAATTTGTACAAGATATTGGTCCTGCCTGTCACACATGAACAGTACAATTGAACAGTAACAATTGGAAGAGCGTTTACATTATATATAATGATACTCTTTCTAAGTATAGAAAGTCGAACAGTTCTCGAGGATACAATACTTTGATAGACCCGTATGCCCCTGCAAGTCGCGCCCTGCATCCTGCAAGAAGCAGAATGTTTTCGTGGCGACCGCTTCGTTTTCTTTTGATTGGCTGTTTAGTGATCAGGTATCGGTGTGGTTAGTTCACCGCTGGCTGCGGTGTTTGCAAACAGCGCACGACGCGCGACGGAAGGTCGCGGTGTCGGGTGGCGACGGGCGAGCCGCCGGCGCCCGCGCCGCCGCGAGCGGCCGACGGCGCAATTATCAGCCATCGTTATCAGCACCCGTGGGCTTTCCATGTGGCTGGCTGACTCACGTCGCGCGCGGCGTGGGCGGCTGCCGTCGCTGAACCCCGTCGACGCGCGCGACAGCTTCGCGATGCGTGTTAATTCAGCGCACCCGTTTAGGAGGAATTTAACCTATTTTTAAGATTCCGTAGTTAACAAGGAACCCTTATACGAGAAGCGTTCAATAAAAAGTGAGAATGAGTATGTTATAAACAACTTTTACTAAATGTCATTTTAATGTTCGACAGTCACCTCCTAGCATAATACAGTTAGTATATCTTTATTCTAAACTTAAAATTCCATTTTTAAAAAAGGTCTCATCTTGAGTACCTACTTAAAAAATCTTGTACTAATAGAAATCACTGGGGGCGAGATCTGGTAAATACGGAGGATGCTTAAGGATATCGAACCCAGCATCACGAATTGCAGCCATTGCAACGGCGGACTTGTGTGCCGGGGCATTGTCCTGGTGGAACAGCACAACCTTCGAGAGTTTAGGTACCTCGCCGTTTTTCGCGGATCTCATTGCGCAATGTTGCTTACTTAGTTGTACTTAGTTGTATATTTAAACTACGCCGACAAAGTTGTAAATAAATATCTTACCGAAACGAAGCGAGTAATGAATAATTCTAATTCGGTAAAATGAAATTATTCAGTGAAGACAACCCTAGGATCCCTACCTAATCTGCCATGGGAGCCCACGCCCGCAACAGATGGGTTCCCGAGATACCATAGTGTAAACTAATAATCATCTAACACTAGCTCAGAAGCTCCAAATAACTTTACATATAAAATTCTCAAGTATAAAGTTCATACTTGTTTTTTGAGATTTATTTTGTGTCTATTCGCGTTAGGCATGTTGGTGCGTCAACCACGTTGTTGGCCATTATCATACTGGCTATTATAATTATTTTCATAGGTATACCTAGGTACCTATTTGATTTTGTGCACGATATAAAAATCTTTATTTAAGTATAAAAACAAAAACATTTTTTGTGACTGTAATTTGTGAAATCAAAGTGTCCGTGACATACAGACAGACGCGGCGAAATTATAAGGAATTTTGTTAAACTACGAATTCCTAAAAAGTGACCCGAGTATTTTGAACGAATCCGTAATAAAATGTTTGCTGAACACGCTCCTGAATTATCACTAGTAGTTAATTATTTTTAATTACAAAAAATAATGTAGATATGCATATATATGAGGATAAAAGCCAGCGCGGCGGCGGGCGAGGCCGCGTCGATGTCGAGTCGAAATCGTGTTTGCGCAAAATTGAATAAAATTATACTTGTAGGTACGTAGTTTTTGTGACGAGGAAGTGCCGCGGGTCGGCGCGGGTAATTGTTATGTTGTTGGTATAATCCGGCGCAAAAAGGTGTTCCGGCCGCCGTGAGTCACCCGCCGCCCGGCAGGCCGCGGGCTGCTCGCTGTGGTTCTTGGAGATAGCTTTTGTGTATGAAGCAGCGGCGACGGAACCCTCCACCGACCTGGTCTGGCATGCTCTTGCTCGGTTTGAAGTGATGTTTACTGTCGGAACTCTTATTTACATATATTACTATATCTACTAATGGGTCGTTATGGTGATGACACGAAAAATGTTCATTAATTTGTTTTAATATGTAGGTATTACATGATTAATCCTGTTAAAGGATTGAGCCGAACGCTCGCTCGTGGATCATAACATACCTAACATAACTTGTTTCGTATATATACTTTTCAATGAGTCCGTTTGTGATGTGAAGACTCATTATATTGTTTCCTTTTACGCTTGGAATTTTTAACATTCTACTTTTATTACTAGGTACCTACTCATTGCGTCATGGAAATTAAAAAAAATGTCTCCTCATTAACAACTGAGAAGTAACCGGAGAACGTGCAAGCGCCCGACTCTGATTGTTCACCGACGCGTCGCTAATCGGATGCGGTGTTGCTTTCCAGGTGTGCGCGCGGCACCGCTCCGCCGCGCCATGGGCGTGCTGGGCGCGCTCGGCGTGCGGCGCGCGCCCGCCGCCGCGCTGCTCGCGCTCGCGGTAGTGCTGCTGCTGCTGCTGGCCCGCCTGCCGCCGCGCGCCGCGCCGCGCCGCCCCGCGCCCGCGCCCGGCCCCGCGCCCGCCTCCGCGCCCGCCTCCGCGCCCGCCTCCGCGCCCGCCTCCGCGCCCGCCTCTCCCGCGGCCACGGCCGGCGCGCACAACCGCACCGCGCCGCCCAACGCGACCGCGCCTGCGCCCGCCGCCCGGCCCGCGCGCAAGCAGGACAAGCTGCCGCCCGGCGCCGTGCTGGCGGGCGCGCTGTACGAGGCGGGGCACGCGCGGCCGCACCCCGAGCTGTGCCCGCGGCTGGGCGCCGGCACGCGGCTCGTGATCCTGGTGTCCTCGGCGCCGGCGCACGCGGCCGCGCGGCGCGCCGTGCGGCTCACGTGGGGGCACGCCGCGCTGCGCGCCGACGTCGCCTTCGGGTTCGTGCTCGGCGCGCCGCCGCCCGAGCTGCGCCCGGCGCTCGACCAGGAGGACGCGCTCTACGGGGACCTCATCGAGGGCCGCTCGGTGGACTCGTACTCGAACCTGACGCTCAAGACGATCTCGATGCTCGAGTGGCTCGACACGTACTGCCCGCGCGCGCCGCGGCTGCTCAAGACGGACGACGACATGTTCATCAACGTGCCGCGGCTGCTCGCGTTCGCGGCGGCGCGCGCGAACGCGACGCGCACCGTGTGGGGCAAGGTGGCGCGCCGCTCGCGGCCCGCGCGCGCTCCGCGCTCCAAGTACTACGTGCCGCCGGCGCAGTTCCCGGGCGCGGTGTTCCCGGACTTCGCGACGGGCCCGGCGTACCTGCTCACGGCCGACGCGGCGCGGCGCCTGCTGCTCGCGGCGCCCAAGGAGCGCTACCTGCGGCTCGAGGACGTGTTCGTGACGGGCGTGCTCGCGTCGCGCGCGGACGTGCGGCGCGTGCACCACGGCGAGTTCTACAACAAGAAGGTGACGCCGCACCCGTGCGCCGTGCAGCGCGGCCTGGCCATCCACATGGTGCGCTACCACGAGCAGTTCGACCTGTGGCGCAAGCTGCTCGACGGGAAGACCAAGTGCGCCACCTGAGCGCCTCCCACGTCGTCGCACCGGCACCGAACCGGCACCGAACCGACCGACCGATGCGAACTTCCAACAGTGAAGTGTGCATCTAGCGTCAATGAACTTAATTGGTGATGGATATTTCGAAGCTGAGAAACGTGAACGTGTATTATTTATTGCAGAACGCGATAATTTTTATGATCTTTATTTTACTACAGAAACTTTTGTTTCTATACCGCGAAGCTGCAAAATCAGATAACTGAATAAAGATGAATGTCACCCGTGCCGAGCTGACGTGTCAGCTGCACTCGTGTCGCAGCCGGCCGGCGGGCGCCGCGCTCGGCCGGGGCGCCCGCCGGCCGGCGACCGTACAAGCTGTACATACGTACTCGAGTTTAACAAAAAAGTGATCAAAGTATTTTTTTATTATACATATTTTTTACAAGTGGCGCGAGTGATTATGTTTCTGCGATATAAACGTGATGCCATAGCGATTTGTTCCGTAGGTTAGGGAGCCCGGGCCGCGCCGGACGTGCGCCGGCCCGCGCAGCGCTGTCTGAGCACATAGATCAATTAGGTTAAGTTTCCAAAATCATGACTTTGGACCCTAGTATTTTCGACGTGTCTAATGTTATTTTGAGATTTTTATTTTTAAACAGGGTAACAATAAGTGAGGGCTCAGACGTCGCCGCGCGGCCGGCGGTGGCGGCCGGCTCGGCTTTAGAATACGTATTATAACAGTACATGGTTAAGAATAGTTCAATGTTGTATTTTGTCCAAAATTTTATTCCATCTGTAAGTATATAGTCCGGCCGAGCGGCCATGTCGGCGCTCGGCCGTAAGTGAGGAATTGACCCAGTACTCGACGCCGTCGCGTCTTCTATATTTTCTGAATAGTTTACGACGCGAGAGGGCGCAGTTGTACATAGTATCACCCATATTATACGTATATTATGTCACCGCTGTTGTTTCACTCGAGTCCCTTGTCTCGCGCCGGAGAGGCTGGCCGGTCGCGGGAGATGGTCAGCGAATACTTTACTCATCTCGCACATTGCAGAAATCTTATGGCGACTTTTCCTCTAACCGCACAACTTTCTGGGGCGTGTATGGTATAAAGCCAGCTTCTCCCTTTACCAAAGTTGCTATACCTAAGGGTAGTCAGCTTAAATTGTGATCTAGGATGCAAAGGTTGCTACATTATCATCATGTTGACGTGTACAGAACGGAACACACGCATTAGCTGAATACAATTGGAGTGTCCAGCCGGGGACGTTCGCAAACAACGTTGTAAAGAAAACGATGGGCCCTGGTCAAGCTGCATAACGCTAACTTAGCGATATTCGAAAACCAAACATTTTGCCGCGTCGACCGCTTATGTAAAATTTCGATTCGATAAGAAACAGAACATATTTTTTGTACAAATATGTTCAATATAAAGGCATCTCTGCGAAGAAAGTGGCATCGGAGCTGAAAACGTCTACGAGAACCGTTCAAACGGTTTTAAAACGGTTCAGGGAGACAGGTGGTATACGGCGATGGCCTGGAAGTGAACATAAACCAGGGTTTGTGAACCAGAATATCGAGAAGAAGATTATAACAGCTTTACAGAAAAAACCTACCCTCTCTGTACGAGACTTGGCCAAGAAGTTTAAAACCTCGAAATCTACAGTGCAACGAGTGAAGAAAAATTGTTTTATAACAACGTTTAAACAAATTAAAGTGCCCAACAGAAATGCAAAACAGTCAAAAGAGTCTAAAACGAGATCTAGAAAACTTTATTCAAAAATGACTTAAGAAAAAATATTGTACAGTTATGGATGATGAAACTTACTGCAAACTTGAATTCAAATGACTTCCAGGACACCACTATTATTCTGGGACCGACAGAAAAGTAGTATAAGTAAGAGTATAAGGTTATCAAAATGGATAAATTTCGTGTGGCAGGCGATCTGTTCATGTGGCAAACGCAGTACACCATATTTTGCTAATGGAACCATAAATGGTGATATATACCCGATTGAGTTCCTCAAAAAACGATTGTTGATATTCATTAAGAGTCATACTTCACCTGCCCTGTTCTGGTCTGATTTGGCCACGTGTCACTACACGAAGGAAGCAATAGAGTGGTAAAAAGCAAATAATGACGATTTTGTTGAAAAAACTCTAAATCCTCCCAACTGCCCGGAGTTACGACCCATTGAAAAATATTGGGCTCGTGTGAAACAGAAGCTTTTAAAACATAAAAGTAATGCCACTTCAGTTCAAGACTTCAAGCGGAAGTGGAATGAAGCTTCCAAACTGATCACCGATGACGATGTACAAACTTTGTTGGCAGGGGTCAAGGGAAAATTAAGAAGTTTCTGGATGAACTAATCCTTAACTGGTCTTTATGCGTAAATAATAATATTTAAAGGAATATCAAATAAAGGTATCAGAAAATTTGGTGAATTTTAATATTTAATACGGAATTTTTTAAAGTTTATAAGCGACATTTTTTACTGGGACAAGCTTTAATTCAAGTCTCGGGGAGTATGGCGATATTTTTTCCAAAATCTTTATTCTGGTAGCAATCTTTCCATTCGCAAAATTTACCAGTTTTTTTTTTCTCAGTAGGTAGCTTATTTTGCGGAACATTTTTTTCTTAGCAAATATAATTACATTATTATAAATTCAAAATCTGTATTTATCTGAATAGTTACATCAATTCCACAGAGTTGACGGAGCTCCGCTAGTGAGGAGCTTCTAATTCCGGGTAGTTGGCCCTTCGGGTCTGCTTGTAGCATACGCTACTTAGATCACAGAAACAAGGGAGATATGTTTTGGGGGCGTGGCTCGTGAAGCGCTGCCGTAGTCACCTGCCGAGTGCTGTCCGTACAGAGCGTAAGGATTTGGATGTTATTTCTATCAACTATCGATACATGGCATATTCTACAACAATTAATAGAATTAAACATGTTAATAGTTTAAGTTATTTATCACTACCATCACACGCTTAAAACACAAGAAAAATAATTTTACTCATTCTCACGTTATATTAAGATATAAATAAAGTTACATACATACATAACATACATAAACTCACGCCTTCATTCCCAGAGTGGGGTAGGCAGAGCTACAGAATTACCAACAAGTCTTAAAACTTCGTGATAATTCTGTAACCACAATTTGCACAAGTAGGCTAAGATGTTTACCAGCATATTAGTGACAGGTGGCAAGCCCATCGCCTAACAGTACTACAAGCCTTTATTCCCTTAGTCGCCTCTTACGACATCCACGGGAAGACATGGAGTGGCACTATTCTAACCCGGCAACCACACGGCAACAGTAGGTACTTACGGTAAACTACTGGTTCGTCCCAAACAGATCTCAAGACGCCACACTCGACCGAACCCATTTCATTTGTGTATTTATTATAATATCCGAGAAAATTGTATATCTTATGTTCTCTTGTAAAATTACATAAGACCTTAAGTTATAAACCATCTACTAAAAGTAGAAGAAGAAAAGTAAATGTTGCCCTGTTGCCCCCTACTAAATCTAAATTTGCCAAGAGACAATTTACTACTCAATCTGCCTGTTTATACAATATTGTAAATAGAGAAATTAGTATCTACCCCATGCAACCCTATAAATGTAAAAAAGCCATTCTAGAATGGTTGAAAATGAAAAGTTTCGACGAAATTGAAGCGCTACTATCGAACATTAACTAGATCCACTAATTTTACACACACACATACACACACACACACTCACACACACACACACACTCACACACACACACACACTTACAAACACACACACTCACACACGCACGCACTCACATACTCACACACTCCTAATTTAATTTAATTTAATTTTAATTTTAATTTAATGTATCTAATTTATAAGTTATGTGCTTCTTGAAACTTAAATTAATTAATACCTACTCTATAATCAAATACCACTCACCTTATCTTAAACTTAACTTAATTGGTTAAACCTCTTATTGTTACTGGAAGAGCGGGGCCTTCTGCCACAAGTATATTCCTATGCTTACTAGAAGGACCCAACCTTTGTATTGTTTTTTATATTTTGTGATAACCAATAAATCATTTTTTATTTTCATTCATCCCAGCTTACAGTTTACACTTTTATGTAGGTACTAAACAAAACTTGAAAATCTTTAACACCTCCAGAAAATTTTACTCAAGTAATGCAGCCATTTTTTTGTTACGTTTTAATGTAGGTAACGTTCCTAATTTAAAAACTTATGTATCGACTTTATGCAAACCGTATTCTTGGTAATTATAATATGTTATTCTAAATTAAAAAAAACTAAGAAACATGAACATTACAAAAAGTTTTAAAAATTAACTTATCAAGTAGGTACATACTTTTGCACACACTTTTTCAAACCTTAATATACCTGTTTATAATCAGCAGAATATAATAGTAAATATTATCTCAACATTAACATCGTGCTAAGTACTAGTAAGCTGCTCTAAAAGGTTGACTATATCTGGAATGGGGAAATATCGGCGTATGACGGTGTTGCCCCTTTTTAGACGGTTTTTCGTGTTCGTATTTTGCCTACATTTGACAGTAATGACGAAGGTCAAGGTCCCCATTACGAACTTGACAAGATATAATAATCACGTAAGTAGGTCCAACGCCAGGCCAGAGAACTTTTACTAGTTTCATGTGCCACAAAATTTCGGAAATTACATTGACTTAAGACATCTGCCAAAGCATAATCTGCATAAAGCATTCGACATACAGCTGAAAGTTGCCTTCATGGAGCGACGTGATGGGGATGGAGTGGTGATGTACCGCAATACGAGAAGCTCTAATGTAATTGTTTAGCCAACAGTCAAAGGTGACATTATTGTTTGGCAGGTTCTTGACACCACTCTGCATAAGTGAGCCTGACTGTGCCCGAGCATTACTATTGTCATCATTGATGCTTCTTGGAGAAGTACCTGTAGAGTGGCAGCAGTGAGCTGTTGCGCGTGGCGAACTTTGGTGACGTGACAGACAATCATTTAATTAAAAAAAAAAAAAGTTTTTTTTTTGTAAAATGGAGTGTGGGCTAAATGGCCTATATGACCAATGAGGACAAGCGATATGTCACCGGACAGGTAATTCTGAGTTATAAAACTATTACTACGTCAGGTAGTTCAAAATCTTTGTGTGAAAAAAGTTGTAGCCACGCAAAGAGCGGTGTTTATAAGTAATAACGCTAACGACGGCTGTGTGCGTCCCGTTTTTTAAATATATTTCACAGTTATTTGAGGTTTCCCTCTACACAAAATCCTTGTAGAATTAAAAAGGATATCCGGTGATATTGTACTGAATCGATCTTTCATGATTGGGGTTTCAAAGGGGATTGTATGTAGATGTATTGCTATATAGCAGCTTTTTCCCTTTATTCTGTCAGCTTTCAAAATAATAAATTAAACAATTTGACCTCTATAAGTCGTGCGGGGTCGACTCCAGGTCGCCTCCACATCTTGAAATGATCACTGGTGTGGTACAACCTAGCAATGGTAGAAAAATCACACTTTTGGGCGGTTTTCATAAAGTGTACGTAGTTAAGGACTAAAATTAAGAAACGGTAACTTTAGTCAGTTGAGTCACGAAAATTAACTACCTACACCGTCATACTCATAGAACATAATGATGGTATCTCAGACAAACCTGTAGAACGTGTGATCATATTACTGTAACGGGTGAGTTAGTGTTCAAGACGAAAGGAACAAGTTGAAATGGTTTCTAAGAGACAGGTACTGATGTGGAATACAAATTGAATTCCCCAACTATAATACTCGTAGTCGTTAATGAATGATCTCCAATAATACGTTCTAAGCAGGTAAAAACGGAACTATATCTGTCTCTGTGTATATTCGGCGGCAAATAAACCACACAATATGAAACAGAGATGTCCTTTTGTAACGAGTGCGCAGAGCCGTTCACCCCGTGATACCAATCCTCATGCCCATTACCTATATCAAATACAAGCGTTGCCACTTTGTCACCGTGTGATTTTTTATTATTATTCACTAATCAGTGAGATTCAAAAATAATACTAATAATACTAATAATAATACCTTACGGCGATTCCGGTTCATTACAGCCAAATATCATAATGCCCTTTTACATATTTTACTAAATATGAAATTGTCTTAGTTTCCAAAATGCCTTAATTCCCAAATTGACTAATTTTCAATACAATAAAATGTCATAATAACATTTACGCATTACATCCGATATCCAAATTGTATACTTAGTTGGTAAAATGAACAATAACTTCAAATACCGAATTATTATTAAGACTGAAAGTGAAAATGCATTAGTTTCAAAACTACCAAAATTCAAAACTGCCTTTTGTTCACAGGCCCAAAGACCAAAATAACACTGTCTCATAATACCTAAAATTTTAACCACGCAGTATTTTTAGTAGGTACCTACATCATAATCAGTACTCGAACCTCCAAGCAGTCTTATACTAATGAATTCTCGATTGTACAGAATAAAAATAGTAAAAAGATGAAAATTGGGATGCCGTTGATAATTAATTTAATGAGGGTTTCCGCGCATCAGTTTTTTCACTAGATGGCGCCTTTGGGAAGTAAGGTCTTTTTGACAGTTACATATATACATACCTTCACGCCTTCATTCCCAGAGTGGGGTAGGCAGAGCTACAAAATTCAAATTCAAAATTCAAAATATTTATTCAGTAAATTGGCCACATGAGGGCTCTTTTACACGTTGGTAACATGGAGTGAATCTACTAGCGCTTCGGACAAGACCATCATAGCGGAGAAGAAGCGCCGCAAGAAACTCTAGCAGAAGGTCATTTTTTTCAATGATTAAATACAATAATACTTAAAAGTATCTAAATTACATTACAAGGTAATAAAGTAATAAATAATTATTTTTAAAACTAACACAAATAAAATCATTACAAATGTAACGTCAATAAAATACAAATAAAATACCTAATGTCTAGGAGAACAACATGACGAGGTCTCTACGTCAGGAACTATAATTAAAATAATTAACTGAATAACTGGTCCTTGCAAGCGTGAATTACCAACAACTCCAAACACTTGTTGATAACTCTGTAACCACAAGTGGCAGTTGATGTTAAAATATATGCCTAGAAGAAGACCAAACTAGTGACAATTTACTTTTTCACTTGATATATACACATTTCAAATAAATAGGTTCAATTTATATTTTTTACGTATTATCAACTCTCAAAAAGACCTTACTTCCCAGAGGCGCCATCTAGTGAAAAAACGAATGCGCGGAAACCCTCATTAGGGGAAGATGGTCACCATTCGTACACGGGGAAGCTTCGTACAGTGGTCATATCTCGAGTATCCAACATGTTGAAACGTTCAAAATTATTTACGGGACTGTCGCTCATATGTATAGGCTACCCTCCAAAAATGATGGTAGTGCGGGAGCAGAGTTTGCCAGAAAGAGTTAATATGTGTTTTGGCTACTCGAAAGTAATTTTTGGTTTTCCTTTGAATGCATCTGTCTTCAATAAGTTTTAATCGATTGAGAAAAAATACTTTAGTCTAGTTTGTAAATACATGCTTAAGATTGTTATTTAAACAATAGTTTTGGAGTTACCTTAACGGTTATTTTTTTATTTTGGTTTTTTTATGATCGGTTTGATTGGGGTACCTTCGTACAATCAAATTGTATGTATTTTTTTACTGTACGAATGCACCCCATGGAACTAAAGAAAAATTAAAATCAAAAATATAATCATTATGAAACCAGGTCAATAAGATATGCCTAAAAGGTAAATGAAACAGGTGAAATAGCTGAGAAAAAAATAAATCCCGGGAAGAAACAAATGGTGTACGAACGTACCCCACGTGTGGGGTGCATTCGTACAATTCCCACTTTTTGGGAAAATTGTTATAACTTGGCCAAATTGCTTTGTATCAGATCAGAAATAAGCTGTTATTATAGTCAGATAAGTGGACGATAAAGTAGCTTTAGATTCATATTAAAATAGCTGTTAGTTATTATATTACAAGGCTCAGAGCAAAAAGCGTACGAATGGTGACCATCTTCCCCTACTCATTGGTTAAAAACTGTAAACTTCAACATAATTTTAAATATTTTCCATATTGAGTTTTAGACATTTTGGGAAATGCACTGTGGTCCCATAGAAGGCCATAAGTCCAGATTGTTGGTATAGCCCAGACATAATTTATCTATGCCTAATTACTCACTAGTAGCCATACATCCATAAACTATAAATAGTTTGCAAATCATTTGAAATAATCATTACGTTTCGGACCTTCAAAGTGAACGCATCTGCCACTCGTAATTAGCGTTATCAGTAAGTCATTAAAGTGAAAGTTTGTTTACGACATATATCTCAAGATCATTTGTGTATTAATCATTTACATCGTTATGGAAGTTGTTGATAAAGGTATGTTTTATTATTATTTGTATTTTTGTTACATATTTAAACAACAAATGTTGAGTTATTTGGGGTCTACGTGACCTTCATTGTAAATAAAATATTTAACTGCTACGAATGAAACACCTTTAAGTCTATTTCGTGATTACAGATGTGTGTATGTAACTTGACAGAAGTTCTGTCCACACTTGGTGTTGGGCCGTGGCTGATTGACTTATTGAGGGTCGTGGATTCTTGAGCTAGTTCAAGATGAAAACAACTTACAACAGTATTAATGCACACAAAATTTGGTGCAGTAATTTAAAGAGTTAAGAAAGAAAAGGGCGCCATCAGGTTTAATCTAGACCAACAGAAAGATGGAGATAGTGTGCCAAATGTACCTTGTAAATTCTATTTAGTTAGAGAAGAATGTAAAGTAAACAAAGAAACCTTGTCAACAGTTTATTTTCCGTTACTATAATAAAAGTACAGTACCTCTTATCAGTTAAGATTTATGAAACGTCATTTAGACAGATACCACTGCACATTTACAGGGTTATTAAAATCATACCACTTTACGGTACGTCAAAAATGTACATTACACCGAGAGTAAATGTAAAAGTTATACAAACTAACCTCTTGTCAGTTAAGATTCATGAAACGTCATTTAGACAGATACCACTGCACATTTACAGGGTTATTAAATTCATACCTCTCTACTGTATGTCATGCGTTGCTTACATATTAAAGCGCTGTGACAGCGACAGTGCATTTAAATCATACTTCCCTAATTCGAGCGTTGCTCCTTACACACTAATGCGCTGTAACTGTGACAGTGCACTTACATCATACTTCCCTACGTTTATCGAGCGTTGCTCCTTGAGTATAGTGAAGGTGTGAGTAGTATGAAACGAGTTCACCTGAAGTTAAATATGAAGATGAAGAAGAAGAAGCACAGCATACAAGTCCAGATGAAAGCATGGACCGCAGCAACACCGCGCAATCTCCAGGCAGCGTGGCAAGAACACCCAGTAGAAGCAGGCAGGTGCAGACACGTGCACAGAGACGGACAGACACGTGCTCAGAGCCGACAGACGGTCTCCCAGTCAGAGAGCATGGCATGATAGGGGGCCCAGAGAGCACAGACATCCATACACCCAGAGAGCAGAGAGCACTGAGCAGACACAGCAAAGTACCGAGCAGAGCTTAGCACCGGCTGTTTTGGCTGCAAAGATTGTTGGCATTAGAATTATTGCATAAACACCCGTTTTATACCTGCGAATAGGAAGTTTGAGCAAACGAGAGACACAAAGTAATCGACACGCTTCGTAAAACAAGACCTGGGGCCTTTTAGATAGGCAAAGCACACTTACCCGGTTATAGAAGTTTTAAGGCTGCGGCGACTTTACCATGCGTTAAACGATGTTCGCCTTAAGTTTAGTAAACGTCCCCTCTTAGATTTCACATGTTCCTTCTACAACAAGGAAAAACCATAAATCACAAAAATAAAAGCACCTGACGACAATGTAGACCAAGTCTTAGCACTCACGAAATACTCACATGAAAAATCACCAGATATCACAAGGATGCCATACGGCCGTAGCGTGACTCCCACACACAGAGTAAGTTTCACGTGCTTACATATCTGCAGCGGTTGCGAGAGTGACAAGCCAAATCCAAGTCCCTTCCACCATAGACAAGCGTCCATAACCAAACCTAGAGTTGAACACATATCGATTGATACTTCGATCAGATATTTAGATTAAGTTAAATTAGAAGAAACAGATTTTAACAATATCTAACAATAAATAATATCGCTAGAAACGATTTCCTAAAGATAAAACAAACATTTAATAAAATGCAGAAGAAATAGTTCACTAAATCGAAGTGTTACCTCCTGTTGTCCAAAGATGTCGCCACTGGTACTAAAATAACAGTATTAGAGATTAATCTGTAACACGAGTATTTCATAAAAGCTTTTAACTATTTCCGAACGATTCCGGAAGATTGACTTTATATTCGTTGCATTGCTTATAAAGTGTATTTATGAAGTAATGATATTTTACTTGCCGGACTTTGCCGGACCCCAGGATATGAGCCCCCTACGAAAGTCGTAGCACGGGCTACAAGATTGAGCTAACTGTGTTAAAATATTAACAACTGTTTATATACATTTTCGTTTTCTTCCAGGTACTTTTTCCACTGCACAGTTTCGGGGATGTACATATTCGAACAGTGGCATATTGCTACTGGTTCGGAAGCAGAAAAAATACGTCATATAGTCCAATTACTTCTACAACTGGTGCCCAAGGATGCTGAAAACTTAGATGTAGAAAAATTACGTGATGCTGTGGAAATTGATGTTACGCAAATAAAAAAATATTGGAAGAACGTTAACAGAACCCGTAGGGATCTAATACATAAGTATGGTGATTGGTTGAATATAACTGAAACCGTAGATTTACCCAAAACTACATCCGACGTCGCTGCCGCTGCTGCCACATCTACCTCCCGGCAAGTGTTACCCGATGACTTGGGTAACAATTCAAAATTAGGGCGACCGAAGAAAAACTATGCATCGTGCAGCAAGAGGACTCAGCGTAGAAGATTAGAAGAACTTTTTGCGTTAGATACGGCTCGGTAGCTTGTTCAGGAATATCCATGGTATAATTTACCGGCTTCTGTGCACAAGGTTCTCATTCACGGGGCTGAAGTGATCGATCATGTTATTGTTCCTATTGGAAAGCTTTCAGAAGAAGCTGCCGAGTCCACAAATAAAAATATTAAGATGTTCAGGCTCAGTAATACTAGGAAAATGTCACGCAAAGTAACAAATGAGGATCTTTTAAATCGGCTTCTGTTAAATTCAGACCCCCTGATTACGGGTCTCAGAAAACTCACCAAGATGAAAAAATCGGCTTTATCACAATCAGTAATTATTTTATTGCATATCTAAAGTTAATATAAGACTCATTAAAATCATTATTTTTTGACTGTTGATTCCCTTCTTAGCCAGTGCTGCGCAGCGGATCGTGCTAGAATTTTAGCAGTCGGTACAAAGGAGGCTGGATACTGGCTTCAAGCTCATCCCTCGCCAAGCACTGGTACTTTCCTTGACCCTAACACACTCCGACTTTCAGTTTGCCTTCGCCTCGGGGTCCCGGTCTGCGCTCCACATCGGTGCCCCTGCGGAAGTGACGTAGATCGGCTAGGACATCACGGACTTTCTTGCCAGAGAAGTGCTGGCCGCTTTTCCAGACACGCCGCACTAAACGACATCATTCGTCGGTCTCTTGCCTCAATAAAGGTCCCGGCTCTTTTAGAGCCGACCGGCATTTCTAGAAATGATGGCAAGAGACCTGACGGAATGACCTTGGTCCCGTGGAATATGGGACGGGTGCTAGTGTGGGATGCAACCTGTGTAGACACGCTAGCCCCATCACATCTCCATCGGACCTCTAATAGGGCTGGTGCGGCAGCTGAAGCGGCCGAAAGCATGAAGGTAGGAAAATATAATGGTCTCGGCCCAGAATATATGTTTATTCCATTCGGCGTCGAGACCCTTGGTCCGTGGGGTCCTAGCGCTCGAAGCCTCTTCAAAGAAATTTCGAAGAGGCTCATTGACGTCACGGGAGACCGAAGAGCTGGCAGTTTCCTCGCTCAACGTATAAGTTTAACCATCCAGCGAGGAAATGCTGCCAGCATCTTTGGTACAATGCCGCAGGGGCCATTCTTAGATTTAATGTTTTAGTTAATTTGTATATTTAGAGTTAGTCTTATTTAATTTTAGTCTTATTTAGTTATGGTTGTATTATTTTATGTCGTTTTACAATTTTAAATGTAAATAATTTTAAGGCGATTATTTATCACTTGTAGTAGTAGGTACCTTGGGTGTCAACTTTGTAAATATGTTTTTCTAGACTTTTTGTATTGTTTTATATTTTTAATATTATTGAGATTTTATTTTGATGAAACATATTTTGTAATATATTATTTTGTAATAATTAGACATTTGTAATAATTAAGTAAATTTTGCAAGATTTTTTGTTATATTTATATATTTTTTTTATTATGAATTACATAAAGTAAAGCTATATTTTTTGGTTTTTCATATAGATTTAGTATTAATAAATATCACTGTATTTTTCGTTTGAGGGTTTCATTGATACTTTTGGAGAAATCGACTTATGACACTTTCTTCATACACGCCGAACCACAGTGAAATGGTATATTTGAAAATTCATCAAAACATGATCAAGTCAAGTTTTAGACATTTTGGGAAATGGTAGAATTGGAAATTTATCAAAACGAGATAGAGTCCAAATGAATTACTTATAGTCATATTAATAATACGGTAATTTAAGAAGTAGGCGTAAGTCATTTCGATCTTTAGACATTATGAGAATAATCTGTTTTGACATTTTGATATTCTAAGAACACGTTATTATGATATTTGGCTGTAACGGACCGGAATAGGTACTTACGCCGCGCGCGCTCCGGGGGCGGCGCGGAGGGGGCACCGGGGCGGGGCCGTCACCGCTGCGGCGCTCGTTGTCTAGCGCGAGTGGGTGCGGCGGCTGCACTAGCTGGCACTGCAATGCAATTCAAAATCAACAATCAAGACTGGGCCTAAAGTCTATTCTATTCGGTAAATCAATATGCTTTTGACATAACTACCTGAAAGTAATGGCAGCCGAGTATCAAAAAAATCGGGCGACGGTTCCGGCGCCGGCAGCCAGCATGCTTCGTTGCTATAGGTAGTTTTCCTTTAATATTCGTTATAAGTATGTGTTTTAATTTAAGATATTTACTTAAAAATCTCTGTCCACCGAGCCAAGTTTTCAGTCTGGGAAACAGGAAGAAGTCGCTAGGATCAAGATCTGGAGAATACAGTGGATGTTCAATCAGTTCGAATCGCAGCTCCTGAATTTTTGCCATCGCAATCTTTGACTTGTAGGATGGTGCGTTATCTTGATGAAATAACACATTCTTTTTTTGCAAATGCGGCCGTATTTCCGAAATTTTTACCTTCAGCTTGTCAAGTAGCGATGAATAATAAGCCCCCATTATAGTTTTTCCTTTTTCTAGATAGTCAACGAATATAACTCCGCGACTATCCCAGTAAACGGTGGCCATCACCTTTCCGGCCGAAGAAACCGTCTTCGCCTTCTTTGGAGCGGGCTCATTCTTCGCAGTCCACTGTTTAGATTGTGAGTTTGTCTCTGGCGTGAAGTGATGGATCCAATCCACGTTTCATCGACGGTTATCAAACGACGCAAAAAATCCGACGTATTTTGCTTAAATCGCTTCAAAAGGACTTCGGAAATATTCATTCAAACTTGTTTTTGGGTAATTATCCCAACCACATTTTTTAGCGGCGGACGTGATAATTGGGGTGTAAAGTACATTTATTGGAAAACTATTTATTTTCTAGAAAATCTTACACAAAGTACCATGTTGAGCCAAAGTTAAAATTGTTAATAACTTATCATGTTTATCGTAAAAAAAAAACAGTCCAAAATCAATTTTGGTGTCGTGTCCAGTACTTGTCGCATACACTGATATACCGTGTCCGTGGTACAAAGTTATTAAGCCTCAACTAGATTGATATTTTAGTTACCTCTATTCCCTATTATTAAGGAATTATAAAATATTACAATTATTGCATTTGCAAATAAAAAGAAACTGGGAACAGTGTAAATAAAACTGTCCTTGCGAAATAGTAAATTTTGATGGTGAATATTAAAATTGATTTTATGATCGAACGAAAAGTGATTAAACAAACAAATATGGCGTCAGTCGTTCGTTCAGTTCCAGCGATAGATTAGATGGTGAAAGATTTATACCGTCTTGCTGCATCTTCCCTCTAAGTACATAAGTATCTAATTTTGGTGGTACGAAATACAATTTTATAATTGTGATAACTTAGATATCTTGTTATTTTGAAAAAAAAACAATTGTGTTTAAATTATTTTGAGTAGGTATGTTAATGGTGTTTTTTTTAACTATATGAAGTTAAATTTGTATAAAACTAAAATATTCACGTTAAATAGTAGTTCTAATTTTGGTGATACAATTTTGGTGGCTTTTCCTAAGACACCAAAATTGTCAAAATTCCTAGTTCCACCAAAATTATATAAACACCAAACAATAACTATTTATTACATTAAAAAAATACGTCGTTGGTTTTAAAAAATAACAAGAATGATTCCCTAACGATTATTATTTTAACTATCCCGATATGTCATTATTGATCGTGTGTTTTCCTTAGAAAAGTAATTTTGGTGGATAATAGCAATTTTGGTGGTATATAATAAGTAAATTCGATATATCTTAAAACGACTTGGTTTAATGAAGGGCCATTTTAACACTGTTTTAATTATGACTAATGACGTCCCTTACACTTACAATTGTGAATCCTACTGACAAAATAAAAAATACCATCTAAATTAGGACAATTTGACGCTTGTTGAAATTTACCCTTTTGGTCCAAATTTAACAGACGCGGCACCCAACGTGCAGCTAGTTTTCGCATGTTCAAATCTTCAACTCCTGAAAAAAGTCTAATTATGTATGTATGTATGTATGTAAACACTTTATTGTACAAAAAAACAAACAGAACAATACAATTAATATAAAAATATGTACAAAGGCGAACTTATCCCTTTAAGGGATCTCTTCCAGCTAACCCTTGAGAGATTGAGAAGAGTGAAAGGTTGTGCAACGAGTAAACAAGTGTACAAGAAGAAGAATATAACACATTAAGTAACCAATAAAACTTATATAAATAACATTAAAATAAAACTACATTCAAATACCTACAAAAATAGATACAGAAATATATATTAATAGTTAAATGTACATACATAAACTTTATTTTACGTACCTAGAGGATAATTGATATTTAGGAGCTAGAGTCAAGCCAAAACTTCTTTAATTTGCCTTTTAGGGAATCTACCGTTTGTGATTGCCTAATGCCAGTCGGTAGCCGGTTCCACAATCTGACAGAATGCACCGAGAAGGATTTGGAATAGGATTTGGAATTGTGGGATGGGAATGCGAGGGTTAGATTGGCCTTTGAGCGCAACCGGTTTTGGGAGCCGGAGGCCATGAACCTAAATCGCTCAGAAAGGTAGAAGGGAGCACGAGGATTAAAAATTGTATTAAAAAGCAGCGACAAGATGTGAACGTTTCGGCGAAAACGAATAGGTAACCAGTTTAGCTGTGCACGGTAGTGGGAGACGTGATCGTATTTACGTAGGCCGAAAATGTATCTAATGCACACGTTTTGGAGACGCTCCAGTTTATCAAGAAGCTGCTCTGAGAGGTCCATATAAGCAACGTCAGCATAGTCTAGAAGAGGAAGAAGAAGTGATTGGGCTAAAGTTATCTTGGTTTGTTGAGGGAGAAAATCTGCAGACGCCTGAGAGAATGGAGTGAAGCGAAGAGCTTGCGGCTGACATCGGTAACCTGAGTTGACCAGGAAAGTGTCTGATCTATTGTGATACCCAAGTTTTTAACTGTAGAGGAAAAGGGAATTATGGTACCGTCAAACACCAAATTGGGCATCGCAACGTCAGACAGCTTCGAGATGTAGTGGGGACTTCCAACAACGATGGCCTGCGACTTCTTTGCAGTGACCTTTAGTCCAAAATTAGTGGCCCATTTCTGGATCGTGGCAAGATCGTCGTTGATAAGGTCAATCAGGGAAGGGAAGTCATCAAAACTAGCCCCCGCATAAATCTGCAAATCGTCAGCGTACAAGTGATATGAAGAAAGAAGGGACGTCGTTATACCATTAATGAAAATTGAAAAAAGAAGAGGAGAGAGCACAGCCCCCTGAGGGATACCAGCAGAGAGAGTATTCCAATCAGAATGATTTTCATCCATCTCAACACGCTGGCGCCTTCCAAGGAGGTATGACTCAAACCATGAAAGGGCCGAAAAAGACAAATTTAGGGTCTTGAGGATGCCGAGAAGAATATTGAAATCAACTGTATTGAAAGCACTACTGAAATCTAACAAAATCAGGACAGTTAGATGTTTATTTTCTATGTTTAAGCGAATGTCGTCGGTGACCTTAACCAAAGCAGTGACCGTGCTATGCCCGGGGCGGAAACCAGATTGAAAGGGATTAAAAAGATTGTGCATACCTATTTAGAAAACGAGACAGTCTTTGATTAACAAAGTGCTCAATTATTTTGGAAAGTACAGGGAGAATAGAAATGGGACGATAATCGGACAAGGACGCAGGTTTTGATACTTTTGGAAGAGGAAGGACATGAGCAAGTTTCCACAATGTAGGAAAACAGCCCGAAGAGAAGGAGAAGTTGATAATGTCGGAAAGGATAGGAGCAATAGAATCCGCCACCAGCATGAGCATGTCTAAGCTTAGGCCATCTTCACCGACGGCCCTGGTTTTTATAGACTTCAGAAGGTCTATGGTCTCCTTCGGAGTAATAAATCCTAAATCAAAAGGGGAAAAGTCGGGGTTCGGGGCATTAGCAAGAAGAGATAGTGTATTATTCTTTACGGAAGGGTCTAAGTGACCGGAGAAGAGCTAAAATGCTTATTTAGGGCGTTGAGATTCATTTTATGACTAGAAGAGTGAGTTTGAGATTTGCCTACCCCTAGTGACTTTAAAAATTTCCATAATTTATGGGGGGGACAATTCTGAATAGACTGATGGATATAACGACGTCTTGCTTCCCGGCACTTCTTGTTGCAGCGATTACGCAGGGTGACATAGTTATGATGACTTTTCTCAGACGGATCATGGCGCAACCTCACGCGGGCGCGGTTCCTCTTCACCATGAGGGCTTTGATATCCGCGGTCAGCCACGGCGCAGGATAATGCTTGACGCGCATCGGCTTCAGAGGGGCGTGTCGGTCGTAAATCGCAAGCAATGTGCCGTTGAAAATCTCAAGTTTACGGCCAAAGAGGTTTTAAAAAAAAGTTTTTATTTCATAGTGTGGCCAGAAACTTTTCAGACGACCCTCGTAAATAGTGTAACTCACTTGCGAAAGTAAATTCCCAATTTTCCCGGGAACATTCCCAATATTCCTGGGGTATATTCCCAATATTCCCATAATTGCGAGGAAAGTTGAATAGAACATTTTTTGAAAAGTATTTTTTTATTAGCTATAACTATACAAATCATCACAGTTTCATTAAAAATCACAGTAACTATTTAAATAAAAACACAGTATTGTAGTATTTGCAACAAAACGTGACTTTATTGATAACTGTAAGAATAGTGAATTGTACAAACACTACTTTTCGGCCTCATGACTCAAGCACATTTACGCACGTGTTGATAGCACCAGATACGTTAGAAGACTGAATAAGTGCAACGAGTTTTATGTTTTTAGAGGAGGGAAGACGGCCATTGAAAGAAAGAAACAGAAACATAATACCTAGAAACGGTACCTATCGCAAAAAGTGAAACGATTTTGTGATCGAAACCAAAGCTTAAATTTTATTATATAAAACATGAATTACGTGTATCTAGTAGTATAAAACGAGGTTTTTAGCGAAAGTTATTTAATTCTGCTGAGTACTTCATTATTAACTAAGTTTAATAAAAATAATATTTGCCCAATCTGTATTGCAATATTCCCCTGTTTTGGGAATATTCCTGGGAATAAATGAATATTCCCGGGAATATTCCCCATAGGAATATTCCCATTCCCGGGAATATTCCCATGGCACATCAGTGGGTACAACTTAATTGCCTAAGTACTCCTATAATACTTACATACAAACAGTGGCGAGATTACCTACTTTAACCGACATTAAAAAATATAGGTTACGATAATTTGCTAATGCATATGGCATTCCAAGAAATTACTGAATGAAGAGCTCACCTATAGTCGTAGTCCGGCCGAGCCCCCCCCCCGTGCTCGGCGGCTCCGCGGCGCGGCGGGCCGGTGCGCGGCCGCCGCGGCTGGAGATCTGCCGAGTCAGTGTTATAAACCCGTTAGGCAACTAATATTCCCAACCATTCTGTAAGTCTTTGCAATAAACTGAACGCCCCCCTCTTCCCACTCTACGCGAAGGACGCGGCCACACGCGCAGGTACTCATGGGATGTACCCCTCTGGGAAACAGGCGTGATTTAATGTATGTATGTATGTATAAATACACAAATAAATAACGGGAAAATATTACACAGATTGACTTAGTCCGAAACATAACTCTAGGCTGGCTTGTACAATATAATGGGTAGGTACTAGACGTTGATAAATATACATAGGTACTTATTTATATAGGTATTTATTGAAGAGATATATCTACAGAGCGAGAGTGAGTGGGAGGGTCGGAAGGGGCCACCCTGGACGAACTTGTTCGAATCAAATCGGAGAAATGGTAGGTACTGGAAAAGGGCCAAATCTTAAGTACCTATACTTACCCAAAACCGGAGTGCATGCATGACTCGCTGTATGAATGTGGAAGAAGCGAAAGATATTTGTCAGATATTTGTCAGTATCTGAATCATTGACATATGATCCATGTACTGACAGTCAAGCCTTACTAAGTGCTGTAGTCCGCAGTTTGTTTTCTTTTTCATTTTTATTTTTATTTTCATTTTATTTTATTTTATAGTTTCTAAATGTATTATTTAGGTTATAATATTGTGCTAACTTTCGGCTAAGAATTTGTAACTAACTTTACTATGACCCCAGTTGGTCGAAATAAATGTTTTGAATTTGAATTTGATTTTGGAGCAGAGCAGGTGGAAAGAATTGGTCTCTGCCTACCGCTCTGGAAAACAGGCGTGATTTATTGTACCTAGTTGGATACTAAGTTCTGTTACTAAGGTTGATGCAAATAAAACTAACTTATGTTTATTTTTTAATTTCAATATGTATAAAAATTAAAAGCTTAATTAATATACATTTTGAAAAACAATTAATAATTTTTCTTAGATTCCGCAATTCCCGATACGATCTTTTAACATTCACAGCCGGCATCGATGAAATTACGCATGACTTTTCTGTAAATTTCATTTTTTGAAATCGCTTAAAAGTTAGTCTTTGTTTACCAAAGAACTTTTTTTGTATAATATTATAAAAAATCCTATCTCTGTATATGTTTAGAGACCAAAATTATATTTCTCAACATGACTTAATTCCAACTTATGAAGCAAGAGATTTGGTGTGTTTTCGTATTTCTGCAAAATCATGTGAAATCTTAAAGTCGATTTAATGAGTCATCAAGATTGACCGGTGTCCAAGCGGATCTTTAGTTGCTTTGACATTATTTTTATTATTGTTCTATATAAATCAAAGTTTTGATTAATATAAAGGTTTATGCAAAACTGATTTAATTTATTTTTTTAATTGTAATTAATCTCAGTAACAGAACTTAGTAACCGACTAGGTAAGTATGTGTATGTATGTACTTATATTGAGAAATCATATCTTAGAAACTATAGAATGTAGAAGAGGAAAGATCATGAGGTGAAAACGCTGACAAAAAAAAAACAAAATCTTACGAGAGAGTTTTTTTTATGGCATAGGAAGGCAAACAAGCACGTGGATGATCAGTGGAAACTGTGACCCATAGACATTCGCATTCACAAGACCGCAATCCTAAGACTGCCAATGCGTTGCCAACCGTGAGGACTAAGATGGAATGCCTCTATGCTACTCATTTCACCGGCTGTCTTATCTCCAAACCGGAACACAGCAATGCATACACTGCTGCTTGGCGGTAGGTTAATGGATAAGATGGTGGTACCAACCCGGACGGACCCTGCACAAGGTCCACAAGAAGGAGAAAAAGAAAAAAGAACACCTACTTTACTTATGTGTACCTATATAAGACGGTGCAAGACGACCACATAAGATTGATATGTTTTCCTACATCAACGGTGTCCCCTAGACAATATAAAGTATTTGAATTTGAAAAAAAAAAGATTAAGATTCGGGCTTAGGCCAAGCATTTTGTCTATTAGATAGTCCTCGATAAGTGCTGGCAAGGGTAACTTTGAAACTACGTCGTCTAGGTACTTCATAATATTCTCATAAATAAATTGAGACGCTACAGTTAAGATATTAATTTCCTTGAAAAGTTGTGTTATGCCCGGTTCCTATATTGAAGAAACGAATCGTTTCTCTTACGGGCAGTAGCGTTATGACATTTTCTACACACTAAAATGTGTCAAATTTTAACGAGACGTTACAACTCTACCAATGCACACTGGTTCCTCCCATATGTCAAAAATCAAAAAAATACCAATCAGGAATCATTAAATTAGTAATTATTTGTACATCTACTAAGTCCGAACTACACAAAAGTATAAATTAGATGCCATTTTCTAATTATCTTCATTCTGTTATCGACCGCGAAAGTGCAACTATTGATTGTCCGCAACATCGTTATCAGTTACGACCGTAATTACCACTTGTTGTTTTTCAAATATTCTGCATAATTAGTGATTTGTGTGATCTTTTGCCGCAATGGATATTGAAACCGAAGGTATGTATGATCATTAACCGTTTTTATTTATTTTTAAATATTTGTTTTTATGGTAATCATTTAACTGCTACGGCAGCTCGGCAGAGAGATATTATGTTGGTAAAGAAAAGATGCTTATTTTGAATACCTATTGAGTTTTAGTACATTGGTCCGTCGAAGTCCGTCATAATTCTACCTTTAAAGGTTAGATAAAAGAGTATTTTAAAAGATTTCATGCACAGTAAATCCCACTTTTCCCCCTTTTTTTTGAAATTGAGGTACTACGCCAACGCATTTTATTCGTAGCATTATATTTATTTATATTTATTTATTTTAGTACATTATATTTATTTCATAAAAAAAATGTTTTTACTACTTTTTCGAATTACGAGAGTTAAACTAGAATTATAAGATTTTTTATACACCATTTTAGTTTTAGTTCAGTTATAATTCTTATGTATTAAGTAAATAATGTGTTATTTTAAAAATAAATGTGTTTTACATTAAATTAAACCGTTTTACTCATAAATCTATCCAATACTCTGCGTTTAGTATTTTTGTCGCACCTTAGTATGGGCGAGGAAACATAGTGCAATGGTTTTGGATATAGGAACGCACCATTAGCGAGTCACGGGAATTTAAGTTGTAAATAGAACGAATGGCTCTTTTTTGTAACACAAATATAGTTTGTACCTACGTCAGCTGCTTTACCCCAAACCAGAATACCGTACGACGAAATATTTGTTTTTTTATTTTATTTAGGATGTAATATTTGTTTGTAAACTTATTTTTATTATGTGCAGCTTTTAATTTTTTTATTGAGAAACTAACTGTCATATACAACATTATTGCTTAAGAAATTTGATATTTTACATTAGACCTACAGTTTCCTTAATTAATATTTGAAATGCTAAATTCAACATACGAGATAATTTTAATATGGACATGAGCACAAACAAAACAAGATTTTCTGAAAATTCAACTTTATAAATATACGTTAAGCTGTTCTTGAGATTGCGCAATAAATAATAGTAGATTGTATAACTAGGGTCAAAAATAAGCCATAGTACCCCGAGATGGTTATTTTCCCGAGCAAAGCGAGGGAAAATTGTGCGAGGGGTACCTAATATGGCTTTTAGACCCGAGTTATACACTCTACTTTTCACTTCGATTGTGAGAAAATAAAAGAATTATACAAAAGTAAAAAATTAACAATGATTATCCATCAACAATGTATTCCGCGGCAAAATATTGTTTTAATTTGGCGGCGTGTTTTTTTTAAAACTACTTTGACACAGATACAAAATATAGACTAAACGGCGCTGACCGAGTGAGTATTTAGCGCTTTAAAGCGTAGCTCAAACGATTTATGATATTTTAGCAATTGTAAAATAGGTACTATAAAACACCTAATGTTTTGAGAAATGAATTCTGTTACCTGATTGGTCGGTTTTAATATAGCTTTATTATGGTTGGTTGATATCAAATACATTTTTTTTTTAAATATTTGAATTAGTTAACGAGTGTACGTACCAAAAAGAACCTAACGTTCCGACTGACAGTCGATGTGTATTGTGATTGGTGGATTTAATTTGGTGAAGTATTTTGATTGGTCAAATTAAGATGTTTTGTAAATGTAAATCATTCTATTTTCAATTTCATATTTTCCCTAGTGAAAATATATACATTATATTTTCCCTCGGTTGTACATGTATCACTTGAGTCTCGCTTGATAAGTCTAATTTGACAAACTTTTTGAGCATGAGAAGTGAAAATAAATAAATATCAGGGGACAATGTCACACCAATTGACCTAGTCCCAAACTAAGCTCTAGGCTTGTACTATGGGTACTAGACAACGATATAAATACTTATACAGGGTTATTGGTAAGTCGACCTATTCCCGTTAGGAGGTGATAGGGGTGACTATTTGCGATAATTTTGACCCTCATATGCATTATGCAAAAGTGAACCATTTTTGAGTTATCGCGTTTTTTAGTTTTTTTTAAAGTCAGAAATTCAACTTGAAAAATTTATTACAAAAAAGTATCAATTTAAATCTTTTTTTTTTCTGATTTATAAATACTATTAAACACTGGTTATTTCTCAATATTAAAACAATAATTATCGGTCCAAATTTTAAAAAGCGAGACGGAAAACGAAAATTTTTCAATATTTTTTTGCGATCGCTTTCCACTAAAATGCCTTAAAAACAAAAAAAACGTTATGAAACTTGGCTTGCAGATTATTTTAAAAACTTAACTGTTTTCTTAGCTCTTCAAAAATAAATGCATAACAACTAGGAACTTATTTTAAAAAAAAACTGAAAAAAAATCATTACAAAGGAAGCGGGCGGAAATTCGTCTTCGAACTAAACTAGTCAGAAATGAAACTTCAAAAATTAAAATAAAAAAAATACCAAATTTAGTGGAAAGCGATCGCAAAAAAATTATTAAAAAAATTTCGTTTTCCGTCTCGCTTTTTTAAATTTGGACCAATAATTATTGTTTTAATATTGAGAAATAACCAGTGTTTAATAATATTTATAAATCAGAAAAAAAAATAAGATTTAAATTGATACTTTTTTTGTAATAAATTATTCAAGTTGAATTACTGACTAATTTAAAAAAAACTAAAAAACGCGATAACTCAAAAATGGTTCACTTTTGCATAATGCATATGAGGGTCAAAATTATCGCAAATAGTCACCCCTATCACCTCCTAACGGGAATAGGTCGACTTACCAATAACCCTGTATAGATAAATATATACTTATATTCATAGAAAACATCCATGACTCAGAAACAAATATTCGCACTCATCACACAAATATCCGCCCTTACCGGGATTTGAATCCAGGACCGCTAGCTTCGTAGGCAGGGTCACTACCAACTAGGCCAGCGCGTCGTCATCAATATCGGGAGAATAAGGTTACGATTATCCGTTCGATCACTTCTAATGACTCAAACAATGGTTAGATGACCCGCCTCTAGAACAGAGCCTCTAGTGTATTTTTACATACACAAAAACGTTTCGATCGCGTTTGCGTTTCTCGTATAAATAACATGGTCACTTACGCGATCGAGACGGTTTGCCGCGGGAACAGCAACTTACACTCGAGGCACTGAACACAAACGACAGTTAACCGACATCCGCTTCGTAATTCAGCACCTCCGTTAACATAAAGAACCCTGGCACAATGCCCAGCTCGGGCAGCAGGCCATTTATGTTTTCGTCGAATCTATCGCTCGGCACAACATACCTTTCCGAAAAATAAAGTATGGCATATAATATTTATCCTAATTCAGTTAAAAATAAAAGGCACAACTTTTAGAACAATCATGAACTTTTAATTTAAAACAAGGTCTGTTACATGTAGGTGGGGTGGTGCGCAACTCTAACCTAACCTATCCTATACTTCATTTAATTTAGAATGAGAAACCACAACAACATTATATTGCGGCTCGTGAACTGTAATCTCTTTACAATTTGTACTAGAGTAACATTTGACGACACGCAAATAAAGTGACATTAAAACAATTTTATTTTGCGGCTCCCAGACTATTGTACAGTCAGCGTCAAAAGTAACTGGTCACTTCAAGCTACTTTTGTACTTTATCGCATTAACACATTAGACAATCTTGTTTGACATTGTATATGTGACGGTAAAGCGACAAGGTATTTAAGTGATCAGTTTCTTTTGACGCTGACTGTACTGTACTATTTGCTAGGTAATAAATAGTTGACCAAACGCAATATAATGTTATTGTGGTTTATCATCCTAAAATAAATGAACTATAGCAACTTGTTTCTTTTATTGTCAAGGTTCTAACCTAACCTAATCTTGAATTTGTAAAGTATGGGACCAATTAGTATGCAAAGTATAATGATTTCAGTTTTTTTTTTTGCCAATAGATACGTAATTAGCTATAGTAAAATGATTGCTAAACAACGTCACCGGTAGGTACCCACCGAGATAAAAAAACTGCGTTAGTTTGGAAATGATATGAGGCGAATATGTATCGGGGAAACGGCAGCAGTGCACCGAATCTGCCTTTCTGGCTATAATTTAAAAAATAAAATAGTTTTGAAATGTGTAGATTCAGCCGTTTCATATGACATTTTTGTACTCCTCATTGTATATCCCTTTTAAAAACAAATGCGGACAAGCAAGTTCTATAAGTACAACTGCCCAAAATTTCAAGCTGATAGCTTCGATAATGTCAGAAACAAACCGCCATAAGGGTTCCTGTTTAGGGTTTCGTACGTTTGCACAAATGTTGGATCACACCTGTGTAGAACTCGGCCCCACCGCCGCCTCACTACTAGTAAGTAAAAATAAAACTATGGAAGTCACGCGGTGATCTCGTCTCGAGAGGGTGGAGGCCGAGCGGTTCATTATATCCGTATAGTAACATACGTGCCGGCGGGAATTAAATGCACAAACATTACGAGTAGGTAGTACTAATGTTGAATGGAATGCAACTAATTACTGTAACACAATATCAGTTTTTCTTTTACCTTCAGGAGTGCGGGTGGAGGAGATGCCGTATGTTCCCTCGTCCCAGGCGCTCCGCGGGCGCCGCGCCGTCTCCCATCCCGGGCAGGGCTCAAGCCCCGTCCATCAGAACTAGACGACCGTGTTCCTCCTCCAAACGATCCGCAAAGTGGTGGCAGAGACGGCGCCAGCGCTTGACTAGGCTCAGAGTGGTCACAATTAAAATGAACAACACACAACTTGTAAGGAAGTTTTTTTTTTTTTTTCCCGCACAAATTATTTCTATTTTTAGGAACGGACGGCCGCTCGCGGCCACCGTAGTCAAGACCCCGCATGCGCAGGCGCGGACCGACGCGACGCCCGCCGACGACTCTCTCCCGCGCACTCGCGCCGGCGGCGCGCTTCTCGTAGTCAACTTACTTGAGAGGCAACGAAACAGCTCAAACGCCGTGGCTGCCTCCGGCTAAACTGTATAACGTCGTTTCTTATGAATCATTCGTAACGTATGCAATCTTAATGGTATCCCGGCTTTTGACCAATCATCATTTGACAAACTATATAGTTTTACAAACTTTTATTTCGCAAAAATGTATTTGTGCTTAAACCGTTACATATTACATTAGTTGCATAGGCTTATTGCCGTGTTGGTGCCGGCCGAGAGTAGCACCACCCCTTCTCTTCCCGTGGGTGTCGTAAAAGGCGACAAAGCGATAAACCGGAGGATGGGCAGCAGCGTCCTCCGCGGACTACATGGTATAACTGCGGTCGCCAACCCGCCTGCCAAGCGTGGCGACTACGGCATTTTTCCCCCCAACTTGAGGGAGGCCGATGTCCAGCAGTGGACGTCTTTTGGCTGACATGATAGGCTTATTAAATAATAATAATATAATAAGACAATGACCCTCAGATCTCTCTCCGAAGTTGAAACCAACAAATATCTTGGTATGTCACAGTCTTTGGGTATTATGGACGGCGATGTCAAGCAGTAAGTGAAGGAGCGCTTCTTTTGCCGCTTGACAAAAGCTCTTAACAGTCTTTTGTCGGGTGGCAACGTAGACTTTTTAGTGTCCTGAATAAAATACTTTAATTCCGTACCGAAAGTGCGTACAGCTGGTGCCATCTGTCGTCAAGTAGCTAATTACGTTCGCAAACATAATATACAGGGTGTATTGCAAGTCGTGTGCCAAATGAATAGGGTGGGTAGCTAAGGTCACTTGCAACACGTTTTGGGCCAATTAACACTTATCCTACCCACGGTGTTTCTTTAAAAAAAAAAATTGAAAAAATCTCGGAATCTTCCAAATGTTAACCATTTTGTTCACCTATCTTTTTTTTTAAATGTGACAGCACAAAAGTATTTGTAGGTTTTTTATCTTTAATGTTTGCGCATTCTAATGAAATGTAATTTTTATTCATATAGTAAACAAATAAAAAAATATTAGCCAACAAAGTGTGAAGGACAGAAAAATAAAATCTTCACGGTCAACTTTACGGCACAATTAAAAAAAAAGTAGAAGCTCCTCAGATCTTCCAACATCATAAAAACTTCTCCAGTTCCTGACAATTCTTACGGTATACCACATGTCTAGAATCACGTTCAGTTTTTCGTCAAAATATGGTTTCAATCTAAAATGGTGGTTTTATTCGGTCAGTAGATCCAGCCAGTTAAATGGGCTAAATGCACAATACAAAACGCAATATAGTTAAAAATAATCTTTATTTTAATAATTACTTCAAATTTTGTTCAAATTGTCTTCCTCCACAATTGATACATTCACGACACCTTTTTCGTATTTCTACAGTTATTGTACGAAGTGTCTTTGACTTTTACGTCTGGGGAAGGGCCAAAGAGCTAGTGTACGCAACACAGGTAGAGAGCAGAGAGCATCTGATCGCAAAAATTAATGACGCGTTCGCAATAATGCGGCAAGAAATGACACTTCGTCCAACAACTACTGTAGAAATACGAAAAAGGTGTCGCGAATGTATCAATTGTGGAGGAAGACAATTTGAACAACAATTACAATAACCCTGTAAATGTGCAGTGGTATCTGTCTAAATGACGTTTCATAAATCTTAACTGACAAGAGGTTAGTTTGTATAACTTTTACATTTACTCTCGGTGTAATGTACATTTTTGACGTACCGTAAAGTGGTATGATTTTAATAACCCTGTAAATGTGCAGTGGTATCTGTCTAAATGACGTTTCATAAATCTTAACTGATAAGAGGTACTGTACTTTTATTATAGTAACGGAAAATAAACTGTTGACAAGGTTTCTTTGTTTACTTTACATTCTTCTCTACTGAAATACAATTTAAAGAATGTACATTTGGCACACTATCTCCATCTTTCTGTTGGTCTAGATTAAAACAGATGGCGCCCTTTTCTTTCTTAACTCTTTAAATTACTGCACCAAATTTTGTGTGCATTAATACTGTTGTAAGTTGTTTTCATCTTGAACTAGCTCAAGAATCCACGACCCTCAATAAGTCAATCAGCCACGGCCCAACACCAAGTGTGGACAGAACTTCTGTCAAGTTACATACACACATCTGTAATCACGAAATAGACTTAAAGGTGTAACAACACGAGTTATTATTCTAAAACTTTGTTTAAAGATCACTGATTACAGTGATAATACTATAATTTATTTAAAAGTTGATGTATGTTTATGCTGTGATTTATCTTGCAATCTGTGATTGTGATTTACTTTATCCAGGTATTATATTAATTAGGTAACTTTGTTTAAAACTTTAAAAAATTGATTTTATTTGGTTTAAAATTTCATAGTTTACCTCTAATTATATCTATTTTCATTAAAAATAAACGTTTTTTATTTTGTTTAACTAAAACAGTAGCTGTTCTCATATAAGAAATCCTTGCAATAACCTTTTCCTTACGATTTGTACAGTAATTTTGAATAATTTCATGTCTTCAAAAATTTCGGTTTCGGTTTCGGCCGAAATCAGAAAAAAAAACCGAATATTCGGTTTCGGTTTCGGCTAAAAATCGTGTTTCGGTCGGACACTACTTGCAATACACCCTGTTTTTTTTTTTTTTTTTTTTTTTTTTTTACCTTTACATCGCACCAGTATTAAGTTTTGATGTCATTTGTATCGCTTCTGGTACCTAGCCGCCATTCCTGTATAAAATACTTTAATTCCGTATCGAAAGTGAGTACAGCTGGCGCCATCTGTCGCCAAGTAGCTAAATTCCATTCGTTAACAATCATATTGATATTGTTTCAATGTTTTGCCATTGTATCGCACCAGTATTAAGTTTTGCTTTCATTTGTATCGCTACTTGTCCTAGCCGCACCCAATCCTGTATAAAATACTTTAATTCCGTACCGAAAGTGAGTACAGCGGGCGCCATCTGTCGCCAAGTAGCTAAATTCCATTCGTATTACTTTAATTCCGTACCGAAAGTGAGTACAGCTGGCGCCATCTGTCGTCAAGTAGCTAAATTCCATTCGTTAACAATCATAATTGATATTGTTTCAATGTTTTGCCATTGTATCGCACTAGAATTAAGTTTTGCTTTTATTTGTATCGCTACTGGTCCTAGCCGCACCCATTCCTGTATAAAATACTTTAATTCCGTACCGAAAGTGAGTACAGCTGGCGCCATCTGTCGCCAAGTAGCTAAATTCCATTCGTTAACAATCATATTGATAATGTTTCAATGTTTTGCCATTGTATCGCACCAGTATTAAGTTTTGCTTTCATTTGTATCGCTACTGGTCCTAGCCGCACCCATTCCTGTATAAAATACTTTAATTCCGTACCGAAAGTGAGTACAGCTGGCGCCATCTGCCGTCAAGTAGCTAAATTCCATTCGTTAACAATCATAATTGATATTGTTTCAATGTTTTGCCATTATATCGCAATAGAATTAAGTTTTGCTTTCATTTGTATCGCTACTGGTCCTAGCCGCACCCATTCCTGTATAAAATACTTTAATTCCGTACCGAAAGTGAGTACAGCTGGCGCCATCTATCGTCAAGTTGCTAAATTACATTCGTATTACTTTAATTCCGTACCGAAAGTGAGTACAGCTGGCGCCATCTGTCGTCAAGTAGCTAATTTCCATTCGTATTACTTTAATTCCGTACCGAAAGTGAGTACAGCTGGCGCCATCTGTCGTCAAGTAGCTAAATTCCATTCGTTAAATTTCTAAGCAAATATAAGATTTAACTGGCTTAACAGTTTGAGTCATCGATGAGTATCGTACTGTCAAATCATACATTTGTCTCTTTCACCTTAAGAACGACATCATAGAAGAATCCTTATTGTCATTAGTATTTGCTTGCGGCTTCTTACCTATTTTTGCTGTTTTCGATTTATAATGATAAGCTGTTATTGAAGTCAATCTTCAATTGTCGATTGTGATTCCTGTGCGTTGCATTGAATATTAAAATTGCGGATGTATTTATACAATGCCGAAAAGACTGACAATAAAACGTTAAATCTATCACCTTCTAACCAGTCAGCAGCCTCTGTACAGCCATTAACAGATTTAGACCTCCTTTCCCATTTAGTTACATTATAATTGAATTATTAATTATTAATTATTAATTACATTTTCATTTAAATTTCCATTATAAGACAAAAGCTAAACACAAGAGAACTTATGTGTAAAATTCGTCATCAATCGAAAAAGAACCGATAGATGGCGCTGTCTGTCGATTAGATCGCGCAATCGTTTGGTTCCTCAAAACAACTATAGCAGTTGTGACAAAGAATTATAACCTCCGGTTAGGTTTTTTTTTTTTTTTTTTTTTTTTTTTTTTTTTTTTTTTTTTTTTTTTTTTTTTTTTTTTTTTTTTTTTTTTTGTTAAACTTCTACCTCCAACATTATCGGAGTCTATGCTTGTTCTATTATCATGTTTTATACCATTTCTCGCAGTTTTGTTTGTCATACTTTTGTTCTTCTCTCTTCATCTCGTTTACTTTCTGGGTGTTTTCCAGGCTAATCTCAAGTAAATAACTAAGTAAATAACTTTACAATTTTGTTCTTATACTTCTATGTACTACGATGTATTTTTATTTCTAATGTGTACTAATCATGTTTTATTTCTATTTATTACTTTTTTAACTATGGAGGTGCAATATTCAAGGAAGGTTTTTAGGTGTGTACTATTCATTATTATTTGTATATTTTCTAGTGTGATTTCTGAGTCAATTTTCTGCTTTAAGTTGTACCTATCTTGATCATGGACCGGGCATTCGAACAATACGTGTGGCACCGTCTCCAGAGCTTCGGGATCACAGATGCACGATGGGCTCTCCTTGCACTTGAAGCGATTCAAGTACTCCGAGAACCCGCCGTGCCCCGTCATTAATTGCGTTCTGAGGTTTGTTGGTTCAAACTTTCTTAGAATACTATACGCCGCCACAACGTCCGGGAAGAATAGTTTGGTGATCGAAGCCGTTTCGCTACTCTTGTATCTCCGATTCCACTCGTCAAGCGTCTCCACACGGATGTTTCGCTTGACGTATGAAATCGGGCACCTATCGTAGTCCGGCGAGCGTTTGGAGCCCGTGGCGGCTGCCTTAGCCAGCTCATCTGCACGCTCGTTGCCTTCCAACCCTGCATGTGCTTTGAACCAGTGCAAATTTATTATTTTGCCTTGGAGAGACGCGGTCTTAATATTTTGTCTGGTTTCAACTGCTAAGGTGTGGAGGCAACTGCTGTTCTGGATAGTTTGGAGGGCCGCCATTGAGTCACTATAGATCCCAAACGTTTTGGCAGGATGATTCTTTGCTTCCCTGGTTGCTTTACATAAAGCCAGGAGTTCCGCCTGATAAACCGTGCAGAATTTAGGGAGAGCCAGTTTGTGAGCTTTGGTCTCGGCATCATTTTTCCATACAGAAAGTGATGCTCCGACTTTGCCCCCAATCTTGCTTCCGTCTGTAAACATTTGGACCTCATAGTCGCTATGAGCGTTTACATCCTCACGGTTTACCAGGCGTACCACCTTAGGTTAGGTTAGGTTAGGTTAGGTTAGGTTAGGTTAGGTTAGGTTAGGTTAGGTTAGGTTAGGTTAGGTTAGGTTAGGTTAGGTTAGGTTAGGTTAGGTTGGAGGTAGCGGCCGAGCTTGCGATATCCCGCATTGAACAACTCGGCCTGAAGGTGGCCCTCCCGAAGACCGAAGCTATAGTCTTCGGAGGGCGGGGATGGCGGCTGCCGGCAAATGCGGCGCTCACCCTTGGGGGGGAAGCGGTCCAGATAAGGCCCCACATAAAGTACCTGGGGCTTGTGCTGGATCGCAAGTGGGACTTTGGGGAGCATTTCACCAGACTTGCTCCCCGAATCGTGGGCGCCGCTTCAGCGCTGAGCAGGCTTTTGCCCAACGTCGGAGGGCCGGGCTCCTCGTGCAGGCGGCTGTACGCTGGCGTCGTACGAAGTATGGCCCTCTATGGAGCCCCAATCTGGGCGGATAAGCTGTCCGCCCGGAACAGGGCCCTGCTGCGGAGGCCCCAGAGGGTCGTGGCCCTCCGGATGGTGAGGGCCTATATTACTGTGGCCCACGCGGCGGCCTGCCTCCTCGCCTGCACCCCGCCCTGGGAACTGGACGCAGAGGTGCAGGCGGAGACCTATAGGGTTAGGTCTAGGGCCCGGGCAAGGGGGCAACGCCCGGACCCTGAGGAGGTAGAGGAGACGCGCCGAATGACGGAGCGTCGACTGCGGGACCGCTGGAAAACCGACCTGGAGGACTCCCCTTATGGTGTTTATACCATAGGGGCGATCCTCCCGTCAGTGGACCTTTGGCTGGAGAGGGCAGTCGGCGCTACGTCGTTCCGGCTTGTGCAGGTGATGACCGGACATGGGTGTTTCGGTCATTACCTGCACAAAATTGGGAGGGAGCCTACCCCGCAGTGCCATGAGTGCGGGGATCCCGACGACACGGCTCAGCACACCCTTGCGGTGTGCAGTCGTTGGAGTTCGGAGCGAGACACCATGGTACTCGCCATACAGCGGGAGGACCTCTCGCTCCACAGCATTATTTCAGCAATGCTCTGCAGCGAGAGGTATTGGGAGGCTGTGGCTTCCTTCTGCGAGACAGTCATGTCGCAGAAGGAGGCCTCGGAGCGGGAGCGCGAGGAGTCTCCTCTCGCGCATCCGCTCCGGCGAAGACGGCAGGGGTTGAGGCGGCGGCAATTTGCTGCGCGCCTTAACACTTAGTGGCTGCGGGTGGGGGATGGGAGTGCCCCACCCGCCGTAGACCAGTCACTGGGCGGTCTGGGAGGGGGGCCACGCGTGCTCGGTCCTCCTCCCCTTTAGCGCGGAAAGCCCCGGTTATAGTCGGGGCAGCCGGTAGACGACGTGGAGAATGCTACAGCGGGGTCCACGGCGTCTTGCCAAGTCGGCATGAGGGTGGCACGCCAAGGTGTTTTTAGTGGGTAACGCTCCCCTACTCCTTCTCACTCAGAGAAGGGGAGGGGATGTGAGTCCCACATACCCTCCCGTCACTCCCATGGCGGGAGGGATGCGTAACGCATTTTCACCTTGGGAAAAAAAAAAAAAAAACAAAAAAAAAAAAAAAAGGTTAGGTTAGGTTAGGTTAGGTTAGGTTAGGTTAGGTTAGGTTAGGTTAGGTTAGGTTCCCCCCCGACTGTGCTGCCACCTTGCCGTGGTGGGGGGGCTTGCGTGTCTCAATGATCCACGAGGCTATACCGGACAGGGCTACCCATACCGGAAAGGCTCGTGGTGAGGGGCCAGACTAAGAGCGGCCATGGGGAGGTGACAGGGTTTCTGGAAGGGTTGCGGTCGCGTGCCTGCCGGAAACAGGCCGCTTCTGCCCCGGAAGGATTCCCTTGTCACCTGGGGGGGTTTGGTGACGAGAGGCTTTTCCTCGGAAAAGTCTTCTCGTCACCCTTGGTGGGTGGTGGCAGAGGTCGTTAGATGGGGTGGTTGCGAGTGCACTTGGTGCTTGCCGCTTCCACCCCGGACAGCGTCCTACTGTCGCCATTTTTGACGGTTGGTGGCTGGGGTAGCTTGAAGGGTCAGTTGCGAGTGCACTTGGTGCTTGCCGCTTCTGGTCCGGAAAGCTTAACCAGTCGCCTGGAGGGGGCTTTGGCGGGGGTGGTTGAAAAGGGTGGTTTCCATCCTGGACAGCTGCCTCTGTCAGTTGGTGGTTGGTGACTGGGTTTATGGGCAGGGACGGCATCGCAGAAATGCGTTGCGCGTTCCCTTGCGTCGTACTCCCATGTCACCCGCGGGTCCCTCTACGTGTCTTTCGGAATCCCGGGGGGCACTGTAGTTATTGAGGGGACAGCTGCGGTGGGGCGTGTTTGAAGGATACTTGGTATCCGGAAAGCACCATCCACCGCAGGCAGATCGTTGGAGGGAAGGCGAACTCAGTGGACTTCGGTTCGCTGCTCGCCCGAACTCCTTGTAGAGCCAGTGGGTTGGGGACCCACCTTGCACGGCTCTACCGGTCTGGGGTGTTGATCGTGGGCTGTTCACAGTCGGCACCTCCTTTGGCGAGGATTGGGGGGGCCCTTTTTGGGCAAGCCGGGAGGCGCGTCAGTGGCCAAAGCTTAGGCATGTACCGCGGCGCCTCACCACCGGCCAGGGTTTAAACGCCGGAGTGGTTTTAAACGGTAGTTCGTTCGCACGAGAGTCCGTTATACTTCCCATTGCACCGCCTACCCCAGGCAGGGAAGATGCGTAAATGCATTTCCACTCCGTCAAAAAAAAAAAAAAAAAAAAAAAAAAAAAAAAAAAAAAAAAAAAAAAAAAAAAAAAAAAAAAAAAAGGTTAGGTTAGGTTAGGTTAGGTTAGGTTAGGTTAGGTTAGGTTAGGTTAGGTTAGGTTAGGTTGGGGTGCAGGCCGGATTCCTCCACGTTGGCCTGGGTGTTGCAGTCTCTCTTGATCTCGATCCGGAGAGAACGCAGCATCTGGGCTGGTGCACCCTGGGCATTGGCTGAGACTTTCTTCCTTTTGGGAGATTCTTTCAGCCCATGGCTAATATCCGGCAAGGGGGGGGGGGGGTTACCGAACCAGTGGCGGTATATCCACTTTTTGGGCCAGCGCGGGCCCGGGGAACTAAATACTCCCCAAAAGTGCGCACAGGTGGTGGAAGTTGCTCCCGGGTACTCTCCTCGGAGAGTACCTAGTGGAGTGCAACTGCGTCCTCTGTTTTCAGAGCGCTTTGGAGGTGGATGGACCGTGGAGGTCGTTGAGCGGCGGTTTGCTTAGGCTTCCGTCGGTCACATCGTAATCTGGACCCGTAGGCGTCCAGGGCGATGGCCGCTTCGTGGGGCCGCGAGGAGACAACCTCTATAAAAAATCCACACAAGGCCTTTGGTGCAGGGCCTTAAACGCACGCAATGACGATGATGAGTTGTGGACTTCAAAAAGAATTACCCCAGGAGGGTACCCGAAAGGGAGAATCCCTCCCCGTGTCTGCGGACACGGGCTGCCCCTTGTATTCTGGGGGGGGCAAAAGCCACGTCGTAGGTCAGCGCAATGCTGACCTTCGTGAACACGACCAACGCAAGCAACAGGACACCGATTTAGTTAAAGACGATTTGATGGAGATGGCGAGGCTGAAGGAGGCGGAACTGGTGGAGGAGATGATTATGGAGGCTGACTATGCCACCGACTCATCTCTCCCGTCAGTTCATATCCGGTCAGCGAAAAGGCCTCATGAGGGGGAGGATGAAGTGTTGACTGGGCCGGCTATTAAGCCGAAAGTCAACACTGCCAGGAGGGGTAAGATCCCCGCAACCAAGGGAGGATATCCTGGCGTCAGTACAGCTACCGTACTGAGGTTCCCCGAGACTGGGGAGTTCCGGAGGAAATTAAATAAAAAAAAAGGAGGGCGGAGCTCGTCGGTCCCGCGGGACCGCAGCCCCCTAAGCGAGGACGAATGTGACGGCGAGGCATACGTCTCTATAGTCCGGAATGCCGCACGGCAGGTGATGGCGGAAGCCAAAAAGTGCGGCAATCTGAAGGGGGATGTCTGGAGCCGCATGAATATTGCTTGCAACGATATTTTTGCGGCTGCAGACATCCTTGACGGAAGGGAGGGAGGCGAGAGCGAGGAGATCAGGGCTTTGCGAGCTGACAACAAACGCATGAGGGAGGAGGTCGCCCTCATGCGGAAGGAGCTCAAAGCCCTGAGGACTGCCTTTAGCGAGCGCAAAAGGCAGCCCTCGCAGGGCCCTGCCACCGAGGATGGCCTGCCACACGCTCTGGGGCAGGCCATGCTGGAGCTCCGAGAGGACCTCAAGAGGGACCTCTTTTTGTCCATCGGGGAGATGGTGAATGTCCGGATAGGGGAAGTCCGGGCCCTTCTCCCCGCTGGTCCAATAGTCCGCCCCCCACTGGCAGCGGACCGGAGGAAGACGGATCAGCAGGTTTCTACCAGGCTAACTCCCCCCGCGAAGTCAGCTCTTCCTGCGAGGTCGGCTCAGCCCCCTAAGTCGGTTCATCCGGCAAAGGTGGCTCCACCAGCCAAAGCGGATCCTTCCGCTAAGCCGGCCCGTCCTGCTCGCCTGGCCAAGGCGAGAAGGCCACACGTCGCCCCCCGTCCCCCTCCAATCCGCGAGTTTGCCCCGGCGGTACCAGCGATGCAGGAGGCACTGCCTCCTACGCAGATGTCCTGGTCGAGCGCGGTGAAGAGGGGGAAGAGGAAACGGAAGGTTGCCCCTCAACCAAAAGCGGCTAAGGGCAAAAAGCCCGCCCCGGGCCCTAGGAGACTGCCCGCCCCCTCGACAGCTGCCATAGTGGTCGCCGTGAAGGAGGGCAGCGAGGCCACCTACGCCAGCGTCATGGCCAAGGCCATGAAGTCTTTCTCACTGGCGGAGGTTGGCCTCGAGCATGTGCGGGTCCGCAAAACGCAGACCGGGGCCCGCCTCATAGAGGTCCCGGGCGGGAGCGGTGCAGCGGCGGCGGACGCGCTCTGCGCGAAACTTGACGGGTTGGTTGGCGACGTGGCCAACGTTTACCGACCCGTCAAGATGGCGGAAGTCCGGGTAGGTGGTCTGGACGAGACCATCTCCCCGGAAGACATTGTAGAGGCCGTGGCGGCGAAGACTGGGTGCTCCTCCACCCAGATCAAGGTAGGAGCCATCCGGGTCCACTATGACGGATCCGGATCAGTCATCGCCCGGTGCCCGGTAACCGCGGCGAACACGCTGGCGGCTGCAGGACGACTACTGGTGGGGTGGTCGTCCGCCAGCGTTGTGGCACTGGGGCGGAGAGCCATGCGGTGTTTTAGATGCCAAGGCATCGGACACAGCGGGGCCCTCTGCCCGTCAACGGTGGATCGCTCCGCGCTGTGCCACCGATGCAGTGGGCAGGGCCACAGGAGGGCCGCCTGCCAGGCCGCACCACACTGCGCCGTGTGCCACAGTGCGAAGCTTCCGGTGGGCCACGTGATGGGGGGATGGCGGTGTGCCCCGCCACACACGAGGGGCAAGGTTGACAAGCCGAAGCCTCCCCCCGCCAGGCAAGCCACCAAAGAGGCGGCTAGGCAGGAGGGTAGCCAGATGGACCACTAAATGCCAGCACACCGGCATTTAGAGGTCCTTCAGGCGAACGCCAACCACTCCGCCCGCGCACAAGATCTGCTCATGCAGGTCATGGCGGAGTGGGGCATTGGCGTTTTGGTGGTGGCCGAGCCGTACTTCGTCCCCCCCCAGCCCAACTGGGTCGGGGCGACGGATGGCTCGGTTGCCATCGTGGTGCCGGCGATGGGTGACCTCCCCCCCCTATCGGGAATGGCCAGGGGTTCGGGCTTCGCAGTGGCCAAGTGGGGAGATGCTGTCCTGGTGGCAGTATACTTCTCCCCGAATAGGCCGCTGCGAGAATTCGAAGACTTCCTGGTGGGGCTGGGGAGAGTCGTCGGAGGTGCGGCGCCGGCGCCAGTGGTGGTGATGGGGGACCTCAATGCGAAGAGCGCGGCATGGGGTTCCCCCATCACGGACCCGAGAGGGGTGGCCCTCGAGGACTGGGTGGCGGCAGTGGGGCTAGAGGTGCTCAACCGGGGCGACGCCTACACGTGTGTGCGGCGAAATGGGGGGTCGATCGTGGACGTTTCGTTCGCGACCCCCGCTATCGCCGCACGAATCGCGGACTGGCACGTCCTGGAGGAGGTGGAGACCCTCTCCGATCACTGCTTTATCCGGATGAGGGTCAGCACCTTGCCGAGGGCACCGCCACCCAGCCCAAGAGGGCGGAGTGGGGGAGGACGAGGACGTGGAGGGGCTTTCCCAAGGTGGACCCTGGCCCGCCTCGACCGGGGAATGGCGGAGGAGGCGGCCATGGTGGAGGCGTGGTGTGCGCCTCCACCGGTCACCTTGGGAGTGGAGGAGCGGGCAGCCAGATTCCGCGTCGCACTCACGTCGGTGTGCGACGCGGCCATGCCCCGGGCCCGTAGGCTGCCCGCTAAGAGGCAGGTGTACTGGTGGTCGCAGGAGATTGCGGCCCTGCGAACCACCAGTGACGCCACCCGCCGTGCCTACACCCACTGCAGGCGGAGGCGACACCTGCGGGAGGAGGAAGAGCATCTCCACAGAGAGCTGACGTCAGCGAAGGATGCGCTCTCTGTGGAGATAGCTCGCAGGAAGGACGAGGCGCGTGAGGAGTTTATGGCCACGTTGGATATCCAACCATGGTGGCCGCGCGCGGGACCGAGCTGAGAGAGGTGCTGTGCCGGGCGGAAGCGGCGGCCGAGCTGGCGATTCACCGGATCGGTCGGCTCGGCCTGAGGGTGGCCCTCCCGAAGACTGAGGCTATAGTCTTCGGGGGGCGGGGGTGGAGGCTGCCGGCGGGCGCGGCGCTCACCCTGGGGGGGGAACCGGTCCAGATCAAGCCCCACATAAAATATTTGGGGCTTGTTCTGGACCGATGGTGGAGTTTCGGGGAGCACTTCAAGAAGTTAGCTCCCCGAGTGGTGGGCGCCGCGTCGGCGATGAGTCGGCTTCTGCCGAACGTGGGTGGACCAGGCTCCTTGTGCCGCCGGCTGTATGCCGGCGTCACGAGGAGCATGGCTCTGTACGGGGCCCCGATCTGGGCGGACAAGCTGTCCGCCCGGAACCGGGCCCTGCTACGGAGGCCACAACGGGTGGTGGCCCTCCGCATAGTGAGGGCCTACATGACGGTGGCCCACGCCGCGGCCTGCCTCCTCGCCTGCACCCCGCCCTGGGAGTTGGACGCAGAGGTGCAGGCGGAGACCTACAAGGTTAGGTCCAGGGCCCGGGCGAGAGGTGATCGCCCGGACCCTGAGGAGGTTGAGGAGACGCGCCGGATGATGGAGCGCCGACTGCGGGACAGGTGGAAAGCGAGCCTGGAGGATTCCCCCTATGGTGTTTATACCATAGGGGCGATCCTCCCGTCGCTGGACACCTGGTTGGGGAGGGCAGTCGGTGCTACATCGTACCGGCTTGTGCAGGTATTGACCGGACACGGATGCTTCGGTCATTACCTGCACAAGATTGGGAGGGAGCCCGGCCCGCAGTGCCATGAGTGCGGCGATCCGGACGACACGGCTCGCCACACCCTCGCGGTGTGCAGCCGTTGGAGTGCGGAGCGCTGCACGATGGCACTGGCCATCGGGCAATGGGACCTCTCCCTGCACAGCGTCGTGTCTGCGATGCTGTGCAGCGCCAGGTCCTGGAGGGCTGTGGCCTCCTTCTGCGAGAGCGTTATCTCGCAGAAGGAGGCCTTGGAGCGGGAGCGCGAGGAGTCTCCTCACGCGCACCCGCTCCGGCGCAGACGGCGGGGGTTTAGGCGGCGGCGTTTTGCCGGCCGCCTCTACCCTTAGTGACTGCGGGTGGGGGATGGGAGTCCCCTGCCCGCCGTAGGCTAGTCACTTGGCGGTCTGGGAGGGGGGCCAGGCGTACTCGGCCCCCCTCTCCTTTGGCGCGGGAAGCCCCGGCAATGGCTGGGGCGTCCGGTGGACACCGTGGGGATGCCTAGCAGGAAACACGGTGTCCATACAAACCGGAGAGGTGGGTACGCCAAGGTGTTTTTTAGTGGGTAACACTCCCCCACTCCTTCTCACTTAGTCAGAAGGGGGGGGGACGTGAGTCCCACATACCCTCCCGCCACTCCCATGGCGGGGGAAATGCGTAACGCATTTTTCACCTTGTCAAAAAAAAAAAAAAAAAAAAAAAAAAAAAAAAAAAAAAAAAAAAAAAAAAAAAAAAAAAAAAAGGTTAGGTTAGGTTAGGTTAGGTTAGGTTAGGTTGGGGTGCAGGCCGGATTCCTCCACGTTGGCCTGGGTGTTGCAGTCTCTCTTGATCTCGATCCGGAGAGAACGCAGCATCTGGGCTGGTGCACCCTGGGCATCGGTTGAAACTTTCTCTCTTTTGGGAGATTCTTTCAGCCCATGGCTAATATCCGGCGGGGAGGGGAAGGGGAAGAGTAGGGGGGGGGGAGTTGCTCCCGGCCACTCACTTCGGAGAGTGCGCTGTGGATGCAACATTGTGGGGGGGGGTTGTTGGTGGGGTTGTCCTCGAAAGAGGTACAACGGGTGCGACGATGTGCCAGGTGCACTCGGCTTTAGCCGACGTCGGACCAACTCGTTTCCCGTCTGGAGTGTCGTGGATCACGTCTCGCGGCTCCGACGGACCGAGGACCTTGCCTTTACTGGCTGGGTCGAGAGGAGAAAACCTCAATAAAAAATCCCTCAATCCCAAGTGGCGCAGCACCGCGATGGGATGCATGGCTGAGAGGTAGTCAGTTCCTAGTGCTTTGCCCCGTCAGAGTACCTGCCGACCCTCTGACGGGTATTTTAGGCTTGTCCAGGTGCAAGGGCACCGCCTGGATCGACCTGTATTACCCTAATACTCGTGGGACCTAAAATGCATTGTTCAAAAACCCAACAAAACGGCTCTTCTCAGGGCCAACCTGGAAACGGCCCTTCTCAGGGCCACAACGAAAACGGCGAGAATGTGGACACCGATCTTAATCTTAATTTTGAGAAAATGGCGAGGGAAAAGGATAGGGAATTGTTTGAAGAGTTCATTGATGAACAGCTAAATGACTCTGGCGCTACTCTCCCTTGTGCCCATTTGACTGAGGAGGCTGTCGAGGTCGAGGGATTTAAAGTCCCAAAGGCCGGTAAAAGACGCCATGGAAATGACGAAGTACTGAACGGCCCGGCTGTCAAGCCAAAAGTAAACACCGCACGACGGGGCAAGAGTACCAGCGCCAAGGGGCGCTATAGTGGCTCGAGGGAGTTTGACAACTTCCAGGCGCAGGCTGACGAAGCTGTGAGACTCCTCTTGCGTGACGATGACGACCCGCCTTGTAACCGGCGCAATAAAAACAAGGAGAAAAGGATAGGTGGTAGCCTCCCAACTTCGAACGGTGGCTCGCGTACCCCAACACCGAGAGAACGCAGCCCTGTCTTCCGAACGGAGGGAGACTATGTCGACCTCGTCCGACAATCAGCGCACGCTATGCTGGACGAGGCAAGGAAGTGTGGCAACCTTAAGGGTGGTGTCTGGAGCAAAATGAACCAGGCGTGCAGGGACATCCTGTCTGCTGCGGACTGCCTTCAGGGCAGGACTGAGGATGAGGAGATGCGAGCTCTCAAAGCCGATAACAGGCGAATGAGAGAGCAGCTCGCGCTTGCCCAAACGGAAGTTAGGGCCTTGCGAACAGCTTACTCCGAACGCAACAAGGATCATCCAACAACTTCCGCTGACTCCCAGCTTCCAGCGGCTTTGGTTGACGCCCTAAACGACCTGCGTGAGGACCTCAAGCGGGACCTCTTTGTCTCCATAGGAGACATGGTTAATGTCCGCCTGGAAGAGGTAAGGAGACTGCTCCCTGCTGAGCCGATTGTTCGTCCTCCGCTAGCGGCGGACCGTAAGACGCAGACAGCTGCCAAACCAAAGCCTGTGGCAGCTCCGAAAAGTAAGCCCGTGGCCAAACCGGCCACTCCTGCGGCCGTTCTGACCCCCCCGACCAAGCAGGCTAAACCTAAGGGGAAGCCCACTCCTGCCACTAAAGGAGGTCAGAATATCGTAGCAGCGACGAAATCGCTTGAACAGAGGCCCACTACGGTGGAAGAGGCAACACCTTCTTCTGCCCAAGTCCCTTGGAACTTGGTGGTTCGGAAAAAGGGGAAGAAGAAAATAAAAAAGCCTTCGCCCCCTCCAGCTCCTCAGGCTAAAAAACCTGCTCGTCAACGCAGGTCGATAAAGTTGACCGCCCCATCCACTGCTGCCGTAGTTGTGGCTTTAAAGCCGGGCGCGGAAGCATCCTATGCCTCCGTCATGACAAAGGCAATAAAATCCGTAAATCTGGCGGACCTCGGCCTTGAATATGTGCGGGTTCGCAAGACCCAGACAGGGGCCCGGATTATCGAGGTCCCGGGTGCAGCGGATACTGGCGGAGCTACTGCAGACGAGCTCCTGAAAAAGATAAATGGGCTGGTTGGTGACGTTGCCAACGTGTACCGGCCCATCAAGATGGTGGACCTCCGGATCTCTGCCTTAGACGAGTCAGTGACCTCGGAGGATGTTAAAGTAGCCATAGCAGGCAAAGCGGGGTGCCCACCAGAACAAGTAAAGGTGGGTGCCATAAGAGTGAATTACGATGGGACCGGAGCGGTCATTGTTAAATGCCCAGTGACGGCAGCCAAAACCATCACGGCTGGGCGCCTGCTAGTGGGCTGGTCGTCAGCCCTGTTGAAGGTACTGGACAAGGGGCCTATGCGCTGTTTCCGGTGCTATGGCGTTGGACACTCCAAAGCGTTCTGCCCATCTGTAGTGGACAGATCAAATTTGTGCCAACGCTGCAGCCGTCCGGACCACAAGAGGGCTGATTGCAGCGCTCCACCCTTCTGTGCAGTGTGCCACCGGGCCAAACGTCCAGCTGGCCACAAAATGGGGGGGGATGCTTGTCACCCTCCCCCTACCAGAGGCAGGATGGCTACCGCCACGAAACCGGTGGCATCCCCCAGCAGTAGTGCGGCTGAGCAACCGGCCCAGGAGCAACAAATGGATCTCTAAATGCCAGCACACCGTCACTTAGAGATCCTGCAGTGCAACGCCAACCATTCCGCCCGCGCCCAAGACTTGCTCATGCAGGTCATGGCGGAGTGGGGCATTGGCGTTTTGGTGGTGGCCGAGCCGTACTTCGTCCCCCCCCAGCCCAACTGGGTCGGGGCGATGGATGGCTCGGTTGCCATTGTGGTGCCGGCGATGGGTGACCTCCCCCCTCTATCGGGAATGGCCAGGGGATCCGGTTTCGCGGTGGCCAAGTGGGGAGATACTGTCATAGTGGCAGTTTACTTCTCCCCGAATAGGCCACTGCGGGAGTTTGAAGCCTTCCTGGTGGAGCTGGGGAGAGTCGTCGGAGGAGCGACGCCGGCGCAATTGGCGGTGATGGGGGACCTCAATGCTAAGAGCGCGGCATGGGGTTCCCCCATCACGGACCCGAGAGGGGTGGCCCTCGAGGACTGGGTGGCGGCAATGGGGCTAGAGGTGCTCAACCGGGGCGACGCCTACACGTGTGTGCGGCGACAGGGGGGGTCGATCGTGGACGTTTCGTTCGCTACCCCTGCCATCGCCGCACGAATCACGGACTGGCGCGTCCTGGAGGAGGTGGAGACCCTCTCCGACCACGCATACATTCGGATGAGGCTCAGCACCTCGCCCGGAGTGATGCCACCCAGCCCGATTGGGCGGAGTGGGAGAGGAGGTGGAAGGGCTTTCCCACGGTGGACCCTGAACCGCCTTGACCAGGGAATGGCGGAAGAGGCGGCCATGGTGGAGGCGTGGTGTGCGCCCCCACCGGTCACCCTGGGAGTCGAGGAACGAGCAGCCCGTTTTCGAGTCGCATTAACGACGGTGTGCGACGCGGCCATGCCAAGGGCCCGAAGGCTGCCCGCTAAGAGGCAGGTATACTGGTGGTCGCAGGAGATTGCGGCTCTGCGAACTGCCAGCGACGCCGCCCGCCGTGCCTACACCCATTGCAGGCGAAGGCGACACCTGCCGGAGGAGGAGGAGCATCTCCACGGAGAGCTGAAGGCAGCGAAGGACGCGCTGTCTGTGGAGATAGTTCGCGGGAAGGACGAGGGACGAGAGGAGTTCCTGGCCACGCTCGACAGGGATCCGTGGGGGCGACCGTACCGCTTGGTGCGAAACAAGCTCAAACACGCTCCCCCTATGGATTCCCTGGAGCCAGAACTTCTCACGAGAATAGTGCAGGGCCTCTTCCCCACGCCTCCAGACGCCTTCCTCCCACCGTGCATGGGGTTACCTCTAAGGGAGGATGGAGACCAAGTCGTCATCCCTCCGGTCACGGATGACGAGATGGAAAGGGTCGTTGACCGCCTCCGGTCCTGCAAAAAAGCGCCAGGGCCGGACGGAGTCCCGGGGAAAGTCCTCTCGTTGGCGGTAAAGCACCTCGGAGACCGCCTAAGGGCCCTCTTTGACGACTGCATAAGAGAGGGGCGGTTTCCGAGGTGCTGGAAGGAGGGCCGATTGGTATTGCTACGCAAGGAGGGAAGGCCACACGACTCCCCTGCTGGTCACCGCCCCATAGTCCTCCTTGATGAGACAGGCAAGATGCTTGAGCGCATCTTGTCTTGTCGTATCATCAAACACCTGGAGGACGTGGGGCCAAACGTCACGGATCAGCAGTTCGGATTCCGAGAGGGACGGTCTACCATCGACGCACTATGGTCCCTCCGGAATTTTTGCGATAGCGCGAAGGAAAACGGGGAGGGAGTGGTGTCAGTGTCCCTAGACATCGCCAACGCATTTGGTACCATCCCCTTCTCGGTGATAAGGGAGGCCCTGCGCCGTCATCGAGTACCGGGGTACTTGCGACGAATTGTGGAGCACTACCTTACCGACAGGGTAGTGCTCTACGAATGCGCGGGTCGGCGGGTCGCCCACAAAATGTCGTGCGGTGTTCCACAAGGGTCTGTGCTTGGACCCTTGTTATGGAACATAGGTTACGATTGGGCGATCCGAGGACAGCAGTTTCCCCGCATTATCACCATTTGTTACGCCGATGACACTATGGTGGCAGTGCGGGGAAGAGAGCTGGATGAGGTGTTGCGGAGAGCCGCAGTAGCAGCTGACCTAGTGGTCAGCCGCATAAGACTCCTCGGATTGAATGTGGCCCTCCCAAAGACGGAAGCCATTATCTTCGGGGGGAGAGGATGGCGTCCGCCCTGCGGCCTGACCATTCCGATCGCGGGAGAGATGGTCCCGGTCAGGCCAAACATCAAATATCTCGGCCTGGTGCTGGACCGCCGCTGGGACTTTGCAGAGCACTTTCGGCAGCTTGCTCCCAGGGTCGTGGCGGCCGCATCGGCCTTGGGCCGCTTACTGCCTAATGTTGGAGGGCCGAGAGCGCCATGCCGGCGCCTCTTTGCTGGCGTCGTACGCAGCATGGCGCTCTACGGGGCGCCAATCTGGGCCGACAAGCTGTCGGCCGCCAATGCAGCCCTCCTTCGGAGACCGCAGAGAGTCATAGTCCTCCGCATTATAAGGGCCTATGTCACTGTCGCGCATGCGGCGGCGTGTGTCCTGGCCTGCACCCCGCCGTGGGAGCTGGATGCTCGGGTGCAGGCTGAGACATACCTGGCGAGGGCTGAGTCAAGGGCCATAGGTGAGCGCCCGGACTCCGAGGTGGCAGAAAAAACTCGGCGAATGGCCGAACGACGGATGAGAGACCGGTGGAAAAGTGACCTGGAGGACTCCCCCTATGGAACTTACACTATAGGGGCACTCCTCCCGTCACTTGACCACTGGGTCGAAAGGGCGCACGGTGCGCTTACGTACCGACTTGTGCAGGTGATGACCGGACATGGGTGTTTCGGCCATTACCTGCACAAGATCAAGAGGGAGCCGAGTCCTATTTGCCACGAGTGCGGCGACATGGACGACACGGCCCAGCACACATTCGCAGTGTGCTCTCAGTGGGATCCGGAGCGCCGCACCATGACTGCGGCAATTGGTGTATCCGATCTGTCGCTGCACAGCGTGGTCTCTGCCATGCTTCGCAGCGACAGATCGTGGAGGGCAGTATCCTCCTTCTGCGAGCACATCATCTCGCAGAAGGAGGAAGCGGAGCGAATCCGTGAGGACAACCTCAACGCGCATCCGCTCCGACACAGGCGGAGGGGGCAAAGGCGCCGACAGTTTGCCGACGACCTAACCCTGTAGTAGGACATGTGGGTTAGGGGCCCACCATCGATCGTCCTACTGGCGAAAGACCCCAAACAATACTGGGGCGGCTGGGGGGCGCCCAATGGTAGCATCGCAAGCAGCCCATGGCGTCCCCATCACGAAACAGCCTCTGACGAGATCAGGCTGGGGTTTTAGTGGGTATTCCGGCCACTCTGGCTGGTGAGTCCCACATAACCATCCCGGGTCTCCCCGACCTGGGTGGTATGCGTAAAAGCATTTCCCCAGCATAAAAAAAAAAAAAAAAAAAAAAAAAAAAAAAAAAAAAAAAAAAAAAGGTTAGGTTAGGTTAGGTTAGGTTAGGTTAGGTTAGGTTAGGTTAGGTTAGGTTAGGTTAGGTTAGGTTAGGTTAGGTTAGGTTAGGTTGATAGTGATTTCCTCCAGTTTTCCTTGACCATGGTAGTGTAGTACCTTTTTGTTTGCAGCGCGGCGCCCTCGTATCGGCGACGCGCTGTTTTCGGTATACTCCGGTACAATTTTCGAAAAATACCTGCAAAAAACATATAAAACATTAATAAAATTCAGTTTTTTCAGGATTTTCCTAACTTTTTGTTCGAGCCGTATATTATTTTTCAGTTTTTCTGTATACAGCTCGCTGCCCCGCGTCTAACGAGACCGCTCGAGGCTCGCTAACGCCGATATCTAAAAAAATACACACGATTTAAAGCTCAAAATTCATTAAAATCTTACAGAATAACGGTTTTGGTACTAAAACATAGTTTTTCTTCTCAGTAGCTTTTAAATTTTATACTCCTACACTATCCTCTCGCCGACCCGCATCTAGCGACACCAGCCACGACCCGCTAGGACATTCCTTTGGGGAGATATTAATTTTATTAGAAAAAATCAATATCGAACCGAGGTGTAATGGTCGATCGGATTTTGTATGAGCGTCGATAGTGATTTCCTCCAGTTTTCCTTGACCATGGTAGTGTAGTACCTTTTTGTTTGCAGCGCGGCGCCCTCGTATCGGCGACGCGCTGTTTTCGGTATACTCCGGTACAATTTTCGAAAAATACCTGCAAAAAACATATAAAACATTAATAAAATTCAGTTTTTTCAGGATTTTCCTAACTTTTTGTTCGAGCCGTATATTATTTTTCAGTTTTTCTGTATACAGCTCGCTGCCCCGCGTCTAACGAGACCGCTCGAGGCTCGCTAACGCCGATATCTAAAAAAATACACACGATTTAAAGCTCAAAATTCATTAAAATCTTACAGAATAACGGTTTTGGTACTAAAACATAGTTTTTCTTCTCAGTAGCTTTTAAATTTTATACTCCTACACTATCCTCTCGCCGACCCGCATCTAGCGACACCAGCCACGACCCGCTAGGACATTCCTTTGGGGAGATATTAATTTTATTAGAAAAAATCAATATCGAACCGAGGTGTAATGGTCGATCGGATTTTGTATGAGCGTCGATAGTGATTTCCTCCAGTTTTCCTTGACCATGGTAGTGTAGTACCTTTTTGTTTGCAGCGCGGCGCCCTCGTATCGGCGACGCGCTGTTTTCGGTATACTCCGGTACAATTTTCGAAAAATACCTGCAAAAAACATATAAAACATTAATAAAATTCAGTTTTTTCAGGATTTTCCTAACTTTTTGTTCGAGCCGTATATTATTTTTCAGTTTTTCTGTATACAGCTCGCTGCCCCGCGTCTAACGAGACCGCTCGAGGCTCGCTAACGCCGATATCTAAAAAAATACACACGATTTAAAGCTCAAAATTCATTAAAATCTTACAGAATAACGGTTTTGGTACTAAAACATAGTTTTTCTTCTCAGTAGCTTTTAAATTTTATACTCCTACACTATCCTCTCGCCGACCCGCATCTAGCGACACCAGCCACGACCCGCTAGGACATTCCTTTGGGGAGATATTAATTTTATTAGAAAAAATCAATATCGAACCGAGGTGTAATGGTCGATCGGATTTTGTATGAGCGTCGATAGTGATTTCCTCCAGTTTTCCTTGACCATGGTAGTGTAGTACCTTTTTGTTTGCAGCGCGGCGCCCTCGTATCGGCGACGCGCTGTTTTCGGTATACTCCGGTACAATTTTCGAAAAATACCTGCAAAAAACATATAAAACATTAATAAAATTCAGTTTTTTCAGGATTTTCCTAACTTTTTGTTCGAGCCGTATATTATTTTTCAGTTTTTCTGTATACAGCTCGCTGCCCCGCGTCTAACGAGACCGCTCGAGGCTCGCTAACGCCGATATCTAAAAAAATACACACGATTTAAAGCTCAAAATTCATTAAAATCTTACAGAATAACGGTTTTGGTACTAAAACATAGTTTTTCTTCTCAGTAGCTTTTAAATTTTATACTCCTACACTATCCTCTCGCCGACCCGCATCTAGCGACACCAGCCACGACCCGCTAGGACATTCCTTTGGGGAGATATTAATTTTATTAGAAAAAATCAATATCGAACCGAGGTGTAATGGTCGATCGGATTTTGTATGAGCGTCGATAGTGATTTCCTCCAGTTTTCCTTGACCATGGTAGTGTAGTACCTTTTTGTTTGCAGCGCGGCGCCCTCGTATCGGCGACGCGCTGTTTTCGGTATACTCCGGTACAATTTTCGAAAAATACCTGCAAAAAACATATAAAACATTAATAAAATTCAGTTTTTTCAGGATTTTCCTAACTTTTTGTTCGAGCCGTATATTATTTTTCAGTTTTTCTGTATACAGCTCGCTGCCCCGCGTCTAACGAGACCGCTCGAGGCTCGCTAACGCCGATATCTAAAAAAATACACACGATTTAAAGCTCAAAATTCATTAAAATCTTACAGAATAACGGTTTTGGTACTAAAACATAGTTTTTCTTCTCAGTAGCTTTTAAATTTTATACTCCTACACTATCCTCTCGCCGACCCGCATCTAGCGACACCAGCCACGACCCGCTAGGACATTCCTTTGGGGAGATATTAATTTTATTAGAAAAAATCAATATCGAACCGAGGTGTAATGGTCGATCGGATTTTGTATGAGCGTCGATAGTGATTTCCTCCAGTTTTCCTTGACCATGGTAGTGTAGTACCTTTTTGTTTGCAGCGCGGCGCCCTCGTATCGGCGACGCGCTGTTTTCGGTATACTCCGGTACAATTTTCGAAAAATACCTGCAAAAAACATATAAAACATTAATAAAATTCAGTTTTTTCAGGATTTTCCTAACTTTTTGTTCGAGCCGTATATTATTTTTCAGTTTTTCTGTATACAGCTCGCTGCCCCGCGTCTAACGAGACCGCTCGAGGCTCGCTAACGCCGATATCTAAAAAAATACACACGATTTAAAGCTCAAAATTCATTAAAATCTTACAGAATAACGGTTTTGGTACTAAAACATAGTTTTTCTTCTCAGTAGCTTTTAAATTTTATACTCCTACACTATCCTCTCGCCGACCCGCATCTAGCGACACCAGCCACGACCCGCTAGGACATTCCTTTGGGGAGATATTAATTTTATTAGAAAAAATCAATATCGAACCGAGGTGTAATGGTCGATCGGATTTTGTATGAGCGTCGATAGTGATTTCCTCCAGTTTTCCTTGACCATGGTAGTGTAGTACCTTTTTGTTTGCAGCGCGGCGCCCTCGTATCGGCGACGCGCTGTTTTCGGTATACTCCGGTACAATTTTCGAAAAATACCTGCAAAAAACATATAAAACATTAATAAAATTCAGTTTTTTCAGGATTTTCCTAACTTTTTGTTCGAGCCGTATATTATTTTTCAGTTTTTCTGTATACAGCTCGCTGCCCCGCGTCTAACGAGACCGCTCGAGGCTCGCTAACGCCGATATCTAAAAAAATACACACGATTTAAAGCTCAAAATTCATTAAAATCTTACAGAATAACGGTTT